>VYXC01000804.1:1907816-2022793 GCA_013397175.1 Platysteira castanea
CAGAATATAACCAATAAGCTTGCCAGTGTGGCATTATAAGTTAATGCGAGAACTAGAGGGGACAGTTTACTTATATAAGTATTAGGTTTAAAAGTCCTGCCTGGGGCAAAAGAACTAAATCTTTTATGCTTCCAAGAGAGAGACTTTCACACTAAAGAGATTTTGGAGTAGTCTAGAAAGAAGTGTTAAAGTTTGAAGTTCTGTCTGTCCTCCAGGACGGGTCGGCCCTCACAGGTCGTGGTGCTGCTTCTGTGCCTTCCTTTGGAACCATGTCTATACATTGGTGCTGCCAACCTGCTCCAGACTGCATTCCACTTGTGCTGACTACAGAGAGGGACTGATCTATGTCGAGATGAAGCAAATGAAGATATGCCAGCTGACTGTAAAGGTTTTAAGGTGTGACACACACTATGCCAAAGTGTTTTAGTGGCAGTGGGGATTTTCTGTATAGCAGAATGGGGTGAGCCCAATTGTGAAAGATAAGAAATGTTTTACAATGAAACAATGATAGACCAGGGAAACAAAGGAATTGGTTGTTATTTGCAGTTGTATTCTATGTATGCCATTTTAATAAATTGTGGGATATGACAGTTCGTGGTTTACTGTCAGCTCACCCAAAATGAATGAGCATACAAATAAAAGTCTGAGCTAGTTTCCACTCCCTGCCTTTCACAACCTGAAGCAACACAGACAAAATGGAACAGAAATGGAGTTCCCCTTGTCCTCTGCACTTTGACATCCAAGCATCTGGAGGGCAATGTACAGGGATACTGAAAAGTCCTTCTGCAGCTGGAGAGAACGTGGGGTGGGAGAGTGCTAAAACACAAGCAGGAGGATGCAGTGAGGAGCTCCCACCCTGGGGCTGGGATGCAGCGCCTGACGGGCCCCGGGGCGCTGGCAGGGGCCCAGAAGGAAGGTATGGACACTGCAGGGCTGGCAATCCTGCCATGTTTATGAGCGGTAAGCTCCAGGAAATGTTCCACATAGCCCTCATACTTCTGCCTTCAGACTTCAACGCACACGCGCGCACACACTCACAGTGTCCCTTCTTAAATTTCCTTTGAGGTTTCCATGTTCGGCTCTTTCCCCCCTCAGGAGCTACTTCTCCCCACAGGCTCTGTGCTGGGCCAATGCTCTGCTCTGCCATCCATAGCAGCCAGTTGCATGCACTGGGCACAAAGCATTTTGCCACTGATTTGGGGAGACACGGCCGTAGAGTGAGATGTACAATATTGACCAAGTGGTCTCACTGAAGTTATCGCTGATCTAAAAGATAAGATAAGGAGTTCATTACATATTCCCTGCTCTCACAGAAATCACCATTTCCAGGTCCAGTGGGTCACTTATCACCTCCTTTGAGGCCTATAGATGTACTTGTAATAAGATTAACAAAAAGAGATCTCAGATAGCACTGAATAAATAGTCAGCTTGGGTAAGAAAAAAGAAAACTAAATTCCAGAAGGTAACTTCTTGTGGCTCTGGAGACACAGAACATAGATCTGGGAACTGAACCTAACAGCAAAATGAGGAGAAATTTCATGTGAATCTGGATTTATACACACATGAACATGTGTGTGTAGATACATAAACGTATGTGTCTACGTGTACATGTTTCTTTGTCATATATTTATTACATATATTAGATTCAAGTCCTAACTGCAACGAGAATGTGATCCATCCTTGTGGCTTTTTTCCCTGTGCCCTGTTGTCCAGATGTAAGCTGTGAAACTCATCCAAGTTCCTTAGAAGGGGGAGTGTCGAGCCAGGCAGTTCAGGCTGAACTGTTCCAGTTATCACTCCATTGAAAACTAACAACAAATTCAAATAACAGAGGCTGTGTTTGATTCTGGATCTTTCTGGATTTTCTTTCTCTAGTTCCCACCCCCACAGTCTCACCTCTCTCCCACCCTTCCCTACTTACCACAAAGTTATGATGCCCTTTGCTATAATAGTGAATGGAATTCCCAGATTATTATTTTAGGGGTTTAACTGATACTCAGTGTTTTTCATGTGTTTAGCACTTATACAAAGAGGCTTTTTCATACGTCTTTCAGCAAATATACAAATAGGCTTGGAGTCAGTATTCATTTTAATAGTTTCACCAGATAGTCACATTTATTTTCAGAGATTTATTTTTTCTTCTCATTGCACTTTTGCATTGCTCTGCATGCAGCTGTACTACGCATCCATCTATAAACCTGAACCTAGCATCAGCAAGTAGAATAGCTCCATCCTTAAAGTAATCTTTTTATACAAAGGTTTATACCTGCACAAGGCTCACTGCACAAAACTCTAAATATATATAAGAACAAGACTGTTGGAACCTCACTTCCCCTTCTGTGTGTTATTTATTTCCAGGTAATCTCAGCTGAGAGCTTTCTAATGCTGTCACAATGGCCAATTTTATACTGGACATCTTTCCCAATACAGATATACAGCTATTTGCCTTTTCTTTGACTCTCTGTAAATGCCATATGGACAGAAATCATTGAGTCACCAGATCATACATTTATTTTTGTGATATATTATGCTGTTTGATGTCATGTTGACATGTAATTGATGTTGGTTTTGCTTTTTTTTTGTCTTTGTTTTGTTTCTTGGTTTCAATAAAAAGAGAATTTAAAAAAGGCTGTAGAGTGATGACTTAAGTCACTGACAGACATGAACATAGTATGCATCTCTTTTATGATGTGCTGCTGAGTAAATGGGTATATTTCTAGCTTTAGATAACATATAGGAGACCTCTGAATTTTTACTGTATAGTGAAGTATTTGTGTAAGCCTAGCCTATAACCTCAAAAGAACTTCTTTTACTCACAAGAAGTACATACAGAACATGTTTTCAATAAGGGCTTAACCCACGATTTAAGAGTCAATAAAGAAAGATTTTCCATAAAGAAATGGGAAAGCAACAATAGAAATAAAATACAACATAGCAAAGATTAAATATGTTCCATCAGCACAACAGAGTCTTTGTACAGTAAGGAGCAGAAGGGGATGATTAATAGTAAAATGGTATATATGTCAAAAGAAAAATAAATGCAATTTAGACAAAGTACACACTTATTAACAGAGAACATCATTTACAGTTATTCAGATGGGAGGAAGGCAAGGATGAAACTAGCAGAGAATCTATTTCACTATGTGAAGTCACATTCATCTTAGTTCAGGCTTCCCCCCCTTTACAGCTGCAAAATAAAAATACTGGTGAAACCCTTACTGACATAAAATTAATGCCTAAGTACCCAGAGACTTCAGCAGAATCAGGATTTCACTCAAGATATTTTAAGGTGCAGCTTTACTAGGCAGACCTCGTGGATCACTGATGGGAATGGATCCACACTTCCCCCTAGTTCCCATGGCAGTCCACCAGCTCCAACAGCCCTGGCAGCGGACCTTTCTAAGGGGGACCTGAGGCTACAGAGTGCTTCCCTCTCCTCCTCCTTCTGAATGTCTCCTAACAGGGTCAAGAGATGCCCAGGGCTCTCCCAGGTGTCTTTACCAGGAACTGGCTATTGCGGCGTGGGGATGAAAGGAGGGATGGAGGCACTTTAAAGCAAGCCCAGAGACCAGGTTAAGCATAAACCAGTGAAAGACAGATTCGCGTGCCTGATGGACCGAGTGTCTGCCCAGCACTCACCAGAAAGCTGTCACCTGACACCCACTGAAAGGTTGCAGAAAAATAGTTCCAGCATGGTAATATACTGTGAGAAGATTTTGGGAACATCTCCTCCAGATTTGCCAGAAACCTTACGAAAACGACCAGATGCAAACTTAGTATCTTAAACATTCCAAGTTTTGAGCTAGAAAGGTAGAAATATGTTATCAGCTTGTATCACTCTTTGCAGAGCCACAGGGCCCCCTGAAGGTGCCCCAGCAGTGTGCCAGCCCAGCCTGTTCGTGCAAAACACCTTCCACAATGAAATACAATTACGACCAAATATTTTTTAAAAGTGGGAAAATACAAGACAGAAAGAAAATGACCATTTCATTCTGCATGCAAAAAACATTCTATATGATATCTCCATAAACTCTGCCCACGGTGCTCTAATATTTCCAAATAAACCAAGACAAAATAAATATCTTTTTACAAGGCAGGGAAGAGAGGTAAATTTTAAAGGAAGAAGAAAGTTTGGAGAAGTTGCAAATAAAAAGAAAACAAAGTTTAAAACATAAATGTTTGTTCCATATTAATTCTAGGAATTTCTACCACTCCTACTTTGCATACATAGTTATACACAAAATGGGAAAGAGAAACAGAAAGAAAACAAGGATTATAACTCCCCCAATAATTACCTGGAAAAGAGCTTTACTCTCCTGATCTATGGTCTCACTAGGAACTAGACAGGGAAATTAAAGCCTATAGTTCATACTATGCATGGATTTAGGGCACATGAGACAGAAACGTGGACAAAGTGGTAGATCTGAAATATACATCTCAAAACACCCATTCTTGAAGCTCCTTTTTAACTACCTCTCTCAAAATCCTAAAATGTCCCAAAAATATTTTGATTATGGTCTAATCTATTCTATGTGACCCTTGCAGAAATTATTCTTTGCAGCTCTGGCAAGTTTCTTTCTCTACCACTTTTGTGAGATGAATGACTCCTTCCATTTGCGAGGAAGTTCTCAGGATCTCTGCATTATAGGACTATTATTATCAGAACTCATTGAGCTCTTGCTGTGTTCACAGATTTAAATCTGAAAGCCAGAAATTATAAACATATACCTCATTCAAGATAGTACACGCAAGCACACATTATACAAATTATTTCTGTAGTGTACATCACAGCTACAAAAAGAATGACATCAGAAACCTTTATTAGCATCAGACAAGAGCATCAAATCCTAAATCAGCTCACACAATTTCTCTTTTTCTAAATTCCCTTTGATTTTTTTGCCTATTAAATCCAGTTGCTGTACAAGTTGGTGCTGGATGCTCCTGAAGTCACACAGTAATTTACCCATCCAGTTCAAACCACATTATCCTGATACAACATTCCATATGGCAGTTCGATGGAACACCACAGAGACCACCTGTGCATTGCCCGAGTTGCCTGCCATCTTGACACTCCTACAGTTTTAATCCCAGTCATCAATTGTCCTCAGTATATTATACTTTTCAAAAACAGGTATTTCTGAACCTTCTAACTAAACTTCAAGTCTGTCTGCACTGCAAGACAGGGATGGAAACATTTAAACAGAAATGCTCCAGTGCAATCCCAGCAAGAAAAAAAAAATCACCAGAAAGATAATGAATAAAAATAACTCAAAATTTAACTGAGCATTCCTACTTTCTAAGATTTTAGGTGGAAAATAATGCTGTATCAACAAGGCCAAGTAATTCCCTCTATGAATGAAAGAATTAGAAGACATGAGCAGGTCAAGGATACATAAGGATGAAAATCTTAAAAGGAGATAGAATCCTTCTAATTACACTATAAACAAAGTCAATAAACATGAAGTAACTCCCTATCCTCCTTCAAAATCCCAGCATAGTCTATAAATTATTTGCAGTACTATCTCTTTAGCAACACTACAAATACACATTTTATTAACAATGCATTCCCTGTAATTCTAAGAACGATGAAGTAAATAGTGATTCCTACAAAAGTGTGCATCTAAATTACACACAATAGTCTCACTAAAGAGTATCCAGGCTTTTAGGAGAGTTCCAAGGAGGTGATCTGATTTTAATCCTGTCATACTTTTAAGCAAATGTAGATTGACTTAAAGTAAACATTGCAGGAGGGACCTCATGCTCTAGGCTTCACCAAGCAATCAGCAAGGAATCTGACACGCTACAGAAGACCTGCAAAATCCAGCAAATAAATCTTGTAACACCCATTCAGTATCCCACGAAGCACACAGTGGGGAGCTGACACATTATTAACTGACTGTAATTTTCACAAACTGTAACATACTAAGAGCTTTATGACGTACATGTGGTGAAATATATTTTTATCTAATATAAATTCCCATGTTTTGAAAGCACGTTAATCTAGATGCTTCAAATAAATCAATGGGTCACGTTTGTTTTTAAGTTAGTAGCATCAAAAATGTTAAACATTACAGTAAGAAGATTGGGGAAATATCTCCATCTCATGACTCCACTCTAACAAAATCACAGGCTTTTGATGATGCAGTAATTGTGCATCAACACAACAAAGGGACTGACTTGAGCAACAGGAAGGATAACTTTGGGACAGGCAATTGTCACAAAGTGGTGCTTCCCTTGAATATGGGGATTTGAATTAAATTATATTTTATACAAACTTGCTTAAACCCTGCTCTCTCAGTGAAAGCAAATCCACAAGGAACAATACGGGTTCCACGGAAGCTCCAATGACATCCAGAAAGAAAGAATTGAAGATGATATGACACCAACGTCAAGTCTCAGCTAAAACATATTTCCTTTTGCCTTGGTGAAGATTTATACAACTTTACAGAGACAAACCTCACCTGCCTCTCCCAGGAACAGCAGAAAGCACTCCTGCAAGTGACAGAACACTGGCTTTTAAAGCCTTACATTGTTCTGCCACTCACAGGAATAACTTGAGGTCCCAAAGGTTCATTGAGGAAAATGGCACTTTGCCAACTCTCATTACTGCCTGCCAACCTGTAGATAATCTTCTTGTACTGTACTTCATCTGATACTTTCACATTTACAACCCTTTACAATACTCAGCAGTTTCTATTTAAATAGAAGTAGACAAGAATAAAAAAATAAACCTAAAGTAGAAAGTACAGGCTAGATATGAAAACTGAGAGCATTTTCCTCACTATTGTCCATTATTCTTTAACGTATCATTCTCTCTCTGCATGTAGGCCAAAAAAATAAATCCAATGTAAACACAAAAGGCAAATACCTTTTGAAGGCCAAGCAAATATTTGAAAAGCAAAAAAGAGATTCTGCTTTTATCTCCAGATCACCCTACAATTTAATGGTTAGTGGAGAGGGGTTTCTTTTTTCCTCTCTTTCTTGTTTTTCTCTTTAGTTCAGGGAATGCAGCAGGGGCAGGTCCACACCTCATAGCTCACAGAATGGTTATCAACCTATAAATCAGAACAATGGGATAACAAAGGTCGGGTAACTATGCCATGTTTGTTACAGAGAGAAAAATTGGCACTATCAAAAACTATAAGGCAACAGACCAATGTATTAAAAATCTTGATCCAGTATTATTTCTAAACTATGAAAATTACACGCCTGTCCTCAGAGTCTGATGTCTGTAATTTACAAGCAAAGTGCAGGTGCCTGTATGGAGCTTAATGCTCTCTATGAGGTTTCATGGAATTAAATTAATACCACTCCATGGACTAGACAGAGAGAGACTTGGGTCTTCAGCTATGACAATGGTATTAAATAGCACTGAAGAGAAGAATGGAAAGATTATCTGCAAGCTAAAATGGTAAAGCTGGCAAAACATTACCAGTGAGTCCACAATCACCTGGCAGGAAGAGTAAGTGACTCACAGTTTTCAAAAAGGTTTTTAGGTGGGAATAAAGCTGTTGAAACCAAAATGGAACACAAGCCCCTTTTTTTTGCCCCCTTATTACTACTCCATGATTCTTAGATCACCACTGAACACACAAGTGTTCAGTAACTCAATATTGATACTCTCAGGCCAATAACAAATATCTATCAATCACACATGAATCCCAGCAATTCCACGCTCTGTAACATCACATAGTGAGAACAAGAGCTTTCTCAAATTGTATGTAAAAAAACCCCCTAAATTATCATTAAAATAAAACCATCAGGATAACATTATTAAAGATATTGATGCAACTTTTGGGGTTAATCGCTTGCCCACTGACTTCAGGGATGTAAGAAAACATTTCATATGTCTTCAAGCTGAAAAGTATGTGTACTTTATTATCTTTTATTGGACAGAAAAGTGATAAAAACTTCTTATAACTAAGAAGTCTGAGCAGCAAAGTAGGATGAATACTAGAGAACAAAAATAATACTTTCTTAGTCTTGTAAGAAACATTTACAGATAAAAGCTCTTAAAAACATATCTATTCTCTAACAAACACAAAAAATCTGATTAAACATCTGAAAGCTGTTTTGATTAGGTTAATTTTCAGTTTTCACAGCATAATATCACATTAGAAGATGATGATATTCTACAGAAGACAGTAACAGAAACAATGAGAAAAGGAATTATGTACCCGACTACTACATAAATTAGGAGACATCAGCCCTTCATGGACTACTACAGACGTTGCCAGGAAGGTAATTTTTTTAAGATTCTTCTCCTGACACTTTTATTAAAAAAAGATTTTTTTTTTTAATTGACAAAAATATTGATAATATCTCTATAATCTCTAAACACAACTCTAATAATATCTTAGCTAATAATTAAACATGTACAATGTCCATTTCTCTATTTGTTTAATAATAAAAAACCTGCAAGTGCAAGGTAGAGCACAGGGATGGCCACAGGCCCAGAGCTATGCTAGAACTGACCCACATATTCCACAAATAAAACTGCCAACAATGGCCTGGAAGAGTCATAAGCACTCTCATCTACTCCCGATTTTATGAAGTAATTCTCAATAATTTTTGCTGATAGTGTATTTGTCCTCTAAATTACAGATTGTCATCTATGAAAGTAGAATTCTATGGAAGACAGACAGTACTTTTAAGGAAGTGTGAAGCTTTGTGCCTGATATTAGAATGAAAATTACATATGATATTACTGTGCCCATGACCATTAGACGCATATATATTTTCACCCATATCCTTACATATGTAGAAATACACATAAATAATGAACAAAATGGACTTGTATCCATGTGCGTGTGCATTTGTGTGCATGCTTGTATACACAGACACATAAGTATGTGGATAAAAGTTCTCTAACCTGAATATAATTATATGTTGTTTAGACTGACACACCTATAGATAATATGGATGGAATTCACTATGCTAATTGTTACCAGTGAGAACTACAGTAACTGATATAGTGCTTGCTCACAAACTTTCTAAAGCACAGATCTCTTCCCATTCTGATTCTAAAAACCAGGTTACAGGTTCACAAAGCAATATATTTTTAAAATACTTTTTCTTTCCATTGCCTACTGTATGATTCAGTCTGTCTAGATTTGATTGGTATCAGTCAATCCGTTTTGTGTAGTTCTAATAACTTTCAAACAGGTATTTTAACATACTGGCACATTTTTTATACTAAAATTGTTGCTTCACTGCTGGAGCTGCGGAAGTAAAATCAGATCCTCACTGATGAATTAAAATTTCTACAACTTCTATGATCATCTATGACCTAAGGCATGCTGATTGTACCCTTGAAGGATAATTAATGGTATGATAGGGAAAAAAAATTTATAAAAAGTTCCAAAGTTTATTTGCAGGCACCAAGCTTTCTTTCTAACTTATTCCCTGAAAACTTCAGTTTTAGGGAAATGGGAAAGTGACATTTCTCATACAATGCAGAAATTATTAGTGATACTAGCAGATGAAGTAGGCACTTTTATTCATTTCTTTTTTTGCTTGCAAAGAAAACAAAACAGCTAAAAAGCAGATAGCTGGAGACAGAGGACCCAGTAACTTTGGATTCCGTGTCACAGCTGTAGGGTGCAGAAGAGAATAACCCTAATGAGGTCCATATACTATCTTTAGAACTATATCAGTACAGCTCAAAGCAGACTCTGATCCTCCCTGAAACACAAAGCTGCTATTACTGATTATTGTTTTAGTTGACTTCGACATCAATTCCAAAACTTAGCTCTTTCTTTGCAATAGGAAGTCTAGGCAAGTATGTGCTGAATGCCTAGATCTGAACCCCGACAAGCCAGGGAGGCTTATTATTCTGCTGCTTATAACACAGCAGCTCCCTCCCTAATAGGCATTTAGAACAAAACAATGTTTCTCTCCTGCAGGGTTTTATTTGGCCTTTAGATTAAACAACGCTCTAGGTTAGTAATCAGGTTTACCAGACAGTTGTCACGGGGTCACCAGCAGCTACTTTGTTTTCCCTCAACACTGTGCTCTCTAAGGTGGTGATAGTGTTAAACGGAATACAACTGATGGGAAAAGTAGAAAGATGAATCAACAACGTCCTAAAAATACTTTTTTCAAAGGGAAAAGCAGTCTATTGAAAAATCACAGACAAGAAAGATTCCGTATGAACTAATAAACCATATATATTACCTCAGTAAATGCTAAAAGCCTACCCTGGCAAAGCAAGAGCAAGGACATTTGTGACTTAGCTCACATTTTTCATGCAAGAATTGGGATGTATGCTTATGCACGTGGCTTTTTTACAATCCAAGTTGATAGGGAGGTAGAACAATTCTTTAAATTGGAACTAAACAAGCACAGTCCTGATGAAAACTTTGCTTTGAAAGAAAAAAAGCATAAACAATTAGGATCTGGTTACTGCAGTTCTCACCGAGCTTTAAACATGTGACTCTCCTACTGTAAAATGCCAGCAAACTTGCACATGAGCATAAACTATTAGACAGCAGACAAACTGTTATATATATTTTTACTTTATCCATTCCTGTTCAAAGATAGAAAGGCCAAAAGGATGTGCATGATAGCTTCTGCTGAAGTGTCCAGCTTTGGCCTTCTCCTGGCACCATGAAGTTTGGTTGTTTGACCTGTTGAAGCAGAAAGTGCCCAAAAAATCTCCACTTTGTTCTGAACACCCCTGTTTGCCTCCAGCACTGAGCACCTGCACATCACAACCTCATCAGTCCGGTCCGTACGAGAGACCCATTTGTGGAAAAAACACTCAGTCTGCTGTCTTTTGGCTCTCACAAACTTGGGTGATTACAGTTCAAGCAAATTTGCTGTGGGTTTTGTCTTGGGTGGTTGTTTTTGTGTGTTTTTTCCTACAGTTAAAACATTTGGTCTAAAGATCACAGAATAATTAATAACTACACCAACACTGATTTGTACTATCTTGGAAAGAAATGCCAGCAGATTTTCCTCTGGCAGCTATAAAAATACACCCAAAACCTGTGTAGTAAAGACAGGCAGGGGATTACATTTTACAGTTCTATGGATGTTACGTGCTATCATCCACTACAGCCACAGAACTGGATTCAGAAGGTGAAAAATGACACCTTTGACTGCTCCAGGATTTAGTAGCTGAAAATAATGTGTCTTTGAGAATACACTGCTTTGTGAGTATGTCTTTTTAAAAAACTAATGGAATAATGTTAGGTGTAATAAGGAACACATGCAACTCCTACTTCAGATGAGGAAAAAAAAAGGAAAGAAAAAATGTTTTCCTTCAGCTGCGTGTGATTCAATTAACTCTTCAAGCTCTTCTCTTTTTGCAGCTGTTTAAAATATAGTTATTTTCTGTAAGGCAGTAAAAATGCTAGCCCCAAAGGCAAAATGAAATCTTATACAATTTCTCTCTATTATCAGACATGTATCAAGTGCTAATAAACACCTGTGTATCTAACCAGCTTTTTGAAACACATGGAGCACTACAGAGTTTGCAGAAAGCAAAACTCACAAGACACTAGGCCTATTTTATTCTCTTGTTTAGATGAGGTAAGTTTAATTTGGTTTTTTCAGCTCTAGCATTTCACAATTTATTTTCTTCTAGGAGTGTTCTAATGATTCTCTATCCTCTCCTTAATATCTTGTAGAGATAGACACCTCTATGCAATGTCACGAGATTGCCCTGAATTTGTCCTTTTTTTGTGACGTAACCTTGTAATTTTATATCTGACCACTCTATGCTGCTGATGCTCCATTAGGACTCAGAAAAAGCTCGAGTAGTTCGTGAGCTCTTTTGGTAATTTTACAGCCTGAAGCAAGGCTAAGCACCACCTGCACCATATTTATCTACTTGTTTATGAAAGAGTTTCCCCCTCATTGTCTGGATAACTGACCTTAGCCATAGCTAATAAGACATGAGCTTCCTTGAACTATGCAGTTTTACCCTGAATCTTATAAAACACTTCAATGTTATCCATATAGCTTCACCGAGCTAATGAACTGAAACAGAGTCTCTCTCCAGTACTGTCACCACAGACAAGGTGTGGTCCAAGAAACAAAAATAACCTGGCCCAAACTTTGCTTTGGCCATCTGTTTCTGTAGACAAGCTTCTTCCTGGCTACTAACAGGTTTTTATAAAGTAGAGAATCAAGCAACATATAGATATTAATGCTCCACCCTCCACATAATCTCATCTTACTGCCCAACCATGCAGTGACAAGAATGGCTTGCTTGCTGCAGGCTAACTGCTTCAGCAGCCTCCCCCGTGTGCAGCTGTGTTTCCAGATGTGTGTCTGGTTAGTCGGAGACCTCTGGAACTTCATCTCTCCTCGACATTAAGCCTTTAAACAGGTTGGGATCTACACAATTTGTGTTGAAGAAAATACAATTTTACTTAGCATGAACACCCTGCTCAGTCAAACTAGTTCCAGTAAATCAGATGATGTTCTTATCAACCTATTCCAGACACGTCTAACTTTTTTTGGTTGGGGTTTTTTTTCTCCTTTTTTTTTTCCTGTAATACACAACGGAGAACAGGAACTGGCACAAAAGTAGTGGTGCCAGCTAAACCGACTTGCAGGGGGATATTTTTCAAAGGTTACACTATCATGTTGAATTTGAAAAAAGTCACTGGAATGGCCACAAAAATCCCGCAGTTTCTGCTTGGTATCTTTTGTTTCTATCTTTTACTTAAGAATATTACCTTTACCCCAGTTGATATAAATAATAATAATTTAATAACAGTTAATTTACACGGTTTTATAGCTGTGGGGGATCAAGAATATTTCTGTTCGTTTGCAGGTAGTGTTTGATGGTTTAGGATTCTGTCAATAAGCTAATGCTTACAATTAATTTTAAAATGAACCAGTTGAACCAGTACAGTGCTAGAGCTCAAGTGTCAGCTACATATATACATGAAATACAATAAATCCTGAAGTACTACCTCAAAATCCAACCAATTCGTCTAATTTGTAAGTTAGTACACGCATAAGTAATATAATCACCTAATCATTCCAAATAAGCATACAGTGAGTTTCATTTTGTGTTTTACTTTTTCCCCAACAGCACTACACTAGTTGTTCCTGATGAAGTTCCAAGCAGAGCATTCCAAAGAGTCACTCGTGCAGGAAAACAGTTGAGCTAAACTCAAGTTGCCAGCTCTTTTCTGATTTTAAGTTTAGCTTTCCCATTCTGAAGCAAGCATTCCTCTCCAATACTAGTTAAAAGAGCTTATCTAATTTAACTTTCATTTTTTCCTTTAACATCTGGGAAATTTCATTTCTCTAATCAGTTTCTTACTTTCCTCCACTAATTACAATCTTGTTTTTTCTACGTATATCATTTCCTGTGTGATAATTTTTTCATCATTGGATTTCTTGCTCTTTATATATTTCCTAGATGCTGGTGTTCAAACTCAGAAAATACAGCTTATTTACGTTGTCCCCATTCTCCTTAAAATACTCAGCTAAAATGTGCCTCAAGAAGTTATTTGCTTCTATGTATATCTGAATATTTAGCATAGCTTCCAAAATGCCACCATTTGCTGTCCTGATAGCTCCATCATCAGCAAATTCTGGGATTTTAATTTACTCTAACATGGTGAGACGCCCTTCAGAGAACTCGGCCACCACCTGTCACTCTGCTCGGGGAGGCCAAAGTCACACGCAAAACAGTGACGCTGTCAGACAAACGCCACTTCTCCCTTTCACTTTCCCCACTTCCTCTTCTTCCCGTCTCTTTCTCCTTTGCCTGAGGCCATATCCTAATCCCATTCCCAAAATTAAAAGCTTTCTTCCTTTCTCTACAGCTCATGAAAGGTTACCCTATAGAACTACATTGTTGCAGGGGCTCAGCCTTTAAATTTGGAATACTTTCAGTTTTTGTCTGTATTTTCATTCTTGTATCAGCACAATCCCCTTCATATAGCTTTCAGGCTATGTCATACATAACAGGCTAAAATCTGGACATGGTAAACTCTTTTTCACCAAGACAGATACTGTAGTCACATCACGTGAATACTGAATTCCATTCTACAAGCAAATCAGAATTTTTTTAAGTGCCATTAATTTAAGTAACAGCACACAACTTAGGAAAAGTTATTAAATGTTGTATACAGACTTTCTAGTTTCCACAGTACTAAACTGTCATTTAAAAGATTTTGCACAACTCTTACAATAAGCTAAATAGTAAAGACTACATTGAAAAAAAATATGTTTATCATACCTCCTTATTAGTATCAGTGGCACAAATTTGAAAGTTTTTCCAAGATAGGACTTTAAGTTCTTAAAAAATTACCAGAATTATGAGATTATATTCAACTGCATTAATGGTTTCATTTGCATTTCTCTGTGTAAACACAGTGGTATGTTTACCAAACATCCATTTCCTTTCAACCCCAGATCATAGATTTTTGAAACGCCCCCCTCAAAAAAAAGTTTTTTAATAAACAGAAATGTGTTCACAATATCAAAACAAACTTAAATAAATCATTCATACAGTGTGAAAACTGAAATCTAACAATTCCGAATGAAAGAGCTCTGCAACATTAAAGTTCCTTTAAACCTCCACAATATGTCCAAGCACAACTAAAGACAGACTTACGTAATATATTAGCTTGCAGTTGCAAAGGACTCTTCAGGTTTTGTAATCAGTTCTCACACTTAACCGCAAACCAGGAAAGAATTGTTATGATATTTCACGGTTACATACATTGTGTAGCTTAGAAATATGGCTTAGAAATGTATCTTCTTACCAAAGTTAAACACAAGTTTAATTTCTTTCATTCATTTGAGGAAACTGAGGATCAGCATATGCTGTTTCACATGCTGATACTTTAAGTAAAATAACAAAGATTCTTTTAAAAACTAAACTCTCTTATAATGAAAAGCAGAAAGAAAAAGTTTTGCTCCTTTGAGAAGATGATTAGCTTACCTGGTTTTGCCATTCCACACCGACAGCCCGAACAATATTATCAGCTCTTCAGGTACTAATTCTTGCTAACTGGAAGGATATTTTCTCTCTTGCTGGATTAATAATCAACTTTCCTGATAGTTCATTTGTAATTCTCTGCTGGTTAACCCTTTGCAGGGCTCCCATTTTGAACTAAGCAGCCTACACTGTTCGGCTCATTGTAATACAAAAATAACAAAACATAGGCTACCACACAAATGAGAATTAAATGGCAAGCTAAAGAGAAAAATTAAGAATAGATTATCTTAGAAAACTAAAAGCTTACAAATACTTAAAACAAGACCTTCCTTTTCTGAAAGACTCTAATTACTAAACCTAGTTGCTGGTAAAACAATGCATCAACAACCTGGGAGCTGTAAAGTCCAGTGGCTCATACGACCGCACGCTCCCAGGAAGCCACAGCTCGACCTCTCATCTTCAGCCAGCAAGTAAGTGTGACACATGCCTGCCTAATTCTGAAAATAACATCTTTTATTAGTGAATAGTGTGCTGAGAAATTGCCACAGTTATCAGTTTGTGCAAGGCCACCCATCTGTGTTGTCAGAAAGCAAGAGCAAGACTGGCCAGGAGTAAAAATGAGATAAGAGAGGCCCAGAATAGCTAAAAAGGGGAGTTCAAATGAGGTCAGAACAGTTTAAGATGGGATACCTAAAAATTATGTGTAATTTTATTTTTCAAGTGTAATGGTAGTAAATTACATATATGTTATCAGTTTCATCAAAATTCAATACAGCTCTGGCAGGTCTGTTGTGAAATGAGTGAAAAAGTTATAAAACAAACCTGTTAAAAGGGTTCAGAGATCTCATATAAGAATGTGGAACATTCTGGAAATGCTCACCTAAAGAAACTAATCTTTGAGGGATATGTGATGGACCTTGGGATGCACTTTGATTGTGGACAGAGGTAAGCGGAAAAGAAAAATAAACTTATTGCATGGATGACTAAGGCATAATGCCACAAAAATAGGGAAATAAGAAAGGGGGGAAAAAAGTCTTTCTGAAAAACAGTGAATTGGGTTTTTGGATGCTTTTGGAAAAATATAAGAGGTGACAGCTCTATTCACTAACAGAAATGCTTTCCTCATGAACTCTGCTATAGCGCTTTTATTAAATAATACAGCAATAATTCTGGTTTTTCCTTAAAACAGAGGCACGGAGTCTCCTAAAGCTTCTTCATAGCACTGATGAGACTTTATCTATTTCCCTTTGCATAAGAGTAGTCCTATAACTAATCTGTTTTTACACAACTATAGGTTTCTGCTATCTATTCAGTAGTGCCTAATACAGTTTACTGTAAACTTTCTGCAATATGTGCTGTAGAATTTATGATAAAATGCTATAAAGTTTTGAAGCAAATTTATTTCATATTTATAGCTAATTTTATTCTGTGTTTGAAGGAAAACCTTTTAAGAACGCCAATAATGTGAGAAAGCTACAACAACTAAATTTATTGTTAAGTATCACATCAGTGGTACTCCTGGGGGCTCCTCTTCATGGGAAGAAAGCTTAAACAACATTTTCTAACACGTTGGATTGCTTCCCAGAGATGTGATGGCCTACAGAGGCAGTGCTGAACAAAGCAGGCTGGAATAGTAAGTCAGTAAACAACCCTTTTCAGAGGATGGCCACAAATAAGTGCAACTTTGTTTAACAAAGGCGAATTATAGTTATCTTTTGTTCTTTAGTAGGTGCATTATCTTTCTCTCTGGTTCCACCTGACTAAACTGGTAGTATCTTTCTACCACCTGACTGAGTAGTTGGCTGGAAATAGTGGGACCAAACAATTCACTATTGTTAAGAGAGACAATGACCTTTCATGTCCTTGGAGCTCGCCATGACCTTTCATCTTTCCTACCCTCCAATGGTCTCTTCTAACAACTAAAACTACACTCCGTTAGGCTGAATTCCAGATTGTCATAAAAAACCCCTTCCTTTCGAAACAAAACCAATTTTTACACCAAGGTGGAGGAGAAACACAGGTCCATTGTTCCCGCACAGATGGAAGTTAGAGTTACTAAGGCAACAGCTCTAATCCCTCTTTTTACCACCTTTTTCACATCATTGGCCTATCAAGTGTGCTACCTTTTAACTCATAAGCTCAAAAGCTGGTAGTCTAACTGACTGCCCTAATTAGCTACGATTTTCACAGTACAGACAACATGATGAGCTAATCGAAATTTGCAAAATAATGACGTACCTCCAGCAAATATTCCTCCTCCTGAGGCCCAGTCTTAGAATAACAATAATGAGACCATTATTAGAGGAGGGCATTAAAATGCTGCACTGCTGCTAAACAGAGAACTTAATTGTTCTGGTCTTGTCCATTGAATCAACAACCTATTGTTGTGGACTTGAAAAATAAAGGACTGGAGAATGGGTGCCATAATGATTGGTCTGTGCTGCCATACCAGCACTCTGTAGAATTGTTTTCCTTTTGAAAATCTTGATGGACTAGTAGTTTTGTTTAAAAGTAATATAAAAGCCAATTGTCTGGATAAAAAGTCCTATTTATTGAAATCTTTAGAAGCAGTTGCATGGATTTGTTCATGACCCCCAAGATAAAAACATAGGGACCATAATAATGCTATTTGTGGCAACCACTGCTTGTAGTGACACTGCTTGTAGATAACGCTGTCCTGTCTAGCTACTGCAAAAGGAAGGAAGGCATTTCCTTTGCAGACAGAAATCGTGGCAGAAGGTCAAATAGTGGACAGACTCAATTCATCTGTAAAAATGAGGATGCTTTATTAAAAAAAAAAAAAAAGGCTGAATATGTTTGGTCATCATTTATAATTCAGGGTTTAGGACAAACTGATAAAGGCATCTCTAATCAGTCACAACAGGGGACATTTTTTGTTGATCAGTTTGTTAGATGTTAAAAATGACAGACTTTTTTTTTTTTTTCTTCATATCTATAGGATCATACCCTAAATTTTGTCAATGGGAAACTGAATAATATACACCTTGAGATGCAGTGACTGAACTGATGCAAGCTGTAGCTTACTGTTAGCTTTGGATAGACTGTATTTAAATTTGGGACTGGGAAGAAGAGACATCTAAAATCTCTGACATGCCTTTTAATCTTGGGGTTTTTTTTCTTGTTAAGAAATTAGAACTACAGCTTTTCACAAAATGTTTAAAACAAACATGGTCTTGAGAAAAAATATTCCCCTAAATCAAAAATCATAGTTTTATTACATAAAAACATTGTTAGTTAACACTATCCTAGATTCCTCTCCTAGCTTCACTTCAATAGGACAGTTGAAAACACATAGGCAACAATAGATTTACACTTTGGAGTGCAAACTAAAATCACGTCTTGTTGCATTTTTATAGTTACATCTCTTAATGCATCTTTCTACAGACAAATTGCTCAAAAATAAGCTATGACTCTAGATTAATATAAGCAATGAAAAACTATATGATTTGGGCTTGCAAGAGTTTCCATTGGTAATTTGCTATTGATTTCAATGGGAAAAAGTTTGGGGTTTAATTTTTCTTATTATTATCAACATATTGTAAATCAAATTGAGAAAAATAACTGGGGGGGGGGGGAGTAAAACAAAGATTAACCCAAAAGAGATTTTCAGCTGTTCTAGGAATCACTCATAAAATGTAAAGTTTTCTTCCATGCATTTGCGGAATACCTTTTCTTTAAACTCCTTTCTTTTGTAAATTGAAAAATGCCTAATATTAAGTAGTATTAAATTGTAAATAAGACCTCTTGCTTCACTCAATCCATGCTTTGCTTCATTTATCTTCATCTTGTTAGGCTAAATTAATTAACAATCTCTGTGTTGCACACTTTCTCTTTTCATTACATCAAATAATGGCCTGGATATGGGAGAAAACCCTCACCACAGGGATCTTGAAACACTACCTTGAGGAAGAGTCTCTTACATGTGCATTGCTTTAGCAATATTAACTAGCTGGATGTTATGATGTTTATTAAACAGATCCTTCAACCCTTCACTGCTGTAAAATAATTGTTCTGATTTTGCGAGAAACAAAAATATTTTTTAAAAAATCAGAGGCTTGCAATAGATCGTGTTTACAATTTGTGAGCCACAAGTACTAAAAAGAAAGAAGGTACCTAAATAGCTTTAATCAGTGTTTTATTTAATATAAAAAACCTGCAACTTGAATACAATTTCTGGCCAACTGTGTATACAGTCGCAAACATATTAATGTGTCAAATTACTCAAACCAAGTTGCCATATCATCTGTTTGTGAATGTTCTGTATATAATTAATTGAGTGTCTGGAACAGTTTCATTGGTAAATCTGGATTTTTAGATATTGTAATGGTGACCAATGTGCTAAACTATTAGACAAGTTTTCTTCCTTTAACCTACATTATGGCATCTAGAGCAAAAGGACAAAACAGTAAAGCCTTTTTTAATCTCACCCTGATCAAACAACCCTCTTTCTCCAATCACAGCTTTGTGCGTGATATCTTTCTGCTAGTGTTTCTTATTTAATTAAAACAGACACTGACAGAAGGACATGGATTAGGACTGTAATGATGCATTTACTTAGATTAATCGGAGGCTCCTTTTGGAGTAATGGCTTAAACAAAGAACAAAAGGAAATTGTTATGAAACAGCCTTTTATCCCAGGCAAAGGTCAAATTATGAGGTTTTTAATTTTGTCAGCCTCTGTTATATTGGACCTTTCTACTGGAACATGAGAAGTGCTTCTCTCCCCTTCTCCCCCGAGCCAAGCCAGTTATTATAATACAGCCATTAAAGCTGCAAATTAAAATGTCTGATTTTAAACCAGGTTGCTTAGCTTTCAAAACCCTCTAATTAGCATGTTGTGCATTGTTGTGAGGGAAAGAAACCTAAAATGCTAATGACCTGCTGCCAGGTGACCACACTGCTGTGCAAAATAATAGAGACTCATTCAAGTAGTAGTAATACTAATAACACCCAGCTCTTATGAATTACCCAGCTCCAGGTCTGCTCTGCACCACATGTGCTTAAAGAAACAAGCGTGCATCCAGCCAAAGATCAGAGTTCAGTAGTCAGCACAAGAGATTGTTGTATGTTAACTGGGAAGAAGTCTGTGCCCATTCAGACACTGTGAGGCAGGGGAAAAACATTTTAAATCACCATGGGCCGGGTGATACTTGGGCCAGGCACAGAGAAGAGCACAGAATGGAAAATTCTTACCCTTTTGGGCAGAAGCCACAGATACGCTTCTGTATATCTCAAAAGAGACAGCCCCAAATTGCTGTGATAAATCCTGCTTCTGCTCTTTGTTCACAAAAGGGCAGCAATGCACTAAAACACCCCAAATACAGGTATATTTTATATAGAGGTATATACAGGAAACTGCCCTTTCCCAGTTTACCTTTCATCGCAACAAGTTAATTGAATACACAAAATTAATTTAGAACATGATATTTCCTTAAAATATGGAATAGGAGAAAGTCTGGTAATGCATCTTCAAAGACTCAAACCAAATAGAAAACATTTACTTAAACCTCATGGTACTTGAGGCTCTAGGTTTTTGAATATTGGATTTTAAGCAAATGTATTTCACACAAAATTTCAAAAGAAAAGAATTCTCCTGTTCCAGTGACAAAATGAAGATTTAAGTAGCTTCCTTTTTAAAAACTGCAGAAATATTCATCAATCTTCTGCACCACCAAAACTGTACAAAGACCCAATCTTCCTCCTGCCACACAGTCCACATATCTGGCAAGCTGAAATGTCACCCAGCACCCAGAGGAACACAACCTGATACCAAGAAAGAAGCAAAGCTTTGCCACCAGTGCCAACACTGGGTCCAAACAGCAGCAGTAGAGGCAGCTGTTCAGCACCAAAATACCATGCTGAAAAGGCCAAAATCATTAGCAGTCAAGATTAACCCCACTTGACCTGTTTTTTACTAACAGTTGAGGGAAAAACTACTTTCTCTGTAACTTGACATCTTCACCACGAAGATCGCGGCGCAAGCCCTTCCAGACATACCAGCACAGCGTTGACAGCGTTCCTCAGAGGTCACAGTAGTAGGAAGTTGGATAAGATGTTGAACAGCTATGCTGGCCTTGATGTCTGCTCATTCCCAGAGGTCTCCTGCCTTTCTCAAGTGATCCCTAATTGACCACTAAGGGACAAAAATGACTGCAAAGTGTCTTTTCAGTCGCTCTTAATCCTTTGTTGCATTATATTTTACATAAAAGTTCACCAGTCTGGAGGAAAGGTACTGTGTGAGTTCAAATCCCAGTGTTCCCAAAACCGCTACTCAGTGAAAAACACAATCCAGTTGCTCTCCACAAAGTGGCCAGGTTAAGCAAATTAAACCATATGCATGGTCCTTTAGATATTACAATCTCAAACCCAAGTGTCCACAGTCTGTATTGCTTGACTCCTTTTTACACAGATTCTGCCACATTGCTGCCACTATGCTCCCTCACCATATAGTCCCAGTCCTGGAAAACAAATTGACAACTTGCCTTTGAACATATTAACATGATTACACATAAGCCGCATAAATGACCTACATCAAAAAGGAAACTACACTTATTTGCAAAGATAGTAAATTTCATTTACTTAGCACTCAAATACCTGAGCTGCTTAAAAAGTAGCAAAGTGTTAATAAAATTAGCCATATAGTAGTAGTCAGTCTGGTTAGAAGTAGCCTGAACTTCACAGTAGTCTTCCACAACTTTGAGATATCACTGTCATCAGCCAGTAGTACATTTATTATTTGTTTAAACTTCTGTTCAGCCAAGATAATCACATCTTAAGATACGTGAACCTGTTTTCACAGACACATGTATCATCCACTAGTGTTCTTTGGCTGCCTCTTAGTTGTTATTTTTTCCTGAATAAAACCACCTCTGTGAGACAGAAAACACACTGCTAAGTTTATTTTTAAAGGGGGAAAAAAAAAAAGAGCTAACATGTAATGAAAAACTGACTTTGTGCCTAGTAATAGGTGGCTCTATCCTTTCAAACTCACAGTCAGGAAATTCTCATTATTTTCCTCTGTAGAATTCAACCTAACAATGTGTTTTAGAGACATCTTGATATGGCTACTGCATTGATATGCAAAATGCAAATACACTGTCTCCCAAAAATTCTATTTGTTCCTTAAAATATATTAAGTATGCCAATGCTCTTTTAGTGAGCAAGTAATAAAATCTGCATTAGTATCCTACACAGGATATGAATTCATGCTTTAAGATCAGAGCTGCTTAGATAGCAAATTATCTGCATCATTTCCCGTTTAGCAGCTAGAGAGCTGTCCAGGTACAGTCTGTGCCTCCATGAATATGGTACTTCATGTCCTGTGGTTTTTGCTGAGTATCCATGTATTATGTAGGAAAACATGTAAAAGAACAGCAGCAATCTAAGAATTCAGTGCAGAAGCCTGACCAGAGTCGGGCTGTCACAGCAGCAGCTAGTGGCATAGCACAGTGGATACACCAGTAAAGCAGTCAAATGCTACACAGTCCTGCTGCTGTGGTGGTGCAGAACAAGGCACTGCTTGGCCTTGGATACATCACAAGTTCAACTGGGTAGATTAAACTCTACCTCGGAGTGACTATAGTGCTCTGTCACGTTGACCCTGGGAGCTCTGGTGGCCAGCACTGAGCAAAGACAATCTGCTTCCTCTTCACCTTTCAAGCGCCACTTCCATAGAGTCGAGCAAAAGTCACAACATGCTCTGCACTGATGGACAGCAGAATAAAATGTATTTCCAGGAAAAAAAAATCATCATGTTGTTGAAATTTCATGCATAATATGTAAGGAGATTTGACCCAAAGTCATGAAGAAAAGGGAAGTGAGTTCCTGCTATGTTTCTTTATTCAGTTAGTCCCCTGGATTTGTGCGTGGTTATATGTATATGTATCTATATAATTGAACCTACATAGTATGGAAATACACATACATAAAGGAACCCATATAACGGTCATACAATGGAAACCCAAATAACAGTCATAAAATTTTCTTGTCCAAATTCTCAGCTTGTACAGAACAACAATTTTCTCTATCTTCATATACCACAAAGGAAGAATGGTTCTTATCTCTGAGCAGCAGCAGCTACTCCCTGGGTTTGCCCCATTGTGCACAAACTCTCTCAGGTTTTTCCATGTGTCCTTCTCTGCAGGTTCCTTGCATACCTGGTCAGTCCATACTGGTACCACTGTGTGCACAGCTCTGTATGTCTGTCAGCTGAGAGAAAGCAGAACTGTCTGCTCCTTTGGTTCCCAAAACACTGCACTTGGGCCATCCAAACTAGCTCTCTTTCAGCCCTAACTACAGGACCGAGCAACTTAGATATTTGAATTCAAGTCAGATTGCCACATTCACCACTAGAAAGTCTCTTTATTATTTAACTTTTTTGAAGTCCTAGCTGTACCATCTCACTCCAGAACTCCATTCCCATCTGATTTGTGATACCATGTACAAAACAATGCTCAAATCCGTTATAAATTTCTTATTTGGATTTGGTACCCTATGAATTGGGGTTTTTACCCCTATGAATTACCATTGATCTTCTCACCCAACATGCTAAACTCTCTTCACAATTGGAGTCCTCATATTTTTTATATCTGTTAATTTTTTAAGTCATGAGGATAAAATAGATAAATTATGGAAGAAAAAAATCACACAACTCTATCCTTCTGGTTATTATCACTTAATTTCAATAAAATATAAGGCTATTATATTCCAAACTGTCTTCTGCAAAAGAATACTTATCTACGCAATTCATCACTGATTTTATAATGAGGTCAGAAATTAATTTGATTAACTATTTCACATTGTATGTGTGTGTGTATATATATATATACTGTTGAAGCCAGCATAGCTCAGAGACAAAAGCCACCATGCATATACAATTACAGTGTCGGACTTACACCCACAAGATAACCATGTGGTGAACTTCGATATCTCCTCGTGAAATGATTCACTAGGCAACTTTCAGCATTTGGCCTACAATTTTCCTACTAGTCAAAATTTCCCAGTCAGTATTGTCTACTGAAGGAAGCACACAATAGTACAAGGCCTAGTTTTCACTCAGTATTTATGTTATAACATGGCATGCTATTTATCTCTTTATGCATGGGTTTACCACTGTGTAAAACAGGGGAAACATCTTTATAAATCACCTTTCTATACTGCTTTGAGGTCTCCTTCTAAAAAAGGAGGAATGAGAGAATCCAAATCTCTAAGCAGTATGAAACAGGGATCACTTCAAAATGAAAGCAAATAAAGTCACATAAAAATCTGGGGGGTTGCTTGGTTTTAATTTTCTTTCTCTAATGTTAGTGGTTTCAATACCCAATCAGCCATTGTTTTACTACAAAGTGGATCAGAACAAGTTAACCAAGCCAGGAGTGCACTATGTTTAGACAGTATATCCTGTCCATATCTGTCTTAGGTTCAGACTGAAATCCAGCTCCAGCTGCATCAGCTTTCAGGATGACAAATCTTTCTGAAGCTGTGCCACACAGTGTTTTAGACCTGGAAGGTGCTGCAAACAGGCACCTTTCACTACACTTCTCAAAGCCTCATATATCAAAGTTTCACACATTGAACATCCCTCAAAAAATACACCTGTTGCAGTTTAATTATATGTATCGTCCAGTCTTTGAGAACTCTTTTTTTTTCTGCCCATATAATTATCAGGATTTTAAATTTTTCCTTTTTAAAGCGTGGCAATTAAAAATATAACCTATAAAGAAAGAGAATACTGTAAACCACAGTACAGAGGCTCATTTATAGCTCCGTCTCAAAGAGCTTAGGGTAATAGATTCTGAAAAAATGTCAGTTTTGGTACACATTAATATTTTGGGGTATAGCTAAATCTTTATGAGATGTCTATTACAACACAGCTGGAAACTATCATACTCATGGAAACTAAAGTAATTCAGTAAGCAAAGTGATGCAAATAAGTAAAATCACCTACATTTTTTAATCACTATAATCAATTTCAAAGTCCACCAAGCTAACTTAACATGTCTGTAAAAGTTTTGCTGGTAACCACAGAGAGTGAACTGTACAACTACCTGGTTTCTTCAACATTTGTGAAAAATATGATTATCCCAAATGCGTTTTGAAGTGATTATCCCAAATGGGTTTTCATGATTTTTTTCATATGCACACTTATGCACGTGTGTGCAAACATATATATACACCCACATGTACAGTTACATTTAAGCAAAATCATTAGGCTGTGTTTTCAGCCTATTTTTCAAAGCTCACCACTTAGAGCAGATGGAAATACAGAGGCATTTCTCTGCTCTGGTGCCTAAAAGAGGACACCACAAGGTGCAAGACAGAGCAAGGGCTCCAGGTGAGCAGCCTCAGGGAACAGATGCTTCAGCAAAAGAGAAATGAGCAGAAATACGGAGAGGAGAATAAGAATGGCAACAGCTTGGGTGAGTCCAGGAACTCCCTACAAAACTGCAGGAACTTCTGCCTAGCATCCGTGTATGATGGGAAACCTTAGCAAGCACTTCCTTCCAACAGACTTCTTCAGATTAGAAAAGGGATGTGAAGTATTTAAAGAGTTAAATGCATAAATTTATAGCAAGGCATAAAATACTCCCATATAGAGTGAATACCTTAAATCCTAGAAAGATAGTGTTTTGCTTTATTTTTTTTCCCTTCAAGCCTGCACCTTCCGTCATAATGAAACGCACAGTCAGCCTTCACTTGGTAAAATATTTATGTTGCCATGCAGTTAAACAAATGATTTTTCATTTTCTTCTAAAACAGCCTCCCACCCATGTTTCTCTAAACAGTGGCCCATCAGTCCAGCTGCATAACATGTACAAGCTGAGCAGTAAAGTCTTGTCTTGCCCCCATTAAAAGGGTCCTTTCCTTATTTTATTAGCCAGAACACATGGAGAATTAATAGGACTTCAAAAATAGTGGAGTACATCTGAAAGGAATCCTGATTTCATATTATTCCCCCATTCCACTATAACCCACAGGATCTGATCAGCACTCAGCATCACAGTTTTAGCACAGGCAAGTACAGAAGACCAAGGTAATCTTTCTTTATTTCTTTTACACGTGAATATTCACAACTCCATTCAGTGTCCTTTTTCTTCTATTTTTTTTCTCCCTGATTCTTTATATGAAATATGAAGGACTCGCAAGTATGATTATCAAATTTATAGTGGATGCCTGCTACACCACACATTATGGTCTCGCACTTGTCTGCCTTGCAGTAGGGAAGATTCTCATTGTGTTTAAATGGGTGAGATCTATACAAACTATAGTTAAAATAGTATTACATTTATGTGTTTTTTCTATATCAACTAGTAAAAAATAATAATATTTTATTCCACTTTAGGGCATTTCATACAATTAAATGGAAAGACTTTGCTCTGATACTTCTTTGAAAAGCATCATGACAAAAAAAGGCACAATTTTAGGACACACACCTGGAAGATGATAAAGAAAATCTCACTACTTCCATATCAGGCAATATCAGAACCAAATATATCTTACTGATATTTAAAATCTGCACGTATGCCCTTCTGTAATTCTTTCATCTGTGTCCACAATTTAGACAGAAGCTTTGAGAAGGGAAAGAATGAAATGCTTGCTTTTAATCCCAAGGGGGTTTTAGATGGGGTTGTTTTTGTTGAGTTTTTTTAAATCATTATACTTTCCCTTCCCATCACTGGTGACCATCACTTCAGCACCATACCTCCAGCTGTGAGCTTGAACACACAGCTCCCTGAAGCCAAAACAAATGCTGCTTTTCTGATTTAGAGCAAGGGACATTGGAAATAGGGGGAAAAAGCTTGAGCTTCCCTTCCTTTTGAATTTCAGTGTCACCTCTCCAATGCTGCATGTGACACAGCAACCTAGCCAATATGAAAAATTACAATAGCTGCAGCAATTAAGACTACAGAAAATTATCAGTTCTTTTAGCAGCAATTAAATATTGTGTGACCTTCAGAGGGAAAACACTTTAAATCACATTTTACATGACATATTTGGAAAGCCAGACACCCCAGCTTGTAAGGCTTTTGTGTTATAGACCTCAAGATGAAATTTTGTCCACCTAATGGTTCTCCTCTCACCTAAGAGGAGAGGAATTCCCACTTGCAGGAAATCCAGCTCATGGTAGACACAGACAGACAGAAGGATGGATGGAAAGAGGGTAAATATCAACAAGAGGACAGAAGATTACCTTGGCCCTTGTGCAACAGTTACAGAAAAAGAATTTAAAAGAAAAGTGGGTTTTTTCTCCCCATGAAGTCCAGAGTACACATTTTATTATAGTGAGCACTGACTTAATTTTCCAAGACTCAGCCTGAGACAACAGCAGCTGACTACAAGCTCAGCAGTGAGAAGTCTAAAATTAGTATTTTTAAAAGTCTTTTTATTCTCATAAAATTTGTACATTAAAACTGACATTTTAAAAGGTTACTTCTGTGGAGAGGAACTAGTAGCTATCAAAATCTAAAAACACCAATCAAATGCAAACGTGTTTCAAACTAAATTCCAGATAGTGCAGACAAATCACCGTGCCAAGCAGTGGCGCAGAGCGGGCGAGAGTTTTGGGAAGATTTATAAATTAGGTAAATGTTCAAGTTATAGTATTATTGCATCAAAGCTGTGGTTTAGACATCCTAGTGCTAACTGCCAAACTGTCTGCATTATTCTACGTTGTTAGCCATACTAAGTGGATTTCCAACCACTTCAAACAAATTATCAATTCCAATTGAGCAGGTTTGTGATAGAGCCAGAGAAAAAGGCTTTCTTTTAAAGCTTGACTGCTCTATTTTTCTGCCCTACTATAAAATACACCTTATTTGTATTGATTTTTATATTTTTTCGGGTAAGAAAAACCAGCTATTCATTAATATGTCCACAAGCGTATTAAAATTACATTCACCTCAGTCTTTTATATGTAAGTTTGTTTTTATCTATCACATACAGCTGTAAGTAGAAGAGACAAGTTAGTCCAAGGACATAATGTCTTTCAGGCTCTATAGCACTTAGCAGGTTACTGGGCCTCCAAGGCCTCACAGATTTAACCAAGACTTTTCACACAATCAGGTAAAGAGAGCTAAGCCAGTCAGCAGATGTCCCATTCAGATAACAAAGAGAATATTTTAGTGACAATGTGAGAAAACAACAGTAAAAATGGTAGAGAAACCCACTGAACCGTAGAGCTCTTTTTTTCTTTACAAAGAACCATCGACTGGAGTTTGACTGTGACATTCACCATAGTCCTCAGCAAAGGGAAAGTGGTTGTACAAGCTTTGTCACGAGAGATCCAAATAACCTATTATAAGAATCAATTACAGCAATGCTGGGCAATTTTTTATATTTTAATTTCCTCTCTGGATGTAGCATGTCTTCACAGAAAATCCATTAAAATGCCAGGTTAGTATATGAAAGATTCCTGTCATGCATGTCATCACTAAGCTGATCTACAACATCATCCTAAATGATTCCATGATCCCATTGCTCCTGTTGTTCCTTCAGTTTCACCTCAATGAAATGCAAATTTTCAGTGTCCTCAAGTCCAAGTTAGCAATTTTAAAACTTTCAAACAAGAAATGGCTGTTGGTATCCAAAATGTCTACACCTACTTGCAAACCAGTGAAGAGGTGAAAGCACTGTGGTGTGAACAAAGCCAGTTTTAGCATTTGTTAAGGTCACTCCAGTTCCTCAAGTGGCTCTTCTTAGAGACCATTACCTCAGCTAAAAATGCACACCAAACCATAATAATAATGGAGATAACCCATCTGAAGAACCCAGCTTGGGGTGTGGTTTTGAATTTGAATCAGGGAAAAGATGACTACACACTCCGTGTTCTTGCTCTTCTCCAAGGCCAAGTTTAAATAAAGAAGAGTACTTTTCAGTTATCTTGGACCACATTTCAATGGCAAGGGAACTGTGAATGAAAGAAGTTTACAAAGGGGGCTGTTAAACATTAAAGTATAGTATAATCACCGTATGAATTAGTCATAGCCAGTTTAGGCACTGTCCAACCCACTTTCCAACCATCTGCAACAAATGTGCTCCATTAAAACAGAACCATATGGAGAACAAGCTAGCAATTAACACAGCTTCTATGCATACCTCTAATACACCACAGATTTCAAACTTTGAGTGAAACTGACTGCTGAATTACTTCCATATTGCTGCTGTTTAGACCTTGGCAACACATATTTATCCTCACTCACTACAGTATGTCATCCCAAGATACTGCTATATCATCAAAATAAGCATGAAAAAACCACCCACAACTGAGCCACTCATTGTGGTTTATAGCCTCTGTTAATAAAATATTTGCAGAACAAAGTTTAACAGACTTTTTCAAAGATGTGTAAAACATTTCTTACCAGTCAGCATCAAGACTAATAGCTAATGCAGGGCAAATCAATTAATTTAGTTGCTAATTCGTGATACCTTGTAGTGTGAAAAAAACCAGCTTTAGGTTTGAGTAGCTTTCTCCTCTCCCAGATTTTCTGAAATGCTAGAGATGCTGTGCTTAACACTGTGATATTTCCAATCTAAAGGGGACATGCAGAAATCCTAGTTCAAAAACTCAGAGCCCCTAGAAGTGGCTCAAGGATAGTGAAATTTTGGTTATTTTCCTTTAATAAAATAATGAAACTGGAACACTTCATAATTTGAGTGTACAAGATGCAGAAAGCAAAGCTTACTAAAACCAAAAAAACTGATTTCATGCAAAATCAAGTCAAAGTGAAGTGCCAATGCTCAGTACATACTATATGTCCCTTTCTACCCAGTCCATCAGAGCTCTTCACTTGAAAAGCCGGGCCTTTTAATTCAACCTGTAGACATTTGTTCACTTATGCTCAGCATTCAGCCTGCAAGCTTTGGTCAGGGAGATAAAGCCCCACAGAATCAGGTAGGTTGGCAGTGGCCTCTGGAGGCCTCCAGCTCCCAGCAGCTCACATTGCTCAGGTAAAGAAAACCTAAACACTGTACTAGGAAAAGAAATATACCTAAATAATAAGAAAACCGTACTGACTATTTAAAACATGACACTTCCAATGCAAATTAAGCGGCTTTAAAACACATAATATTAAAACTGGGGGGATTCTATACTTGTTTGGGGTTTTTTTAAGTGACTGGAATTCTAGTTCAAAGCACCTGTATTTCCTCAGTTATCCAAAATGAAGTTAAAAAACAAACCACAAGCATCATTTTGCCGCAGATATCCCAATATTCCAAAGAAGAGATTCATTTAATGAAATAGTATCTACACAATTTCAAAAGCACTGAAATTCTTGAAGCAGCCTTTCATGATTCTAGGTCATTGTGGGCCACACTGTTTCCAAAGACTCACAAGAAAACATGATGAGCCTTGAAACAAAAGATTTAGAGGCAGAATTTCCCACATTAATTTAGCTCTGTTCACACAGAAGTTTCCCCCCATTAACCAGAACACAAGAAGAAACTGTAAAACAAGCTCCACATTTCTTCCTGTGTGCATTTTGTGCCTTCAAAGGTTTGAATACTGACAGCGATAATACTTTCCAAGCATAATACATTGATGAAACAATATAACTTATACATTATTATATATATTATTATATAAGGTCCATAGCTGCTTCTCAATTTTGTCCTTAGAACTGTCAATTGTAATAGTTATATAGAAGAACATATGATGTTTGATGATAGATTTTAATTACCAGCATTTCAAGTTGTGTAATTAGACTTCAATTTTCATTTTTTCCAGAAGGGAAAGTTCAAGACACCTTTGTCCTGAAGATGTTCTTCCATATATTATACACTCATAAGCTTAGGCACATTAACAGAAATTAAAGGATATAAACATGAATCTTTTTAAAATTCAGGGTTTGGGGAGACATTATCAGTAATATTTAAATACCTAATAAAAACAATAACACATTTGGCTTAAAAATATGCCCATAGCATCTGAAAGAGCTGAGGTATCATTGAATGGGATTCTGATTAGCAACATTTTGGTTTAATAAAAGAAGGCTTCAGTGACAGCCATATTAAACGTCAGTTTGCAAATATGACTTTAAGTAAAGCATATGTATGTGTCAAAAACTGGCCTTCTGCAGCTATATTTATTTGCTACATTCATTAAGTAAATGATACCTAGCCAAAAAGTCCAAAAATACTCAAATGGTATTAGTACTGCAAAAAATGCAATGCTTTGGAATTAGCACCTAAACCTCCTGCATCCCCCATAAATTCTGACTAATTAAATTCCTACTATGTTATTCCTCCTGTTTTCCTCACAGCTGTTTTATATATTTTCACCTGTTTCACTTCCCTTTTTGTTCAAGTAACAAAAAAAGCTTAGCCTTCCTTGATTGACAGAATGGAATAACAATATTTAATTAACATCACTTCGTATGTGACAAATCTTAAACTCTGCTCAGTCAATAAGGCTCTATGAAAGTATTCCCCCAACATTTTAAAAAGCTTTTTAAGAAAGCTCAGAACACTGTGTTCTTAATTCAAAAGCACATGCCGAGTTAATTATGGTCTTATGCTTTGACCAAAAGTAGGATTTGCAGGATTTTCTTTTTCTTAAGTCAAAGGATTCAAAAGTAATTTATGAATGATACTGAAATAATGCACGAATTAGCTGCTAACATGCTGTTAGTTTCAAGTGTTAATTTTTTTTTTTTCCTCTGCTGGGAGGGTCAGCATTAAAGTCATGCTGTCTTGAATCTCTATTTATACTAAAAACTATATTAACTGAACAATCATGTCATTCTACAGTCCTCCTACTTACTTTTAGGTTATTGCTCTTGACTAGGTTACTTGTTTGGGAGATTTCTGCACAATTTCTGCCAATTCAAATATAGACGTTTCCATAGCTAAACAAATACTGTAACAGTGTCACATATACTCTCCCTAGAGTTACTCCTTCTTTATGTACGTTATGTTAAATTCATGTTCCCACGTCTGTGTGAGCAGTTTCACTACAGGTGTGTACTACACACATCCCCACATCTCACTGTTGGGGTGTTTAAGCAACTTGCCTTACCGTGACCTTGTTGTTACTAACAAAGCAAATTGTTTTACTGTGAGCTTGTTATTACTAACACATTTCCAAAGGGGTCACAAATTGATTCACAGCACATTCTCAGGTGTGTATGTGTGCACACAAATGTAAAATGGCCACAATTCAGTAATGTTTATCAGAAGCATTGCTATCTATGTCTCAGTTGGATTTTAAAGAGCATCCAATTTCCTGTAGATTATTGATTTCAAATGTGATCTCAGGCTCTAGCTCACTTGGGATCAACACCATTTCTATCCCACACTGTAGCTGACAGGCAGAAAGGGCACTCAGGCTGGAGCAGCTTGTGGAAAAAAGAGCCATGGACAGTTTTCCCTCCCTGACTTTCCCTTTTTGACATGTTCCTCAAGAGCAGACTGACAAGGTAGAGGCCAGTAAACACACACTGCAAGGTCTTCCCTAGCTCCAGCCTTATCCAATCCTAGCTTGGGTCAGGACCAAGCTGAATTTCCCTGAATTTCTCATGAGATTCTACCAGTTTCTATATTAACTTCCTTTTTATCAGTAACAATAAACACTAATAACCATAAGCATTTGTCCAATGCATTCTAACAATCATTTCTGTTAGGATAATTTTAGTACGCTATAAAATTATTTCAGAGACATAAAGTTCTCTTGGAAGTGGTGGAAGGAGTTAGTCTCTAAGAGCAAAGTATGTGGAAGATTAATATGCATAGGGCTTTGCCATAATATTACGAGCCCTTGCCTAACACTTTTACATCTATTCTGCCTACTTTATATCTCTTACCACAGCAAGTAAATGAACTCCATGTGACTATTTGCAAGAGGAGTGTGCTTTTAAATCAACAATGCAAAATGTGAAGTCACTTCTGCACTATCCATTCGGCAAATAAATAGGATCCAGAAGTAATGTATTCTGCAGCTCATATTTCTACTGCATAATTTCAGGGAGGTTTTTTTTTTCTGTTTGTCCTATTTCAGAGGGTTTGAAAACATCTTCAGCCTATTCAACCATTAGTAAGGCAAGGCTTGCAGTATTAGGATACAGAATTAAGGGAAAGGCTATGCCCATTCAGACTCGGGAAAGAGTATGGCTCAGTGACCAAAGTGAAATAATGCAAAAAGCAGTATAGATTTAGTGACAGGGGAGTTGGGGACATCAAACCTACGCGGTGAGAAAGGACACTTGGGCATCCAGAGGCAGGGACTGGGCAATAAAAAGCTCCAGAAAGTGCAGCAGAAGCCTGTTAATTGCAGTGTTAGACTGGGCATCACAGGGGCCACGAAAATGGGGAAACTGAATGTCTCAGAACCAAGAGAGAAGTTAGTAAGAACAATCCATCATAAATGCCAGTGCATCCACTTCTGCCTCTTGCTGCAAGAGAAAAAGCATCTTGCCAAGTAGCAAGTAATGTTTCTACTTCCATCTGATTTTTTTAACTTTGTATGTAAGACACTTTCATACAGAAAATGTGCAAAACATGCATAGTTTTTCACAGAATAAAATGCCAGTATTACTTTAAATAATGCTTTAAAAAAAAGCTGCAATGACTGAAGTGATAGGAAAAATGATAGCTGCTTAAAAATGGTCTCAATGGTCTCTAAAAACCAAAAAAAAATTCTATTTAAGTTTTCTACATTTTAGTTTCTGTTTTTGCAATATCTGCCAATATAATGTAAGGATGGATTTAGGAATAAGAGCACATCTAGAATTTGTAACATTGTTACAATTGTAAATCTATTTTTTAAGGGGGAAAAAAGACTCATGCTATTGGAGTTTTTTTGTCCAATTTTTTTCATAAATCCCTTGTATCCTTCTGAGGGATGAAACAAATCAAATAAAAAGATGGGAGGAATCTACACTGTGGTAGAAAAAAGAATAAGGGACATAATTAAGGAACAGAGGAAAAAAAGAAAGGGATAAGTGCATAGTTAATGTCTTAGAATATATCTGTTTTAATTCTGATATTTCAGTACTGATGTTTTGGTTGCCTTAATTCTATAAGGTATACATTTCTATAAACCTGTATCATCAAAAGTTTTTTGAGAATTTTTCCCGTCAACTACCTAGTAGAGAAAGACTGTAAATTGTTCTAAAATATTTGTGATGGTAAATCCCTCTTCTTTCACTCAATACTCCCAGTCTTATGCTTGAATAGATGAAGGAGAAAAAGGCTTATTGATTATTCAGCCAGTGATGTCTCTTGGATAAACAGAAAAAAGGTTTGCCACAGAAAATATCTACAATGAACTCAAGATAATTAGGGGGGGAAAAAGCGACAAACAACTCTTCATTCATCTGCTAGTGAAGTTACTGCATTTCTAGCCCAGAGAAAGCAATTATTCAGACCTTGCCTCCTCTATTTCCTACATTGCTTCCTTCTTCTGATGAACAAGAGACCTTTCAACACAGATGTGGTAGTCTTGCTTTCTTTTCTGTTTTCTGCCCACAAGTAAATTTATTGCTCACGCCAGGTTGACAGCCTCCGAAACTGAAAGGGCTCCATTTATCCTGAGAACAGACACTCCACTGGCCACACTGGCCTCTTCACATTGCCCCACCAGTCTGCATTGACCCTGACCCAGAAGGAGCCAGTGTCAGCAGTGGGCAGACGGATCAAGGTCCATTTCCATTCCAAGCCTCATACGATGCCTGAAGCTGCCAAAAAGCCATCAGGCAGTGCTGGTATCCATGGGTCCTGTGGGCACCTTTGTAGACCTGAACCACCAGTTAACACAACACAGAGAATCTAATTGTCAAACTGTAACAAATATATGCTATTATTTACTCGGCTGGGTTCAAATCAGAGGCCTTTGGTATGACAGGCTGCATTTTTAATTAAATCTTTCTTTTGTAATCCAATCCCAGGAGTGGGGGAAAGAAAAAAGACCAACACCCTAACAAAGTATGAAATCAACATTTATTAGTACAGGGAGAGAAGAGGGCTCAAAAACTGAAGGTCACAAGCCCAGGCCAAACAGAAGCACTTATTTTTGTGTGTAATCCAATGCTGAAAGCCTTACCATGAAGTGTAGGAGGAAGAAAATCACCCATCAGGGGCTAACTTCCAACTGCACCACACTCACAAGCTAAGTTTTGTTGCTAAATGTCTGTTGCTCACTGTTGGAACTTAGTTTGCCTTTTTTACATTTAATAGCATGCACTTTAAGTGGAGCCAAAATGGTTACTGCAGAATTCAAGCTGAGGAATTTCTCCACTGAAAAGAGATCTCAGTTAAAGACAGATAGATTTTACCTACAGGTATCAATTTTACCTACAGGGATCAAGCAAAAAAAGCTAAGGCAGAAAGGACAGCAGAGAAGTTGCTGCATATTTTTGGCCACTACGGCAACCCATTTTTAAAAGACCTATCATACATGACCACCTAGATAACCAGTTTTGTGCCTCTTCAAAGCAGACAAGAAAACCTTAGGAGAGATGAGCAGTGGGACAGGATGCCCAGAGAGGTTGTGCTGACTCTACCTTTGGAGGTTTGGCAAACCCATCTGGATAAAGCCCTGAGTAACATTTCAGACCCCACATCTGAACCTGCTGTGAGCACGAGGTTGGACAAGAGACCTCCAGAGATCCCTTTCAATCTGGATTATCCTATGAACTTCATCTTAGGGGAAATATCAGAAAAACATGACTGAAAAACATTATGACAGAGTGATGGATATGAACATGGAGCAGCCAAGCCACTCAATGTTACCCGAATTATGAGGCTTTTTATTCTGAAGTTCTGCGCAGAGATGGATATTACTGCTGGGACAGTGGACAAGGAAAAAATAAATTTGTTTCTATTATTCCTCTTATCATCCTCTCTAGTGTCTAGTAAACCTACAATTGCAGAACCATCAGTGTATAAAGCCTTGAAGCCTCGCTGAAGATATAGAGAGTAACACAGGAGAGAACAGTGAATGATGAGTGATGTGGCTAATCCTGCTGTATAGACTGGAATCTGAGCTAGGCTTTCAGGCAGCAACAGATGTTAGGGGATCTCAGACAGCTGGCCACAGCTTCCACGGCCGTGCTTGCAGCAGCTAGACGCAGGCAGGCTGTGGAAAGAGCAGATCTAGGTGGCATGGCAAGATCTCCCAGCATCCAGGAGATCTCTCCAGTTCTGGGAAAAAGAAGGCACCCTCACGTTCAGCTCCTTAAGGCACATGGAAAAGACACAGCAGTGACAATCTTGAAAACTCAGCCAATGTCCCTCCTGGTACCCATGGCTGCTATGCACACACTGGCTCTGCTGAGTCAGGAACACTCCTTTCTACATCTCTAGTTTGCTTTACCTTGTACGTTTTCTGCCCTTTACCTACTAATTTTTAGGTAACAAAATAAATCTCACTCAGAAGCAACATCCATATTTAAATTTATTTAAAATTTATTTATTTGCTTGTTTTTTGTTGTTGATTTTTTGTTTGTTTGTTTTTTCTGGTGGGGCTGTGCCCTCCTGGCATTTTGTTATTCAGGCACTCAGATCACCATCTTACATATTTTACCACTGGAGTTATTCACAAGATTCCCAGCCTTTTGGAAGTAATTTCTCCTTCCATTGCAGAGTTCCACAGGGAGAACTTAGCCTTTACAGTGAAAACCCTAATGCCAAAATTTACTTTTTCAAATTAAAACTAGATCCAGTAGTCAAACTATTTAGATTGCATTCTGAACTACCTTGAATGAAGTCTGTTGACCAAGAATACATGGAGTATTTATGACAGTATACCACTTATATACTGTCATAAATAGAATCTCCTCAAGATTATAGGATCTCCTCAAGAAATTCAAACTTCTTATGAATTGTTTAGAAGGAAATCTCAACTATGCTTTAAAACTTCTCTTTATGAAAGCAGTATGTAAAATTTCTTTCTTCTTATTCTGCATTCAAATATTTCAATGTAAATAACTCCTCAGAGTGAGAAGAACACATTTTTCAGTTAATTATTTATTACAGAAAGGACTTTACACAAAGAATTTCATACTGAGGTGTGGTCTAAAAATTTTAATCATTGCTCTAACACTGACTTCTTGTCTTGTTAGCAAAAACTATTCCCATGTTTAAAAAGAAGATTAATTTTTTACTTTAGCATTTGGTGGCATTGCCATAAAATAAACCTTCCTTGTTCCTACACATTTCCTCTGACTCAATAAGCAATTAACTCAGTCTTCTTCATACTCACAAGGTTTCTCAATAACTCTCTTTGGTCTCTGTTCTATATTCTAAGACCCCCTCAGATGTCATCTCTGTCCTTTCCATTTACTGCAACTGCTCCACTCAAACATTTAATGACCTTCAGCCTGATCTGATCTTCTCTGGCCTTAGCTGACACCCTTTGCTCACAGCTCTCCACCCCATTTCAGGCAACTACTGCTCCCTTTCACCTCTCATAGACCTACTATTTCTATCCACTCCCCTCTTGTGTCAGAAACTCAGATTTCAGGTTTGGCTGAGCCTGATGGACTTCATCTCCTTACTGCCTTAACTGAACCCTCCACAAACTCCACCACATTTCTCCCTACAGCAAAGCAGTCAGCAAAGTTTTAAGACAATTCCTCTTTCCCGTTCTTCAACAACATGTCTGAAAACTATCCTTTCCTCTTTACATCTATGGCTGAAAAGCTGTAAATGAAGTCTTAACTATTCCAGACTCTTCCACTTGGTGCCTTCTGTCAAATTCTGTTTCTTGGAATAGTTGATATTTCTTTTATACTTCCACGCATCTGAATTCTGAAAGAACACTTAACAAAGACAACATCTGTGTATTACAAATCTGGGACTCTTGAAGGACTTCACTTGGCAGTCCTGCACAAAATGAACACTCTAAAATAGAAATTCCCAAAGGCAATATATCAAAAGTCATAAGTGCCCAGAATCACTTGTGCGAGTTTCAGCGCCTATACTGATAATTTGTTGCCTTCGCCTTGGCAAAAATCTACCTATGCCAAGTGTATTATGGAATCCTAAATTTACAGCATATGCATTCTGGTTTGAGTTAGAACTCAACAATGTAGTAGAAATGGAAGTAGGCATCGGATTGTCACAACAGAGGCCAGCACTCGAGCGGAAAAACTCTATCACGGGAAGTTGGTTAAAATAATTTCTTCCCTGTAATTTCAGTTGAAAGTGTTAACCACTGAAGACCTTATAGTACCTCTCGCCAACGTGTAAATACACCACAGCACAGAATTGTCACTTCCATGGTACCTGCGTTCCCATATTAAAATATGTACATTAAAACGAACCATTGCTCTTTTCTCAGTCTGCATTTTGCTTCACAGGCACAGAGCACTGGAGGAAGCAGGAAACATTGTGCTAACATGACTATAGTATTGATGAATAAAAGCTATAACCCCCAGGCTAAGCTGCCAAATAAGTAGTGAATTAATTTCTGTAAAGTACTCCAATATTACAAAGGTGTGTTGAAAGGTGCCTGCTCATGTTTCAAATTAAACGCACTGCTGGTCAGCATTAGCACCTCAGCTTTGAACAGCAGCCATTTGCCTATAACACTTCAGGGGCTGGGAAAAACGGATTTGCCGTTCACACTGGAATAATTAGAACATGTCAGGAAGAATTAATTTCCTCATTTTTCAAAAGGATACACAGAAATTACCATGTTATTATATGACAGGGTCCCTTGGAGAATTGTATTAAATTTAATTTCTAGCGCAGCCCACACAACAAATTAAAGTCATAAATAAGATGGAAAGAAGCGGGACGCAGAGCATATGTTTATGGCAATGAGTGAAGCCAAGGGACCAGAAACAACTATCTTCATTTCATTTTATTTAAATCAGCCAGACACTGTGTATCTGAATGACAGCACTTGTTAATGGTGCTGAGATTATAAGCTCCTTAATTTTAGGAAACAGAAGCAGTCACTCAGTATTTGAAATGGTATTTTTTTCCTACAATACAGATATTAGTTTTAAGTTGCTCCCTTTCAAGGCAGCTTCTTATGGCCCTGCAGCAGTGTGCAAGTTCATAACACAAGATTCACTTTCATTTGGAATTGTTTTATTTGGTCTTAATAACAGAGAGATGATATCAAAAAGAAAAAAGGGGGAAAGGGGAAAAGTGACTGGTAATTGAGAGAATTAAATCTTTGGACCAGCAGAATATTCCAAGAGTGAGAAAGACGATGGGAATAGCCAGTTACCACCATGATTTTTTTTTGCTATTTAGCTGCCAGTATCTAAAATAATTTTTTATTTTCACATAAGCCCAAATGTTTTAATAGTACAAAAGAAAAGAAAATCAGAGCAAAATTATGTTTGTTAATATTCCAATCACCCGAGCTCCAGCATAAGACATACCTCTCCTAACCCACCTCAAACTCCTAGGTCTCTTGTCAAACCCAGGGAGACCTACAAAATCCTTCTGTCCCTCCAGCAAAGATCTGGCACTCACAGAAGGATTTGTGAAAGCGGTCATTTTATACAATGCTGAAGTCAACCCAACTGTGCTTTAATAACATTTATAAAAATTTTATAAAGGTTTATAAAATATTAACAGTACTTTAACTTATTTCAATACCTCCTTCTATATTATTCTTTGTACATTTCAATTTTTAATTGTTGTGAAACTCATGAACTAAGATGTTAAAATCAGACAAAATTACACTGAACATCCCCTTCCTGTCTCTGTGCATCTGTAGTGAGTAAGAAGATTCCTGTTCAAGCTTCTACACATACGAAGACATGACAAAGTTGGTGAAATACGGGATTTGATATCATTAAATTCTGGAATACAGGTTGGTGTAATTCTTATTCATCTGTACTATGAAACTGAAGCCTACCACAATACTGCATAAAGTAATCTATATTTAAACCTCAGAAGATTTTTCAGGAACGCTCATAGTATTTCCCTTAACAGGAAACTAGTTACTCTGCAATTATCAGAAATTACAGGTGTGATAACAGGTGATAAAGAAAGTTAACAAAAACATTACAGATGACAAAAGGAACTGGTATAAAAAGACAGACTAAATTTAATTTCTGGACAAGATATTAACCTTTTCTTGTTATTACCCACAAAGTTTCTTTTTCATATAGGCATTTGCTGTGATTCAGGAAAAAAAACCCTAGAGAAATCCTTTGAATACATTAATTGGTGCACTACAAACTGCCAATATCCAGCTTGCAACCATTTTATCATGCTTGTTAGCTCAACACAATCTTAAAAGAAAAGAGAGTTTGCACACTTTAAGAAATAGCTGTCATGGATCTGAGCACTCCCCTGGGTGTAACAAACTTTAAATAATTTGTGAATCAATTAACTGGCGACTCTCTACATAACACAGATTTCACACTCCCAGGTCACTGCATTATCAGCTTGATACGAATCATAACATTTTGGAGAAAAGTTCATAATTGAAATCATTAATTAATTTAACAGGAGCTTTTAGTAATGCATAGCATTACACAGCTGTAAAGGAGCAGAGATCAATTAGTTTTTTCTCTGACAATTTTCTCTACTTGGTGGAAAACTTCAGTTTCTGAAGCATATTACTTTCACAACCTTTTATAACTATTTTAAACTCAAAATGCTTAATATTATTATTTACAATTTTAACACAAGAAGAAAAACTCAGATACTGTGGGGAAGGAATAAACTTTGCAACACCAGATATAATGTAGTAACCTGCATTTCTTTGGACTTAACAGAAAATAAAAGTAATTATAGTTAAAAGAGGATCAAATATGTTTTACAGAAAAACAGACATAACCAGGACCTCAAATGATTGACTCATAGTATTGAATTTTCTTACTTCTATCTTAGCTAATAGCAATATGACAGAAAGTAGCAGGACTTACATGAGAAATGCATCAGCTCTATAGAAAGAAGCATTTGCAAAGATGGGAAGTTTTCAGTAGAATTTACTTGGTGACAGCAGAAGTACTACTACCTCTTCACAGAATTCCCTTACAATTATGAAAGACTAATACAGAATCATGAGAAAGATTAAAATAATGGAAAACACATTCTGCAGTGAGGCAGCCAAGCAACTTACTCCATCACATTTTTTGAAGGAAAAAAAAATCTTTAGATCAGAAACTACCAGTATCCACAGGGGAAAGAAAACATGATAATAGAGGATTTTTCAACTATACAGACAAGCATGCCTGTAAACTTAGATTAAACCAATTCAGACTAGAATGATGGCACACAGCTTAATAAGTGAGATAAATTAAACAGTGAAACAAATTAACAAAAGATTCTGGTACATCTGCTGTCACTGTAAATTTTTCCAGCCAGGCTACATCCCACAAAGACATATCCCTCTAGCTGTGGCTAGGGGACTTTAGGGACAGTTCTATGCCTGCATTATGCAAGTCATACTAAATAATTACTAGGGATCCTATAGTCTTAAAAGTTATCAACCTCTTAAAGCTGGAATTTTTCAAACACGGATGTGGACTTTCACCACTGGACTTTCACACAAGCACTCAGGGAAAGACCACAATTAATCTCTGGCCCGTATTCAGATACTCAAAGCTCCTTGATTAGTTTGTCCTGAAGGACACGCATCTAAACCTTTAAAAGCCCACAGTTTGTAATAACTGCAGAGACTGATTTAACTTAGCAATCAGTTTGGATGGTTTTGATCTCAATTTACTAGCAGCACACAAGGATGAAATATTTTCAGACCTCTAAATTTTACCTGCATTGTCTATTTAGAAAGTAAACTTAGAGCAGCGAAACCTTCAGTGCAAGGGAGCTCTGTTTTTTGTTGAGGGCTTTACATACAGTGATACAAATAAAAAAGGAAGAGTAGGAATCCAATAATGCCCACTTCAGTAATGTTTAGCACCTTTGGGGAAACCACTTTGCAGATCTTCACTTCTATATTATAACAGTAAAATGGACATTTCGTGCAGATTTACTGATATGGGAACTAAGACAAGGTGTACTAAACAGCTCACCCAGTGGCACACAAATGGCAACACGGGGATAATTTCAAAGTCCTGCTTCCAAGTCTGCTAAAGCAGTTTAGCCCACCTTTCACTTCAATATCATCATCTTCATATTATCCAATGCCTGAAACAGGATATGTGATTTTTAACAATATAGTAAGTAGTATTTTTAGAAGAAAATAAATATTCTTTGTAGCAGGTGAAACCGATTTTCCAAAATATTGCTTCACCTCCTATAAGTTTGACAAATGCCACAAATTATGTTTCAGAATTTAGATCAATTACTTTCTAATTCATTATCCTATACACAAAATAAAGCCCATTTCTTCAATCATCATAGGAACTTAATTTATCCTAAACACACTGAACTAAAATGAAGTATTTTCAGAATAGTAAGGAATAATTAGATATTAATAAATATAATTTTTTAAAATACTGAGAATTATAATTAAAATTGTAAAAAGTAGGTTTAGTACTTGCCTTCAGCTTAAGCTACCATCATTAGAAACTCATTTTTAAGTTTTCATGTTTAGGATCTGAAACCAGATTTAACACATTAAAATCAAGTGTATACATTTGTATCTTTTGTTTTCATTGGACTCATTTTCAAAATATCCAGTAGACCACAGGATATCAATAACTTTAGAGCAATTATTAAGTAATCCTAGTTATTTAACCTACATCACCTTCTTCCTTTTCTTTTTATCAAGAAATTACTTTCTAAACATACCACCTAACAGGCTCGAAGGAGAATAGGGAGTAGAAAATATTATGTGAATCAGATACCCTTTTGGTGATTCATATGGAATGGTAATGTTGTGAATCCATTGCTAAGTACTCATCGGATCATCTCTCAGGGCCCTATTAAAAACATTAAGTATATATTTGAACACGAGTTATTCTATTTTGAACATATTTGAACACGAGTAACTCTATTTTGGTCTGACTCAAATCCGTATCTATGCAGCCTTATGATAGTCTCAAATCCAAGCAGAAGCGAGCAGTCCTTATACTTACTGTTTTTCAAAAACCTAGGTTGCTCTTTCCTGAAACTGCTGCTTGCCTAATCATCCCTGGAGAGAATTAAGGAACTTGAAGCCTAAAGATAAGCAGGCATTGATGGGAATCTCAACCATCTTGGAAAGTAATGTGCTATGCAACAAGAATTCCTGCCAACTCAGATGACTCTTTTAAAATCTTAAAGTACAAGTACAATTTCAATCAAACAACAGCCTTCAGAAACAAAAGGGAAGGTATTTCAGTATTTGAACTCAAATTCTGGCTCCCTTCTGAGCTGGAGGTCCACAGCAGACAAGTAAAAATGACATGAAGAAATGGTTCACTATGCTTTACAATTAACTCACTGATTGGCTGTGTAAGTGTCCAGATGTTCCAGCTCCTGTAAGTATGAGCACAGCTCCAAACTAAATAGCTGAACTGCCAGAGATATTGGGAAGGCCTAGTACTGTCAAAGCTGAAGAGGAATCTCTCACTTACCACCCGCCCTCTCTCTTTGCTGGTTGGAGTCCCCACCACAGATCTTTGCTTGTGCATCTTCCCTCTCTTGACAGATGAGAAATTCAGCTGAATTGCAACAGCCTTAAGGGACTGGGACACTTCCCATTCCAGTATGGATCACAAATGTTTGCCAATTTTTTTCTTGAGATACCAATAGCAATTTTCCAAAGGCATTTAATGTATATCTTATTCAGTCAGCACACCATCCTCAAACATCCTACCATTAGAACAAACTTACATGCCTTTCACATACAGCCTCCAACAGCTTTGGGTGTTGTCATGTAGCTTCAAGGATTACTGTTTCCCATTCCCTCTGCTCAGCTCTAAATCAGTGCCTACCCAGCAATGCTAGTTCAGACATTTGTTTTCCTTACTCCCATCAAGGTCTTTTGAATCTCTCCTGAGGATCAAAGTTGTACTTCTACTCCATGAAAGCTTAGAGAAATGGGGGAAAGGAGTTTTTTGTTGTGGTTTTCTTTTGATTTTAAATAGACCACACCAAGTTTGTTGGGTTTATTACTTTAGAGCCATCAGGTGATTTTCCTACATCAGGAAATTTTAGAATCTATTTTATAACAAAAATATAGCAATATTTAATAAAAAAATCCAGAAATTACTGCTGGGCCTTAATTTTATTCAGTAAAACAAAGTTCCTCCCACAAGTTCCCATGTCTTCTTTATATTCTCCATTTTTCTTACATCACATATGGTTTTATGTTTCTTTTGATATCCACAGCACCAAGGAATCTTCACAATCTTATTTTTAAATAGATTTTGCTTTCTCTCAGCATTATATAACTTCAGCCTTTTGGGTCTGAAGTTTTCCCTATGAGAAAGATCTAGGCCGAGCAGGCTCTCTTCCTTACAAAATGAGGATGACACGAAGGACATGATATAACTCCGAATGCAATTTCCACTTCAAATAAGATGCATTATCATTTGGCACGTTTCATTAAGGCACAACTACAAAAAAAAATCTGTGTCATAGAAAACAGGCTCTTAGTCACCTCAGAACTCAGAAATAAAGGAATAAATGTCACAATAGATACACTTGGTTAATTAAAAGTCAAGATTATTTTAAAGGTGATGCCTTTCCTTATTTGTTACAAAGTGCCCTTTTGGTACCATGGAGATGAAAGGATGATTTTAACAAAGACTGCTCAGGAAAAAAATACCTCCTTCTCCATGGCTCTTTTATTCACAGAATGTAATGGTCAGTAGCCAGTTGTCCAAGCAGTACGAATATCAGCAACACGGAGCATATCAGCAAACCAGAGATGAAAATTTGCATTCATTTTCAACTCCTAAGAAAAATAGCCAGGGAAAACTGTCAAGGCATTCATCCAGCTGGTCAAGAACAGCAGCATGGGACAGCCCTCCGGCCCTGCTGACATGTCCTTGAGCAGTAAATTCCTTGTTGTGCCAGGGTTCCACTACAGATATCGGTGGGCCATGAAAAACAAACCCTGTACCCTTACCAGTGTGTTTCAGACCTCCCAAAGTCTGACTTGCATTTGACAGGCATTACTGATTATTAAAAATTTTTTAATAACTACAGAATAATTAAATCATTAATAGAGCATTCACTACTATGAGGTATTAGGGTCCCACTACTCAGCAGGCTGCTTTTAAAGCTCTAAAATAACAGCCACCTTCTCTTTGGGAGGCTTTTTAATGTGTTCTACCACGGGCTTGTTGAAAAGTTTGCCAAACTGAGTTTTAAGTGGAAAAATAGGTCCTGAAGTACAAAGATTTCTTTTACTTCAGGGGAGAGTCTGTTTTCAAAACAGATATTATATTAAAAAGCTTACTATTGTTACAAAATTGACCTGCAATTCGTAATACAGGTGTGCGCTATTTTTTCTAAAAATAGATTTCTCTCTCCTCTTTTTATCATTCCCTATTGTATTTTGGGGCTTGTGGTGTTTGTGGGGGTTTTTTTAATATTTTGTTCTTATATTTTATAGGCATGTCTAAAATTAATTACACCTATATTACAAAGAATTCTATTAATCTTTTAATTTTCATGGGATCAAAATGTTCTTTGGTACATTGGGAGGTTTTCACTCATCATGTCAATTTTCTCCAAAGCACAGGCCTGACTGAATCAAACAATGGGTTTTGTATAGAGTTTATTTATGGGGGAGCATGTAAATCAACCTTAGAGTGCTGCACTACTCCAAAAAGGCTGGTCCAAAATTCACAAAAATATTTTCGTGGGCTTTTCAAGATTTCTTTCTTTCCAAAGTAGCCACATCGATGGTGACTAATGATGCCTTCAAGGGTAAATAGTAATTATTTTAAAAGTTTACTACCCTCAATGATTTCTTTTTGTCAGACAGTCTCTGAAGCAAACTCAAGGGCTGTCACATGTTTGTTAGAAAGATACTGCCTGTTTCAGAGCTCCCACAGCATTAAATAGATGTCTCTGGAGGTTCCTTTATGCATCTAAAAATAATTAATTTTTTTTTTTTAACTTTCCCTGTGCAAATTTTGAGCTTTTCAATCACCTAAATGTAATAAAGCCTGGTGTGATAGTACTAAGAATTCTCCCATTTAATGCCTAGGAAATTGCAGGAAGTTTATAATTTCCTTTGATCATCTGCTGTATTTCCCTTTTCAGGACATCCTGCAGAATGCAGTGTTCACAAGCTGTATTTTGTGATGCAAAAATTATTCTTACACTAAATTAATTTTATGTCAAAAAGAGCAACTACTGGCCAAATTTAATGCCTCAGGTAACTCCGGGCTCTCCTTGTACCTTACATTATTTCCCATTTATGTGGACCCTTTGCAACATGAGAATCTCCAACATTTGTGAATTAATAGATATATGTACACTAAATAAGAGACCGGGACAAGATGTAGTACACCACCATTACTGCACTTGCATTTTGGCCCAAGTGACCAATTTCAAGCATTAAAATCTCTTAAATTCGCATAAAAGTGAATTAGCACAAGATCAGTTTTTCATGCAACAGGCAGAAGTCTCACACCCCACATATAACGAGGTCGAAGCATAGAGTGCGGCACTTTCTTCAGAAACAGGAAAAGGCCATTAATTCAAATTAATATTTTGACACAAGCCGAAGAGTCAGATTCACTTTTTGGTAAAATAGGGAACAGTCTCTCAAACACACGTACCTAGTAAAAAAGTGTAAAATTCACAGGCCTCAGCTAAGAGATTTACCTTTCAAAATTTTGTTTCAAAACTGAGGTTGTGCTTGGCTGTCAGATCCTTTGCTTTCTAAAAGCATTGAGGCTTATCACTCAAAGGTAGCTAAAAATCTGCAAGTACGTTTCTGGAAACCACAGATTATCCCTTCCCTCCAGTTGGGCATTTTCAAAATTAAATATTTCACAGTCATGTTTACAAGAGCAAATAAAGTTTTGAGAGAATTGTTACTCTGTTTCCTCCTTTTTAGGAAAGTGTTCAGCTAATAAACATACTTGTTTTTTCAAGCCATTGCTAGCTTTTTAATTCTTTGTCCATCGTAGGTGTGGTGCTGTAGCATACCATTCCACAGATTCAATCTAATTTCTATGGCATCTACCGACTATTTCCCCATTTTATGTGAAAAATTTAGCTATTTCACTTGTTTGCTGGCATATATGGCTTTCAGACATGATTCTTCCACGTAGCTACTCGAATTTGTACTATGAGCTAAAATGATATGAAGTAACCAGGGCTGAGCAATTTTATCTTTTTCTGCCAGAACTTTGTTCTCTGCCTTGGAATATTTAAGTACAATGAATCAGGTGCTCTAATAGAAGCACCTCTACTGTTATGGTGTCTCATTATTTCTAGAAGTTCAGCTTTATGGCAAAATACCATGATGCTATCTCTTACAAAGCTCTTATAAATGTAGGATTTTTGGGGTTTGGGGTGGGATTTTTTGTTCAAGCCATGACAGAGTAGTGTAAGCAGAAGAATCTCACCTTCAGTAAATTTTCAAAGAGTCTTACATCTTACATCTAAAAGTCATAGAAACAGAAACATTTGGAAATACAAACTCTAAAGGCTCAAATTTAACAAGGCAAAAATTATTCCCTTGCTTTGTTTTACTTCTTTGATGGAGGACTATTCATTCAAGTTTTTAACCTTGGAATTTAATGCAAGTTTTTCTTGTGAAAGACAGGACTCTCACTTGCAAAAGAAAAACATGGGCTTTTGCAAATTAAAAAGCTGTATCTTTATGAAGAATTTCCATTTACAACATCCCATATGAGTCCATAAAGTCAATAAATATTTTTGGCTTGAAGAAGATAACAGATACATCCAAACAATTAGAAAAGGCCAAAATATATTATGCAAATTGGACGTATTTAGCATGAACTCTCTGCAATTTCTATATAAACAAGTGATTAGAAGGTTCCCTTCAAAGGCCAATGTGATTAGCAGAAAAACTTCACAAATTTACCTACTGCCTAATGAAGTACATGCATTTTTCCCCAGAGTTATCACAAGTTGTATGTTAGCTATCTACTAAAGTAGTGATTGTAATGATGATTTTCATTCTGGGATCTCTTACAACACTCTCACATTTTAGCTCTGGTTATCTATGATCTGGGAAAATTTTAAATGTTAAAAAAAAGTAAAAAAATAAAAAAAAGAAGAACGAGTCTTCATCTTGGGCTACCCACAGAAAAAAATAAACTACTTGAATATAGGTAAGAATGGTTCAAATTCTGGTTCAAACACAGCAACAGGTAGCAAGATTCCTAAAAATCCTCCATCCACACATACACTGAAATATTTACAGTTAGGCATTGATAACACTGTCTAACTTAGGAGCAATTACAGAAAAATTGAACGGGTTATTTTTCAGTTTAGTGAACTAAGACTCTTTCTTTTTTATCTTGGAACTCAACCACAGATGTTTCGAGAGACATTTTGCAGACAAAAATGGCCAAGTAACACGTGTGAAGGATTCATTATGGTCTATAGAGTAAATAAGTTGGAATAAACGTTTACATGGAGCAAGGCCTAGAAGGAGCTCATATTTCCTTGTTTGTATGTGTTTTAGTCAGACCCTAAATGTAATCTGTACACAGTTTTTTGTGGTTTCATAAAACGTTGTTAAACTGTCCAGCCTGGAGATAGGTACTATATGATGCTGCATAAGGTTTACTGTTCTCAAACTCTTAGCACTCTAGAAACAAACAATCAGTTCCATCTGCAAAAGGCAGCTGAATAAAAATAAAACCTAAATTGTGGTAGAAAGGAACACGTAGACAGCAGAGGAAAAGGATCAACTGCCACAATTTATTGCTATAGTATAAATGGTGCGGCAACTTTAACATGGCAGGGCACTTACAGCAATATTATTCTTGTTAGAGCACTGCTCTGTCAGAGAAAACAAGAGTTCATTCACAGACATTAAATACAGCAGAAAAAAATGTGGGGAAGTGATTTGTGCTTCATGGCAAAATGGTATATCCTCCCCTTTCCTGTTTTGATCCATACTGGAACATACCAGTCAACTATTGAATGTAGTCCACTGTTCAAATGCAAGATTAACTGAGATGCTCCATGGCAAGCAAATAAATTTGTTTCCAGTGGAATAATTATTCTTATAGAATGTCATCCTCTCTTACAGCAGAGAGAGACAGGTGATGACATTCAATAAAATGTGATTTTTATTCCCATTTTCTTGACATGAAGAGATGTATGACTTACTCAGCTCCTTTGAAATACATGCTCTGAGGTCATGTCTCTTTTTTTTTTTTAAGAGTGTCATCACCAACTACATAATAGTAAAGTGACTAGGAAAAGTGGGAATCTTATTTTCCATTCACTGCAATCCTGCGTAAGCATATGAAAGAGCAGCTATTCATGTAATGGGCCCAGCAATATTCCAGTCTTTGTTTCTGTATTTTCAAAAGCTAATCCTACGTACATTTGAGCTACTTAGACATATCTACAGCAAGTTACTATGTGACAAGTGTTCCAAATATGACAAGAGCTATTATCTGTAAAGAAAAAACAGAATCTACAACTCTTTGTACCATCTAATATTCTTTAGCATTTCAAGTAATTAGCAGCTTATTCCAAAAACATTTGAACAGTTAACAGATTTGATACCTATGGTTAATCCTCATTAAAATTACGATTACATGATATAATTACATGTAAATAAGAAAAATGAATTCAATATAACTCTTACCCTTTTCAGTGTTGGGCACTATGTTGGGAATCATACAGTATGTACAATTAGATTTATACTGCTAAGCTAAAAATATTGGTGAAGATCTAAAAATGACGAACAGTGCCTTTCAAATTAATGTCTTATTAGTTGAGTGAAGTACACTGACAAAGAATAATTTATGCTTATTCAAACTGCTCTCGACATCTTCAGGTGTTTCCAAATGAGCTCACAGAAGAGTGATTAAATGCATCTGATAACAAGCCACACATTGCTGAAATTACTTACCGCCTCATTTTATGATTAATTAAACATGTAGATTAAAGTTGCAAAAGAATTTAGATTAATGAGCAAGTTAAGTCTTGCTGATATAAGTGAATTGGGAATTGGATGCTCTGTGGAACTTTATAAACATGCATTTTATAATGAGTAAGACAAGGCTACATGTTGAATCCTGGCCACAAGGGCCTTTGACGATGCAGTCTTTTTTAACATGGTTTGACAGCTTTCAAATAACATTCTACTATAGACTTTAAACTTTGTGCATTGCTGTAAAACATGAGACTACATAACTCATGTATTAGGAGTACGATTATTTCAAAGCTCTCCAAGGTAATGACCCCCTGTAGCAGCAGCTGTTCAGAAAAATTACAAGCTCGATTGTTATTTTAATCAGAGAGAATTTAGTAGTTAAAAGCGGTTATGCAACTAGTAAAATTATACGACACTCCATCAGTAGCCTTATAACATCTTTCATAGTCCTGTTCCTCCCAATTCCCCCGCCAAAAAACCTTGGTCTTATTAGTAAAACAGGGTGCTCAGTGATTCATGAAAAATTCAAAGCCATTTATTAAGTCTGGTTTCTGTGCAAGGCAAGGTAACATTTAAATTTATGATTATTCTTATCAGCTCCAAGAGCATGTCAAAATATCTGCTATGTTTGCCAAGTGTCCATTTTTCCTCTTACCTATACCTAATCCACCCAGCTCAGTCTGCATCAGAAAGCCAAGTTGGACTTCATGACTTTGCAAGGCAAAAGCAAATCAGATCACTCATCCAGATGCACTTTGGTCTGTACAGGATGCTGAAACTGAAACTACTGACCTATCTGTATGTTTATGTCATTTGTAAAACTTTCCTCATCTACTGCATCAAATGACTCTTGCAGGCTCACCTGAGGTGGCTGGCTACTTTTAAACCATCCCCTTCTTATTTTTAAAATTTGGATAAGAATCCATTTCCTTGTCCTAGGTCTGTCCTTTCAATTTACTTCGTAACTTCAAAATATCCAAGGTCTATCCAACAAAAACTAAAGAATCAAAAAGCTCCATACAGCACAAACTGCTCAGGAAAAATATTAACCTCAGGTCCCTAACGTATGAGCATTTTTTTCTGAGCATGTGTACCAACAGAAGTACAATGCCTTTATTTAGAGTTCTACAGCAGAGCACATGCTTTGAATACTTTGACTCCTTACTGATTCACTATAACACTTTGGCATAAGTTAATTATCAACCTTCAGCTGGACTGATCCCCATCAGTATATCACTCAGAACACCAAGACTGCCAGTTCCTACTTATTCTGTGAAGGGTGATGCTCCAAGATCCTATTTACCGCTCTAGGACTACAAGCCTCATCTGATTTACTAAAGGTGGATACTGATTGTCATTTAGGGTCAGGCCTGTCCTGCATCCATAAGAATCAGTCTTCCTGTTCTGTTTTCTAATTAAGTTTAAGTTTTTCATATACAACTAGTTGAGTAATATATTTGAAAGTATCTTTATTAATAAATAAATAATAATCCTTACTGTGTATGCAATGTGATAATCAATTCTTAGAACAGATTCCTCTCATTTGCTAGCCAACTCTACCCCTACCTATGCATTTTAGTGCTGCCTGCCAGGCTCTCTGGCTTTGCTTCAGAAGACACTGCTCATGTTATTAACCATGGTCTGGCTTTGTAATGTAGTAGGTAGCAGTCATGTAAAGGCATGAAATTACTGAAATGTAGTAAATTTTACTTGTAAGTTAATGGATTGGTCTATTTTACTTTCAGCTTCCAAAGTTCTGGGACATCTGTGCTCTCCCGTTCCAGTCTAGGTCAATTACATCACACTCTGAACACACTCCTTATATAAAAATCTCACTATACTGCAGAACAAACTAGGAGCAACAAATTATGAACCAAAGCAAGTTTACTTCAAGACATGCTGGAAGTACTCACGATAAAATTTTCACTTTCTTCAAGTGAAAAAATAAGTTTACAGTCAAATAAAACGGCTTTGCTGGAGTCAATAAATGCAAGTCAATGGTAAATTCATGGTAGAGGCACAAGGTAGGTTATGGATATTTTTCTATCTTTGATATTCACTTAAAAAAAAATCTCACAGTAGGTCAATATTTGATAGCAGAAAGCAAACACATGTTCTTACTTATTAGAAAATTGTCTAACCACAATGAATTTCATTATCCAGTTCACTTTTTCCATGTGTTTTTTGTGCTTCTCTGTCATATGCAGTTAATGTATTCTACTGAAAGAAACTTAGTGTTTAGATGCAATAATACAGATTAACACATAAAATTTTCAGAAACTAATATCCCAAAGGTTTTAAGAACACAGTAAAGGACAGGGCAAACAAACAAGTGGCAACTTGCCATCCAGCTCAGAGTTCAAAGGAACAAGTATTGAAAAGGTAACTCTCAAAAAACTCAAAAATTAAAGAATATATTAGCTTTCCCTCACTTTTTTACCCGACAGAACACTTTTGATCCCTTTCCATAAGCTTACCACCAAGGACTACATTTCCTGGATTCAGCTATTTGCTCAGAGGGTGAGGCAGCTCCACTCCTCTCCCTGTCACCATAGCACGCTGAAGCTGTACTCAAAACAGTTAAAAGGAGGAAATGGAATCATTGCACAAACAGATTTTAAACAGCAATCTGATCTTCACTGAAGATGTAGGCTTCAGAAATACTACACAAAAAGTACAGTTAGCTGATTAAACTTTTAATTAGTCAGTCAGCAAAGCTTTGTTCATCCTCTTTTCAACAGAAAACCTCTTGTAATGTATTTTAAAGGATCCTGAAGAAGAAAATTCAAATTCAGCAACAAATGAGAATTCTCACTCGAGTTTTAAAGCAAGTGACTTGGACACCCGTAAGCATTGCTACTATATACTTACAGAAGGATTTAGACTCCTGAATTGAACTGAGGGGAATTTTTCACATATTCCAGCATTCTATAAACCTTATTACAACTACCATGCTGGCTTCAAACTTTTGCCAGACCTAAAGCAAAACTCTGACAGAAATCTGCTGGGATTTCTGGCAGAAATTACTGGTCACAGAGGTCCTGGTAGGGTCTATTGTTAAGGTTGTCTGAGGCAGGTATCTGAAGCATTCCCTAGATATGCACAGTGAAACGGGCATTTTGAAACTGATACTGTGGTTATTAAGTCTTCGGATACTTTAGAAATGCTCTGGAATAATATACTTCTGTGGTCAAAAGCTGAGACCACTTTTAACTCTGCAGCTAATTCTACCCTGTAAGCAGATTACTGAGACACAAAAATTAAAGCATGCAGGTGAAGCATAAAGAGATACAAGGACTATAAGAAATATTTTTCCCTGGAGATTTGCCAGTGGAAAATGCTGCTAACTTGTCCATTTCTTCAAGAGCATGTCCAGCAGATCCCATCTACTGTAGAATGATATGTTCTCACAGACAGAAAAGGAGATCGCTTCAAAGCTGTCAGTCAGGGCTGACTACAGAGAAGAATCCTCCTACTCAGCTGTTCTCCAGAATAATCTTTCCAAGATGTAAATATGAACAAAACATTAACCAGAAAATTAATGAAAATAACTCTGATTTATAGTCCATATCTGATTTACACACATACCTTCTATTGTAAGAAAACAAGCACTGAGAATTATTACCCTTTCCCTTTTTTTTCCTACCTCAGTAATTGCACAGAAGCATTGCTAAAGGCTGTACCAGGGAATGTTCTGATGATTGTGTGTCCAATACCACTTGATAGAACAAATCAAAGATGTAAAACAGTTTGAAACTAATTGCCTCAAAAGGAGACACCTTCACACTGTAATATAGAATAGGAAGAAACTTTAGCTGGAAGGAATTAAGGAGTGGCCTTTTAAGTCATGATTGTACTAATGCATGGAACAAATACAAATTTCTCCCGCTGGCAGAGTAGGCTTACATTCAGGAAACAATGTTAACACAGGAAAAGTCCAGTATGGACTGCTAAAAAATGGACAGAAATATGTGCATGTGCCAGTATCACGTGGAGACAAATAGTCCAAAGAATGCTCAGACGATATTTGACGTTACCAGCACATGACAACAGACTGCATTATATTTAAAGATAAGAACCAGGATGACATGTCTAAGCTTCCAGAGCTCTTCATGTTACTTTCTCACTTAGCTTCTAATATCCATCTGGAATTAACCTTAAGCATCTCCCTGTACAAGTGTAAAAATAGGAAAAAGAAGGAGCATCTGCATATTCAGTCCTATGACACTGCTGACATTTTACCAATTTTATGAGATGAATAAATGAAAAGGGTGACTTCACAAAATTCACTTTGATATAGTTTAGAGATATAAAGCTAAACTTCGATTAGGCAAATCAAAATAATTCTATTGAACTTGTACTAGTAACACTGAACCCCCTCAGCAGTGGCTAATTCACCCTGTTTGTTGAATACAGATGTATCCTGCTGAAAAAAAAGAAAAAAAAAAAAAAGGCAACCTAACTTATAATTTCTGTATCTTTGACCAGTGTCAATATAAGATGCAAGAGAGGATTCTCAAAACTCTGTATATGAGTTTCCATTCCTGACTGGGAACTGTGAGCAAAGCTATCACTTCCCTCCTTTTAAATGATCTAAAGTTAGTATTATTCCAAAAAAAATTTATTGGAAGATACTCAGATAGCATGGTAATGATGGCAAGAGTAGGTACTCAAAGACAGACAGCAAGAAAGTTAAATAGGCTTATGGACTATTACATAAGTGCTTTTCAGAGTCTGTCATCTCACACAGAAGAAATTACAGGGTGGGGATGTGGAAAAAAAAGCAAAAACCCAGAATCTAAGGGAAAAAGAGAGCTCATTGTTCCATTGTCCCCACAAATCAACATTTTGAAATAACACTTGGGTATAGAGCTCCCTTTTTTTTTTCTCCTGCAAAGTGAGTATTATTCATATTTATCTGAAATCTATCAGGTCAGTGTGAGATACATTCAACAGAGAAAGACATTTTGGAGGGACACCACTTGTTGCATGTTCCTTGGTTTTAGCTCAAGCCAGTTGATCTTCATTCTACTCTCTACTGGGTATTCAAAGAGCCAGAATTGGGCTTTATTATTCCAGAAAGCCACACATCTCCTATGTATGGCAGAAATTTAATCTTAATGGATCCCACAGCAATTCCATCAAGATACTAAATAAGAGCAAGGAAAAGCACAAAGCTGTCAAGCACTACAGATGAGTGCTCTGGGAGCAAAGAACTACTCGTCCACCATGTGTCATGGGCTTTTCAACATATTTCCATCTTTCCCTGGGATTAGTTGAAGAACGGAAAGGAGAGTTTGGCAACCAAATATATGCCTCTGCTTAGAGGGAGCTAAGCAGAATGAGGACGGATTACTTCCCTTATTTCATGGTCAGGAAAAGTCATCCATCAGAATGACAAATGCAGTACCTTTACAGGCTCACAGCCATTCTCTGAGCAATTCACTGGTGCTATTGTGAACTCACAGCTACTTTCCTGTTAATCTGCTTTTAAAAAATCCAACAACTGCTGAGGACACCAACAACAATAATAACCAAACATTATGCACCTTAGAGCAGCCTTCCAGTGTCTAAATGGGGGCTACAAGAAAGCTGACAAGGGACTTTTTACAGGGGCGGGTAGTGATAGGGCAAAGGGGAATGGCTTTAAACTGAAATAGTTGAGGTGTAGATTAGATGTTAGGAAGAAATTCCACTGTGAGGGTGGTGAGACACTGGCACAGGTTGCCCAGAGAAGCTGTGGATGCACCACCCTGGAAGTGTTCAGGACCAGGCTGGATGGGGCTCTGAGCAACCTGGTTTAGTGGAAAGTGTCCCTGCTCATGGCAGGGGCTTGGAATGGAATGATCTTTAAGGTTCCTCTTCCAACCCCTTCTCTGATTTGAATATCTTAAAGTATAAGTGGGTTAACTCAAGGGCTAAAAGAGGAATGGCACAGAAGGCCCTGAGTGCCAGTTTGTGTTTGTGGGACTACCTACGTGAATGGATCAAAGCGTTAAAAAGAATGGATTGTGTCATGGGGCTCCTGAAAAAATGAATGACCAGAACTAAAGAGAAAGCAGGAGGAATAAGGAATTCTTATGTTTGCATCTAGAGCTAAGAACAATTCAAGGGCACTAGCAGGCACAAGACATGTTAAAAAACCTCATGAGGAAATGTCAGGAAAGAATCTCAATGCTCTTGGATCAGGGATTTTTTTCCAGACAAGACAGAAGGGCAGAAGAGGAGTGTGGGCATCTAAATTTATAAAAACATTGAAGCTTATGATCTGTATTGCCATATTAAATGGGAACCTTAGTAACTTCTCTGAGAAATCTTTTGTGTTAGAACTCTGTAGATTAATACGATGCCCAAACTAATCTGGGAGTCTAGAAACAGGACTAAGTGGATATTCTCAAAAGACTGTGTTTCAATAGACCTCTCATGCACTGGAGCTTGGATAGGAATATAATGACTACTCCACTTCATCATCTAATATCTGTTAAAGACATTTAAATACTTCCTTAGTAATATTACTTCCTCCGGTTACAACAACTGCAGACTGAGACGTCCTGGGAAAATATTCTCTTATCTATAGAGCCTCTGTGTTTCTGTTACTATGAAACTTCTGTCCTTCATTAACATTCAAATCACCTTCTTTCTCTGCAGCTGGTGGAGAGGCACTTCACTTTTTTGTCCTAGCAGTGATATAGCAGAACCTTTAACCAAGAACAGGATGTGTCTGGGATCACCTTTAGAGTTTAAAGTTTGTAAACTCTTAGGTTTTTTAGAATCTTGACAGCAAAACAGAGAAACGGTCCAGGAAATAGCTGTGATTGAGAATCATCCTTTTCTTTCTTTTCTCCCTGTTTTCAGAACTGTTGTTTCAAATGTACTGGCCTTAAACATAGCAAAAAGGGCTATTCCATGAGGTTGTTCTGATGAGACAAGTATTTGCTTTCTTAAAAAAAAAAAGTCTCAAAAAATATGCTGCTCTCACTAACACCAGATAACCTCTCCCTTCCACTCACAAAAATACCAAAAATTGTAATCCTGCATCCTTGAAGAGACAAAGAACACTTTAGGACAACAGAATTCAACATTCTTTCAGCTTTGTTAGGCTTAGGCAGTGGTTTTGCAAACAGATTTTTGCAACACCACCAAGGAGATCTTTGGTCAAATTTGGCAGAGAAATTAGAAAGCAAGTTTGACTCAGCTAAGTAATCTAGTTTTCAGCACAAAGAGCTAAAGGCTAAAACTGTTCCCTTTAGTAATATCACTTATACCTTCCCTGGACAGAATTACATATTTATAATGTATTTCAGTGACTTTTCGCATTCATTACTGGAAGCGTAAAAATACCTGTTTTAATAGCTCTAGCCAATTATTTGAAAACTCCTAAACTAAAGGTTGAACACAAATTCTCAAAATTTTTGAGCATTATCAACAATGAATATTAAATTATAAAGACAGAGGTTAATATATTTATTCAAAATATCATTTTCCGCAAAATAAAGTTTTAGTTTGCAGCTAGCTAAAGCACAAAATATTTCTAGATCTTAGAACTTATAATATACTACTTATATCTATGTTCTGTCATCAGTCCATTTTCATTTAATAAGTTAATTCTTAACTGCCATTTCTATTTTTAACTGCAAAAATAATTCTCTTTCATTCTGTTCAGTTTGTAATACTGCATTTGTCACTATAATAATTAATGGTAATATTGTGATTATATTAACAATGAATGGTCAATCACTTTCTACATCCCTGCTGTTTTTCAATTTGTAGAATTAGTCCAATTAATTAATAGCAGAAGGAACTTCTTTTGGTGTTCACTTAATTTTATAGTTTCTACTTTGGAGTAAAACAAAAACTTGAATTGAATCAGAGACAACCATTTTAAAAAGATATCGTAATTGTCTTTTTTAACATTCTTCTGTTTGGTAATGACATTCATGAGTCATATTCTCAAAATTTATTAAGGGTCCAGTGTAATTACCTTACTCAATCTGACTTTAAAAAAATTTTTAAATCTGTCACATTTTGAAAGAAATAACATCAAACTACTGCATTCAAGCTAGTGAAAGCATTTCTTTGATGAACACTAAATGCTCCATTGTGCTGTATGGGAAATGTATCTTACACATCTAACACAAAAAAACCCCAATTGTTTTCCATAGCTATATAGATGCAAAATTCTCTAAAATTATGATTGGCTGAAGGGGTCATTTCTACAACTGAAGAGTAATCTGAAAATAATCCTTGGTGCATATTTATTGAAAAATGATAAAAAGGGAAGAAACATGTATAGCTTCTGTATTAACTAGAACATGGAGGACCTTGTACCATTTAAAAGCAGTAAGATATTTCCAAGTGGGTGGGGGTAGCTTTACAGTTATTAATATGTCAATAGTTTAAAATTTCCCCTTCTGAATGGTAATACAAGTAGTAGCAGTTGTTACTACTACTACTACTGTATTCATAATTGTAATAACTAAAAGCAGTGTTACAAACATCTGTGGCTAATCCCGGACTTTGCCATCCCTTTTATTACAGTTCTTTATTTAAAAAAAAAAAAAAAATTATCAAAGATTAAGAGAGGAAATAAAGATGAAGCAAGCTGCTCAGAGCCACAAAACCAGGAACAATAACCACAGGTCAACCTGCCTGGACACAAACACTGAATGACCTTGAAGGGTTTGCATTTTCTTAGCTCATGAAAACTTAGGAAAACAAATATCCTCTCTCTGTACCCAAACTGGAAAAAATCTAAATGACCACCAAGAAGAATGTTTAGGAAAAACATATCAGAGCATGGTACTTACCCCAGGGACAGGAGACTGGCACTAACTCTCAAGGAGAAACAAGTGCATGGAAGCTGATCCCTCCCATCTTCAACCAAGTTAAACCACCAAATTAGTCTCCAGGATAGAGCCTTCCCTCCATTTACAGGTGCAGCTCCCCTGAATGCTAATGCTGATCACATGTGCTTACAAGGCAAAGAAAATTCCCCTAAATTTCATTGGGCTGGACAGAGCAATATTTCAAAAAGCAGCTGTTGTTGGTAGCGTTCAAGTTTATTGGCAATCCTTATAAAACTACCCCCAAAACACATACTGTATCTGATCTCATGTTAAGAAGGCTTTTCTCTAAAGGGTATTGAATCACTTTAATGTAGATTCTAATGCTGCCTTACTCCGCTTTCAAGGTAGCCAGTAAATTCAGCTTTACTACAGTACTATAAAGATGTGAAAGAACTGTAACAGCATCTAAAAATGAGCTGTTGCCACTATACTGTTCAGTTTAGAAAACTCTAAACAGAATACTGATGAAAAATGTTAATGATAGTTTGCTGAGTTGCCAAGAGAAATGAGACGAGACAATTCACTATATTTTTGTTATAAAATGTAAATTATAGTATCTTAAAGAATCTGCCACAACTCCAAGAAGGACTAAAAGGAAGATCTAAACAACACAGTATTTCAGTAATTTAATTTTTAAAAAGAGCTATCTAGCAACCATACTTACATAATCAGTACAATCACAGCAAAGATCTCAATATTCACAGGGTTTTAACTCCTGCAAAGTCCTGTTTATTGCAATGAAGTACCTCAAAGTACTTCAGGCACCTTGCTGAATTCAGGCCTTAACCACATATGTATACAGCTCTGAGCAGTTTGCATTAGACCACCAATACAGTCTCAATTATACAGCCTGGATAAGTAGGGAAATTCAAAATGCTCTAATAGGGGAAGTTTAGGTTGGAGATCAGGAAAAGGTTCTTCACCCAGCTGGTGGTTGGGCACTGGAACAGGCTCCCCAGGGCAGTGGTCACAGCACCAAGCCTCTCTGAACTCGAGAAGCATTTGGACAATGCTCTCAGGCACATGGTGTGATATTTGTGAGTGAGATTTGTCCTGTGCAGGGCCAGGAGTGGGACTTGGTGACCCTTGTGGATCCCTTCAAACTCAGGATATTCTATAATTCTTTGTGAAATGTTAGAAATGCCCCCAGAGCCTGTGATCCTTTACCTTTAGGCGGTGGCTTGTCTCCTTTATCACACCCATGTCTCTGACCCTGAATTTCAAGACTGAAACTGAATATTGTCTTTCTTCGGTGGTGAAAATGAAATTATTTTACAGCCCCAGCCCTTCCCCAGACTCTGTAAACTAATTCCATGGCATGACCTCGGTCCTACAACTCACAAATGGCACAGAAGGTACGGAGAAAAGGCAGAAAGGAGAGGCACTGTATCCCCTGGCATCTCTGCATGGCAGCTGGTGAGACAAAACAAAAAAAATCAGATCACTGCCTAGAGAGTCTATTGGCAACTCTCAGTTGCATCTGGGAACAATGACCCATCAAAGCTAACTACGCATTGTTAATATCCCTACCTAATCCAGGCAACTGGAAAGAAAAGTACAAAATGCCCTAGCAAATCCTACAACCTTCCAACTCACTCACATCTTCATTTTCCTGAGTCTGGTAAGCACATAAACAACCATTGTAACAGCAGTGTCCCCAGGGCTGCCGTAAACATCATCTGGGGCCAGGTTGGGGGTAAGGGTGCATTCACTGCTGCCAGAAGTGTTTATTCCATATTTTCACAAAATACAGAGAAGCCAAGGAGGTCCCATTTCATGCTTCCACCTCACCAGTTTAGGAAGAAATTAATGTAGTGCAGAACTTCCCTACAGTGAAATACTTGGGTCTGGGAAACATGATTCTGAGGGCTGGATTATGATTTTTGAGATACAGAATTTTCGAGCTATTGGGTTCTAAGCCTGCACAGTCTTAAGCTTGCAGCTATTGGCATGTTTGACATTTTAAACTATGAAATACCAACCTATTTTGAAATTGTCCAAATCATTAGTTGTGGAATTTTCCTAGCACTTCATGAATACCACTGTTAATTGGGCAATTAACTCGAAACTACAGAATATGCTGTGATGGCATGATATGATATAAGCCATGTAAAAGAAGGAACAGCCAAGCAACTCAGTATGTTGAAAGATATTAATGAAGTGGCAAAATCTGCCAGAAAAATAATAATGGGTGATTTTAACTACCCCAATATTAACTGGTTGAATAACACATCTGTACATGGTTTGGAGAAGCAGCTTATTGATACTATAAATGGCTTCTTTTTGGAGCAGCTCCTTCTGGAGCACAGAGGAGGAGGAGTTCCACTCAGTTATTAATTTGTGTGTGTGTTTGTGTAGAAAGCAAGCATGGGTGTTCTGCTAAGCAACAATGGCCATGGGACAATGAGTTTGAATCTTGATGATGAAGTATTTCAAGTGGTAACCAAATAGTTAATGGCAGGTGGGTGGGTGAGGAAAAACCCATGAACAACAGACATCTCAAAGGGATGGCTGTTTTGGAGGAACGAAGGAGTTTACCCACACACAGAAACAAAACACCAAAATTAAAAAAAGAAGGGAGGAAAATATGTTTTTAAAAAGCTAGGTTAGCATGTTTCTGGGGTAAAGTACAAGAATCTATGAGGTTTTGAAAAAACAGCTCTCTTTGAAAGCATGAATTCTGCCTAAATGCTTTACACAGGACATAATGTTGATTATTGTTATAACTTACCGCTCAGTATTGCACAATATGAAACAAAACCATAACGCAAACTGTGGCAGTCAGAATGTGTAAATTCAGTTAAAAAAATTAAAGGAAGAGAAAATTTTCTTTTTCCATAATTATATAATTATTCAACTTGACCTGCAAGCAGGATACAAATATGTTATCTGATGTACAAATCTGGAATCTGGAGTATGAGCATACAGGTCTTGCAAATGTTTTGAGGAATTCAGTCAAAAAAGATAATTGAATGCTTGTGGTTATGCTTCCCTCATCATCCTCCAAAAGTTACAGTTATGTCCATAGAAAAACATTTTTAACAACAAGAGATGAAAAACCAAGAAACTAACAGAAAACTTATACACAGCCATGATGGTAACAGCCACCTCCCAGATGGGATTATCTAGGAATGGGGCTGCCAAGGACCAGAAATGCAGCTTGTTTGTTTCTTTATCACATTTCAAGACCCAAAAATTCAAGAACATAGTGGGTTCCCATAATGGATCAGAAAAATCTTGGAGTGGACAGCCACGAATATCTGATATCTCAGAGGTGTGTGAATAGAGCAGAGTTTGAATCAAACAAATCTTTGGGCAAAAGATTCCTTTCAAACCTATTCTCAATTCTTACCAACACAGATGTACTGTCAGGCTTTAGTGAACACAGTAAGGAAATATATGGACTATTTGCTAGGGTGGGATGCTACCTTAAAGTATAATCAATTCAAGAGACCAATAACCTGGCAATGATAAAAAGTTGCCCAGGCAAGATAGGATAACAGATTTCTAATAAATGTTCTTTTTTTGGATATGGGGTGTCGGGGAGATTCAGTATGGTTGTAGGGTAAATAGCTATTCAAAAATTTATATTAAAATCAATATCCTGATTTGGAGGAGGAAATGTTCCTCCTCCAAATTAAGAAAATTAAGACTGTTTAACCATACTTTAAAAATACTGGGTTAAAAAGCTGCAAAGTGACATGAAGCCTTGTGTTGACAAATAAGAACTTGCATCTTAGAAAGAATAATTTCAGCTATTTAATTTCACTGCTGGATTTTACATAAACTATAATCACTTGGTAAGGATGGAACAAAGAAATACAATGTCAAGAGTACAAACAAACCGTAAAGACATACAAAGAAGAGAGAAAATGTCCTATTTAAATAAATTGATAGGGTGTGTTCAGTTAAGGTAGGGTGCTCTAGTCTAAAATATATGTTAGAAACACAGGAGAAGAATGAGACAATGGACATCACATTTTTTAGTAAACCAGGTAAATTCTGGAACATTTTTACTTGTGTCTAAAAGGCAAAGGGCTGCCTGGTGGGATGTTCATAAAACTGTTGCTGAAATAGAATCAAGAATTATAATATACACTCTGAACCATAAACATACTTTTTGACCCCTTGTGCCTGCTTTAGAACCACCTCTCAAGTTTTAGGTTGTTAATTATGAGGGTTGAGAGGGGAAATTTTTACCTCGCCTTCACCTTGTTAAGCTTGGCTTCAGATTCCTGAGCTTTACTCTGGACAGTTCAGCAAATCTAACTGTAGTTGTGTTGTATCAGTGACCAATTCTTTTTTTAGAAAGCATTACATTCCAAACTAGTAAAACATTTGAGTAGAAAAGATATACTAAAGTAGGAATTTCATATACACAGCCAGTTTGCTAGCTACTCATTCCTCTTCACTCTGCTGCCGTACAAGACTTTAGATCTTCTGCAAGACCTTGTGTCTTAGCTCCTGAAAACAAGAACTTCGAGTGAAGTTTTACGCTTTGTGAACTGTTTCATTGGAAGAGGCTGAAGTGAGTGATAAAACTCATGTAACCTGCTTTGTTTTAGCATTGGAGAATTGGATTAATTACTCCCTGGGGCTTTTGGGATCCTGCACGGAGCATCTTTGAGACCAAGTTTCAGAGCCAGGATTATATTTACACAATTAAGTGTAGCCCTTGAATATTTTATGATGCACACTACTGAATCCATCACATGCATGTATTAAGAACAGAAGCCCCTCCCACTTACTTCAAATTGATTTTTTTCAATGTCCTGTTAACGCAGACACACAAAAATATAAATTCTTCATCACTGTGCATGAACTTAAACTATTAAAAGTTAAAAATTAACATTTCCACGTTATTTGTATTTTAATTATTAATGAAAACATTGCCAAGAAGAAAAAAATAGTTGATGGAAAAATATATTTTTTTTAAATGTACTTATTTTGAACACTGACCTTTATACTTTATTTTATCTTTAGTACCTTAAAGTAACTTTTTTAATGTAGGTTTCACTTTGATCAGCTCTTTTTAATTAACTTTAGAAATGGGAGTGTTTTACAGCGCAGTCTTTATCATTTTTTTTATTTAGCTATTAACACTTATGTTTTACCTTCAGCAGACTATTATCAGATTTCTATCGAGTCAGGCTTTGTTATATAGCAAAGATCTTGATACATCTAGCGAGCAGTTAACCTCTTAGCCTGCTCTCTCTTGTAACTGTGATTATGATGAATGAGTGGTTAGTTCTAAGCAATTCTGCTTTATGTCAATAAATGAATCAAACAGTCGTCAGTGTATGGGCATTAGGAAGACAGAGAGAAAATGAAGCTGTCTGTGGACACTTTATAACCCTCGCCCTTTTAAGTAATATGATTTTGAAAGTTAATGCTGACATCAACTGTTGGTATTGTTCATCCATACTATAGAATAAGACATTCTGAGCATTATTTACGTAACATGAGAAATACTCTACATAATTTATTATTCATTGCATGGCTTAAAGAAAATTCTCTTTACAGCTTTCCTAAGATACTGCATTGTAGTTATTAAATTACCTGAAGCTTTGGGTTTGTGATCAACAACCATTTCTTCTAGAAATACCCGGGCTCTGCAAATGCCAATCCCTTGCTGAAAACTTGTCCAGGTATGGACGTGAGCAAGTACTTTGCTTCTACATTCTTAACTGGGTTTCTTAACACAAATATTTCCTATTCCTCTCTCCCAAGCATTGCACGCAATTTCAACGACATATAGAATTGTTTGGATGAGGATTTGCATTTTATTGCTTAGCACTTCTGCAAAGGAGTTTTTAGACAGCAGATGGATCTAGTGCATTGCACGGATCTCATCCAGCACACATATGGAGCAGCAACAGAGCAAGGAAGCCCTCGCTCATATACAGAGCATGACAACCCTTTGAAAAAGAAAAAAGCATTTCTAGCAGCAGCTTCACTAAATGGTTCAACTTCATCAGAAAATAAGCAAAGACCACATGTGTGGTGTCAGGAGCTGGTTGGATGGTGCTCTTGCCCACACTGGTGTCCTCGTTCCAGTAACTGCTAAAGAGTCCTATAGGCTGAAACCCCTTGGGTTTAGGTGAATTAAAACTGTTATTTTGTGTATTTTCTTTTGTGTCATACATTTCATTCTTCATAAAGAATTGAAGGAGATTTCTGTGCTACGCTAAATATCAAAATCCCAAAAGTAGTTTAAGTACACTGTTTGCTTAAGGAACACTGTCTAAAATGGATACAATGCTTTCACAATACAAGCGTTCTGTGTACCTATTAATTTGTTTACTTATTAACAAGAAACAGCCTGTATAGTCAATAGAGAAGCAGCCAAAATAATGTCTGCTGCACTCAGAAGGTAAATGGGAACTCAGATAGGAGCAGGTTTCTGTGCCAGCATCAGGCAACAGACTTTCCTTCTGTTAGAACTAGAAGTCCCCAGGTGACCTCCCACAACTACACAGCTTCAGATAAAATCACACAGGGGAGTCCATCAGATATCCCAGCTGGAAGCACAGGCTGGGGAGAGAGAATCAGATACTGAAAAACAAAGAGGATTTTTTGTATTCGAGTTCTGTCCTGTTCTTAGCAGAGGGGTGGCCCAGCCACCTTTCCCTCCCCTTGAGTCTTTTTCCCACACCTTCCTCTCTTCAGGTACAAGTATAAAGCTCTGGATGAGTGCAACCGTGGAGCTGTCAGATCCTCACTGGCAAATGTGTTTGGGTACCAGGTTTTAGCTGAGTGTAAAGAAATGCTTTTCTCACTTCCATTGTCTTTCTAATCAACCTACTCTCTCTTAAGAACATCTAAAATACGTATATTTAGGAAAGTTTTCTCAGACAAAAAAACTCTTCAAGGCAGGTGTCTTCTTTTCTATTTATCTACCCCACATGTTATATACTGGAAATATGTTTCTTACTAGAAAACTTTTGTGTTACAAGCCTTATATAAAAACAGCAAGATAGGATTCCACTAGAAATCTATTTTATATTCACCATTTACAAAATAAACCCAGGAAAATAGACCTTCAAATTGCTGAGGGTCTAGTTAAATGGTAGTTCAACCAGATCATTTTACATTAGCATGTCACAATGTCAGCAGGAAAGGAGGCAGAAGAGGATAAAGGCCTCTGATACATCCAGCACACACATGCCAGAAAAGGGGATGTTGCAGCAAACAGAGATTCTAGTTAGGCATCACTTTGCTTTATTAATAGGAGCTTTGGAAGACTCAGCTCCTTATAGAAAGAGGTATGTGATAAGCTGTCAAACATCTCCTTGACCAAAATGCTGATTAACAGTCCTGTCTTAAGACGAGAAAAATGGAGATCAACTTTTTAAGGCTTGGGTTCAGTATATTGCTTTTCTAGAAAGTAGACACCATATATTTTCCCAAATATAAGAACTGTAATTCAGTAGAATATCACATGTTATCAATTAAATCCATAAGGTAAATAGTACCAAAGACATAAATGTCTTCATTTGCTCCAAATAAATTGGTCATTCTTTGACTTCATAATGCAAATATTCACAGTTAAATAATTTTCTCCTTTTAAATAAGCTGGTAGAGATACAAAGCAAAAATCCATTTGGTCAGATGCTCCATGGTGTAAATAGAAACAGTCCAAGTTAAACAAAAAAAGGTATAAAAGTTGCCTTAAAAATAAGATTGGGGTAAAACATTAAATATTGTGTTTGAAGCAAAGCATGCTTCTGTTGATATGCTGATTAGAGCAAGTGTTTGAAAAGATAAAATTTACCTACCCACAATGTCAGTTTTGTTGTGTCATAATGTGTGTGCATGTGTGTGTTCCCTAAGTGCTTCTGGTTTTGTTCTCAAACCTTCTTTGGAAAAAATCCTAGTGTTCATTTTTAAAGAAATTTTTTTTAATCCCAAATACAATTATATTACTTTCACCATGTTTTCAATACAGGGTTTTCAAGACACTGAAGTTTCATGGGCTTTAACACCTCTCATTTAAGGTTTTATTTTTCTCTCTCTGTCAGTGTTTTCACATTGTAGCCAAGTCACAATAAAATGTTTACACAGAACCTGACCTGCTAGTAAAAAGATATATCTAACTGCTGATGTACAAGCAAAATTAGGTTTAAATGCTCTGTTTTGAGAGGACACTTATTTTGCCATCTATATCTTTAAATAACTATTGCAGTTTACTACTGGACAAACCTACTTGAGAAGAACAATTAAATAAATTAAACCACTTTAAAACCACATTCTTGAAAAAAAAAGTAACCTTTAGTTAGGACAATTACTCTGTGGGCATAAAACAAAAGCACAAATGTCACATTTTCCATGAAATTTACTTTTGTATGAATCATCAATCCTGTTTGCTCCTGAACAAAACTAGCCAAATATGACAAAAAAATCCCAAAGTTGCCTGTACTGGATGATCCAAGTAATTACATGTTACAGCAGACTGCATCTATGACAAAACTTTCAAAAATTTGAGGAAAATGTTATTATAGCCCCTGGTTGAAATAGCTTTGGTATAGACCTATAGCAGTATTTAGCTGATCTTGCTGTATTCCCATATGAAAAAATGCACAGTTTCAAAGATCAATCTTCCTAGCACTGATCTGCACTGCTTCCCTTTGGAGTACAGATCAAACAAACACACTATAAAAACATGCCCAAATATTATAGCATAGAATGAAAAAGGTATACCCTTCTCATTAGCATTTTTAAAATACTGCTTGGAGTAGAACCTTCCTAAAACTCCTGATACATGCAAACTTTTTGTCTTCCACCCCAGCCCCCAAAGCTCCCATCTTCTCCTTTGCTTAGGACCCATTTGTTCAGCCTCAGGCCCTGATCCTCAGTCCATCAGCTTCAATGGTCAGCTCACACGCATAAGTATTTGCAGAAATCAAGTCTTTAAATGGAAAGGCACCTCAGGTCACAACCTGTCCTTTTGGTCTATTTTATTAGTCTCAATTTATGACACTGTACATAGTCCTGTTAGTGCATAGTAAGAGTCTGTGTCTGCCTGACTCATGTACAGAATATTTGTAAGTTTGGAGAGGTACAATAGACATGATTTAAGAAGATCTAATCCTGTATTACTGTAGAAGCTATACTTCAATACTGTTCTCAGTATGTGAGGAAACACAGGGCTGAATCCATCGGTTGTACCTCCTGCATTTTATTTTATTTTCAGTTTATGTGAACTTAAGGACGTTTCGAGCTATACAGTGCTAAACACTACAATAAGTCCTTTAAGCAGAGAAGAACAGTCAGCATAGTGTTGGCTTCTCCAGATATTTGGTCACTGTAATTGAAACCTGGGCTGCAGAGGACACCTATCTCGGGCCAGGCTGTGGTTCATCACTCCATACAGCCAGCTCCATTGCTCAGGCTGCTGAGCCATGTTCCAGCTCCCATGGCCACAGTGTGTCTGGTGTCTCAGCTGTACTCACAACTTTCCCTGCAACAGCCAGCGTGCAGTTGTGTGATATTAACAGTCTATACTTCTCATGGAAGTTTAAATACTTACTTGATTGATCTAAACACAAGAACTGTTTTCAAAGTACTTTTTAATGCCACTTTTGTTTACCACAGCTCTTTGTTCATGTCAGCCAAGAAGAGCAGGACTCGGACCAGCAGTCCACAATATAATTACTAAAGCCCTTTTTATGTTTGTAATACTACATGAACATGAACTAAAGAATACTTACAACTTCTCACTCAATTAGTTTGGTACACAAAAAGTTCACCATGAAACTGCCATTGAATTTACTCCATTGCTTTCCTTGGGAAGTGTACTCTATATTGAGGTATAAAGAGGTACTGTTTGTACAGACTGATATATTACTATTTCCATTTTTAGAAGAGAAAAATGAAGAAAAGAAACTGATTGCTTAAAAAGTTAAAAAAATGCAGTAACAAAGCCGGAAAGAATATAATACATGCTTCACTCTCAATTCACTAATCACTTTATATTGCCTTCTCAGAACTATTTTCCAATGTAATACTTGTTTTTAAGCTGTTTGTCTTATCTGATAATATTTTCTTTATCTACGACTGACAATGCTCATTAAAAAAATGCTGACCTGTAAATGAAGGAAACTGCAAATAGAATAGCAGAACTATATGTGAAAATGAACATTTGTAAAGAGGAAGGGTTAGTACAAATTGAACACATTTCCATATTGAGAGGAGAACCAGACATATTTTTTCCCTAATGAATGCAGTTTTGTGAACATCTTTTTCCACAAATGATTGAATAAATATTTATTCATAAACTGTATTTGTGACTTAAGAGAACAAGCTGCATAGATTGGTTTCATTTATATTACATCATACAAGAGGCATTGCAATAATTTATATCATGCCAAGTCTAAGGCCCATTAGATTTCCCTTATTATACTTAACTAAAGCTGAGGACTATCCAGAACAGCAATTCCAAAAGCTTTCTATTTGTTGCATGAATAACTATCTTCCTCCCAGGTGCTCTCCTCTGGCTCTCCCTTTCTCAAAGCATTTCTATTTATATATAGTCCCATTTGATATATTTGAACTTGGGCATACTCTGAAACTTGTTCTTGAGCTGCGGCCTAAATGACCAAGGTTTTGCTGCAACCATAGAGGTCAGCTTTCTCCAAGGAATACAAAAATGTATTCCTAGTTCAGCAGATGCTGATCATCCTACTGTTTCCTCAATAACACCATACAGCATTTCTTCTAAAAGTCCTGTCTGTCTTGAGTCGCAGCCCCAGTTAGCTTCTAGAAATTATTTTCATTGCAAAAACACGCCGCAGTATTGTCATTAGCAAGTGCCACCCTTGATGTGTTACTGTAAGGTGTTCTCCCATCACTGTTGCTATTACAAAAACCAAAATTAAGCTTGAAATAATATTTACTGTTAATTCAGTATTTGTAGCTCCTCTGAATAGCAGAAGCATAAGTTGGTAGCAAAAAACCTACCAAAAGTTTAAAAGTAGTGAGGTCAAATTTTTGATAAATGAACCCACTAAAACTGTGATACAACAGTGACATCTTAAAATTGCTTCCATTCCCCATGTCAAAAGAGTAGTAGAAAGACACACATAACAGAAAAAATAATAAATACTTACAAATACACAAGAAAATCAGCCCCAGCTCCCAGAAATCATGAATTCATGAAACTGACCTGAAATATAAAAGGGGGGGAAAAGTTGAAACAAAAGAAAGCCTAGAACTGATAAATGTTACTTTTTTATTATTACGAAATGGTTATGACTTTTAACCATGAACTGAAAAAAACAGAACACAAGACTGTTGTCATGCTTTCAGCCAAGTAATTTACACAGAATTTGTTTCCAGGAAGCCAATACCAAGAGAAACAATTATTTCATTGTTCTGCATCTCACACCATAGCAACCCAGTCCATTATGGCTTCTAAGAACTGTCATAAATGCAAGCATGGTTATCTTTTAATAAGGAAAATAGCTGTGAGGGGGGTTTTGGCTTGGATTTTTTGCTTTTTTTATGTTCTCAAGTGTTACAGAACACTTATTACTTTTTTTTATTTAAGTAGTTTGTTAACAGCATTTTGCAGCTTACCTGGTGTAAAATTATTGTTTAGGTCATTTAATTGGAACCCATCTAAGGCAAAATTAATACAAAGAAGAAAGACTAACGATTTTGTTCTCTTATGGTCTAGATCCCAGTTAGAAGCTTAGCCTAAGTACAATGCAGTCACTATAAGGCATGATTAAATCCAACATTCTTTTTCCTGCACACCCCTCAGTTCTAGTTGGAAAGGTAACAGATGCAACTCAAACCCACAGAGCTCGCCTTATAAAATTCTTTAACTAGCACAATGACTCACTTTATGCCTCTAAATATCCATGGTTTCCTCTCTCCAGAACCCCCATGCATTAGAAGGTAGTTCAGTAGTTTATTTTTATTGTTTGGTCTACATACAGCACATTTTTAGTTCTTAGGAAAACAAAGAAACTTTGTTGCACAGCCCTTGTTTTCTTTCCAAAATGTGAGGATGGATATGGGTAACATTAAACTGAAAATAGTAATGGAGCCTGGGCAACTAGTTTAGGTCAAAACCTTTTTGTTCTCTGGGAGCTATCTGATTAATTTGCAGTTCATAAAACAGTGGGTGTAAGCTCAGTTTAAAAACATGTAACTATATTTAAAGATGAAATCGTCATTTTTGTTAGCCCCCAGTAATCTTTAAGAAACACCTTCCCACAACATTTCTGTATCCTAAAGTGCACCAGCCAGTACTGCACAGCGCCTAGAGACAAGGAGAGAATACCAAACTTATCTTGATGCAGAATATCCTCCTTATTTCATACACCCACCCTGAAGTGCATATTATTCATTCCAACCAAGCCCTCCCCCATCCTGAAAGTACACATTTAATTGTGTCTTCTCTCCTGTAATACCAACAGAGAGTCAACAAATCTCATTTGCTGTATCAATGCAGTGTTGTTATTATATATTTTAAAAGCAAGTCTGACTCTCATTATCAGCTGATTTATGCCATTAGTGTGCTTTGGAGCCACCAATTAAACAAGGACAGTGGTTCATAAGGTCACAGTTAATTAATCTGAAAGTATAAATACACTTTAATGCACACCACCTCATGTAGAGAATTTAGGAACAAAGCACCAAACCTTTATTCTGGGGAAGCAATTAGAGGTAAAGGTTAAATATACAAAATTTTAAACTTAGCTTTAGCACTCTGGTAATCTAGCAGGGAAAAAGTTCTGTTTGGTAAAAAATCCTGCAAAACAATATGTATGTGAAGCCTTGATTCTTACAGCAAGAGCACAAGTGAGGGAGAAGGCAGAACAGGGCTAACTGCACCCAGTGATCCTGAGCAAATGAAGGCTTGTTGCCCAGATAACACCTCAGCGCTGTGAATCAGCTGCAAGCTTGTCCACTACGGAGCTGCTCAGGGTCGGGGGGAAAGGCTCATTTCTAAAGAGCCTGGTCTACCCAAAATGGACCCATCAGAGCTGAGGTGTCTATTGCATTTAGCGGACTTTCCTTCAACCACTTCCCCTTAGTAAATTTAACAAAATGGTGCAATAGAGGAAGGGTTCAGTAACAGCCATAGTCTACCAACACAAGCAGAGTGCAAGGAAAATGCTGAAAACAGTCTAATCGACCAGAAACTCTTATTCACACAGACAGCTGAAGTATGAGGTATCTGGAGTTTACATGGAAGGAAGTACCTTTTTCTTACTGCCTGGACTCATTTTACTCTGCACAGTTCTCTGCTCAAAAGAAAGACAATATAGCTAACACACAGACACACAAAAGTTAACAACGTGACCTAATGAGATGGAGTAGTTGCTAACTAATTTTTCTTCTCTTGCATCTGTAGTCGTATATTCTATAGCCTCCATCACTTTTATTATTTTTAGATGACCAAGTGCTCGTTGTTATACTTAAAATAAACCCTATTTTCTTATCCACATAGAAATCTTTCTGTCCATCAAACACTAACAACATTAATAAAAAAAATATTCTATGAGCTCAAACTATTTACATTTTCACTTTAGATTTCTTGAGTTGAACTCCAGGTGACCACAAAGGTGAACAGCTGTTGCATAAACATATAAAAAACCAAAATTTTCTTTAAAGTATTCTGTTGTTTTAATTGTTACAAATCCCACCAGAAATTTCACTCAGATATTTTGCAGTTTAAGTGCTCTCAAAACATTCTGAATACCTGCAATTTCTGCATGTTTGGAAGGATGCTCCCATCCTTATCAAAGATTTGTTCTCCCAGTGCCACGATGAAAGGGGAGAAATAAATCTGTAAGAGCAACTTATACTCTGATTTCAGGTACCTTTGCTAAAGAGTTAGTAAAGGTAACGGCTCCTCCCTGATCTTACTAAGAATAATACACAGCCATCCAACGATTTAACACAATCCTTCAAAGTAACTCAATTTTCAAAAAACTAAGGTTTTGTTTGCCTTGCAAGCACATATTGACACCAAGAGAGCACTGGACGCAAAACAGATTATGGACAACACTACATGACAGTAGGACCTTGTTTACCCTATATGTTATGAACCAAAGAAAATTCCATAAAAAGCCAAATGTCAGTTATCAAATAGTCATATTTTCACCCAGCCAGCACTTAATAATTCCAGTAGATCTCAGTCTTCAGAAGAAAAATTTAGTTGGTTTTGGAAAGCAGAAAAAAATTTACTAATTTTAAAAAATCCTTGATTAAAATATTCTGATTCTTCCAAGACAGAGCCTCTACAGGTAGCCTGTATTTTCTGTGCACAGTCACCAGTGAGCATGAAGGAAGCCTGGAAGCAAAAAATGGAAGCAGTTATTTAGTAAAAAGCATGGCATCATGTTATATCATTTGAGAATGTGGCCTATCATTGTGGGCTGCTGGGAATAAAATATGTATCATTTAAAAACTGTTAAAAAACTATTTTCAGAATTATAGCATGATGTGAAATGAGAAAAAGGAATAATATAGCAATGAAACTACACATTTAGGGCCTGAATCACATAGCAATTTCACACCCTTAAATGTGCAATATTTCACAAGTAAAGCTTCGTTAATGACCTGTAAATGTCTAGACACAATCACAAAAATTAAAGAGAGAGTAGACTGATTGTAATGAGAACTTTTGAACTGGATTTCTAAAAATCTTCCTTAATTCAGGTAAAGAGCACAGTTTCAAGCTAGTTCAATGCAAAATGTTTTACTTACACACAGAAAATTCCTTCATACGCGATCATTTTGAAAGAGGAAAGCAAACACATTAATTAACCACTATGAGCCAATTTCTCCTATCTTCCCTTTGTTTCACTTCTGTTCAAACACTCAAGGATTGTATTTTACTGCCTTTGCTGGCTTGTTTCTTGAAATCTTTACTCTTCTTGGTTTAATGCATAGCTGAAAAAAACCCAAATAAATAAACAAATAAAAAATCCAACCAGTACAAAGCAACTACATCATTGTTTCCCTATTGCTTTTCATTTTAGAATAGTCCCTCTGCAGTGGTCTTCATTTGGATTTTTGTAGTCCCTGACAGAGATTGCAGTCAAGTGATCATTCAAAGAAGGAATCAGAGCATACCACCTGTTCCACAAGTGGTCATTTTAAAACACTTGTTGCATCACAGTGAGGTAAGAACCACACCACAGTGCACAGAGTGTAAAAATTGGTCTCCAAAGCTCTGTACTCAGTTGCTGCTTCTGCTACAGATTTTCTGCTCAACCTTTAGCAGAAGTTGCTTTGTGCTTCTTAGTTCCTTATACACAAAAAGGAGCTACTATTTCTTCCCTCTGTAGCAGTGATGCTTTACAATTCTACACCCCAGAAGCTGTGATGTTGTTATTACAGAAACGAGGCTCAGAAGAAGGACCTAAAATAGGCTCCATCTCCACAGTTTTGCAGGGAGATATGAGCTCACTCTGCCCACACTTGGAGATGACTGGCCACAAACCCACTCTAATCCAGTTTAGCTCTGGTTAGCACTTACATAAACTACATGACATCCAGTTTAGAGCAACCTCACATCTGCCTACAAAAAACATGTCAACATACACATACAATGATGGTGTTTCTGTAAACTACCTCTTAAAAAAAGGAACCCCATAAACATCACCACTTTTGCCAAACTCCACAGACAGTGGTTCCCTGTCTTTCCCAAAAGGGTGTCACTCAGTAGTGGCACATTACCTAGCAGTGTTACATTATATAACTGGCTATAAAAGCTCCTTATCATCTCTTCTCTAACAAATAATTGTGTTGTTGTGTAAATGTCTTCAACAGGCAACTCGGGAAGGTTTCTTTGCTGTCTGCTTGCAGATCTATAAAGCATTCAATCATTACAGGACATGAGCATAGAATATAAAATGTATGTAGTATCACTACATAGCGTAGCATCAGCTTAAGTCTAAAAAGGATTTTGATGAAGAGAAGTATTGCATATCTCCAACAACTAATTTAAATGTATTATTACATCTACCACTAAAATTACACTTGAAAACACCAAAAACCTCTAATTCACCGTGCAGATGAAAGAAATACCTAAATATGCATTTATTCCTTCATATAAAAGGCAGGGTGCTTGCGTTCCAGATCTGATAAGCTTTGTGTGCATACTTTTGAGCAGATAAGAACCACAAGACATACACCACGCTGCTTGGAAGGCTGAAGGGAGAGGAGGAGCTCCAGTTATAACTCATCGGCTGCAGACAGCGAAAGCCTCCTCTGTTGCCCGGGGAAAGGTGGTAAATGCTGCTGGCTCCCTGCTCCCACATCAAGGGACTCAAATTTCCCTGGAGTTCCTGCATCAGCCCACTGCCACTTACACGGTGTGCTGGGACACAAAAAACACCTCTGAACTTCTGGTGAGCTACACGCCGTCTTCACAGCCACAGGCTGGGGCGTTCCTGATCAGTACTGAATTAAACAAAACAGAGAAAGCTTTCACAACAGGGCTGCTTCTGCAGCATTTACATGTGCAGATCCTCGGGCTGAAGGCATTACAAGGTAAATTAAGCCCTGCATGAAAAGTTAGAGCATTACAAGCCCCAAGAAGTATGACCGGGATTCCAAACACAAGAAACCCTTGCAGCACACGGAGCTGTTGGAAGGATGCAACACGTACAGAGAGAGCTTTACAGCTAACCCAAACTGCACTCCACAGTCGCTCTCTACAGCTGGAGAAGCTGTGGGCTGCAGAGGAAGTGGCTTGGAAGTGACACCCAGGGTCATTCTTCAGAGGCTCACTTTTGTCAGGCCCCTGTGGAAATCAACCACTCAAAGACCGAAAGAGCAGCGTTGGCATTGACCCGCATTATAATATTTGGCCTTTTTTTTCTCTTCTCTCTCTCTCTGGGCTTCAAGTATACTCTTAACATGTGGAATGATAGCTTTTTAATCTCTTCCTATGGGTGTACTTGCAACTATAGCAGGGTCTCCTGGCACCACTGTAATACAGTCTCATAAGGGTTCTCTGGACGCAACTTTAACACAAAATAATAACATTTTTGTCCACTATATAATACTATCTTTATGCAACAATACACATACCAAAAGCTGTTAGCTTACCACTTGGATGTAATTTTTCTTGCCAAATTGTACTAAAATTAACAATACTTTCAGCAGTTTTTGACTCCCTTTATTTTTTGAATACATGTGTCAGGTTCCCTTCTCTTTCATATGCAGACCAATATTTAAAATAATTTGCTGAAGAATTGGCTTACTGTGTTTAAAAGAGGATATGTTCTTTCAGCTCAGTCATATGACTGAAAACAACAGCATAAAAAATATGAAATATTATTCAAACTGTAATTCACCATGCAGTTAAGTCTCTTTAATTAGCTTCATGAGCCCTGGATTGGACTAAACTGAAATTCTGTTATACAACAGAATGGAATTGCATTGATTTGTTATTCAAATCAACTGTCTATATTTATGGGTACCTATGTATCCTCAATTTTTTTATATCTGTTACCTACACATATTTTTATATTTAGATACAACTGATGACCGGTTCTGAGCAAAAATAAAAGGTCTTTCCGGAAAGAAAAATGAAAACAAATTCCATAATTTTATTTTCCTTGCCAGACAAAGCATCAAGACTTATGTAGAGTTGAGAACACTTAGATAACTTGGGAGGCTTTGTGTCACTGAACATCAGTCAGTGCCTGATGCTGTCACACTCAGGCCACAGAAAGGGTTTAGGATACATCTTCATCAGGTTCTTTTACTGCACTTTGACTTAAACACCCACTCAGCTGTACTTGTGCTACATTTACCAGATGCAAACTCCTTGGTACATTTTTTTTTTATGGTATAACACCTACATATGCATAGACAAGGCTTGGAATAGTAACAGGAAACTAAAGCCCTTGAGCAAAGATATATTATATATATCTATATATATAGGGGGCAGGGGGAGTGCCCAGTTTTACCATTTTACCATTATTTCCAAGAGTTAAACATGGTAAGATAGCTGAAATGTTTAGCTGATATTTTAGAGATATCAGCAATAATACTAGTGCATGGTAACACATCACCATATTTACAATTCCAGCATAACTATCCCATATAGCTTGTGGATTTGATGGTTCCCTGACAACTGGAGATTCAACCTGCCATAACTGTAGTGCACTTAAACAACAACAAAAAAATAATAGAAATTTCCGGTTTTGATTAAATTAAAAAAAAAACCAAAGAGGAGAAAAACAAAAAAGTGTAGGAAAAGGGAAAATGAAAAAGGGAAAAACGGAAAAGAAGCTAAGTCAGCTGCACACAAACTAACAGTTTTTCTGACCCATCTATTTTGTAATATTATAAGTGTGCCATTTGTTCCCCTTGAAATTAGTACTAATCCAGACAAATATTGGGGTTCTGTATTGGAGAGTCCCATGTAACTGAAACCAAGATTTTTCAAAGCTAGTTAAGTAGGACATAAAAATCAATTAGAAGGCCTTAAGAATGCCTGCCTTCAGGTCTACTTCTCTGGATTCCCTGAGGGGCAAATCCTCCTTACTACATATCTTGGAGTTTTCTTTCCCTGAAACCCTGAAACATAATAATTATAGCTAAAATCCTTTTTTTTAGTTAATCGCGTACTAACTTCCCCTCTCAGCTTCCAGTTTTGAAATTCATTTATCCTGACACTATAATCAGAGAAAAGGAGTCCAGGTGCTCTAATTTTCATTTCACTTTAGAAAAATAAGTCAATAAAATTTCTTTCTTCCAGGATCCACTTAATTAAGATCCCACCTTACATATGCATCCGCTGTGAGAAAACTGTTCCCGAGAACGTGGCACAGAGTGCCCCAGCAAGGATATTGCTTTATATTCTGCCCAAAGGACCCTTCTATTTGTGATTACCTACAATTATCAGTCCTGAAGATAATTAACTCTCACCTGCTGGACAAATAAATCACAACAAAAAAAAAAGAACCACATTATCTCATCAAGCCCTCAAAACAAAAACCTTTTGGCCTCCTTTCAGTGTGTCCTAAAGCATGACTACTTCATCAGCTAAAAAAGCAAGAAACAAATTGTGTTAATTAAGCAAATAGTGCACCTTGAAGCGGAAATTTTCCTTCAATGGTAAAGCTATCAGTTTGATAAGATTTCACCCTTTGGAGACTTTACCAAATATAGCCCTAGTTTCTTTGGATTTTTCACCTACGATATCTCTGTCAAAAAATAGAGATCTCTGAACTGAGATTTTGACAAATACTTGTTTCTTATCATCTAAAGATTTGGACTTCCTATTTTTACTCCTACATTCACCTCTGCAAGATATTTTGAAACCAGGACTGAAATATGTTCACCACAGATAGAAATTCTTACAGGCAATACTCCCCATCAAAAAAATTACATGATGACCCCTTACTTCAATTTATGTTAAGCACAGTCCTGGGTACTAAAGTCAAGCAGGTTAAAATGCTAAAGCACTGCTTTCTATCAGTCAAAAAAGATCAGTTTTATGTTCATAGCCTGGTTTTTGTACTGGTTATAGGAATCACATATTAGTAAATTCAGAGGCAGAGTTACCCTACACTTTAAGACAGAGTGTCCCAAGCAGCAAATTTAAAGGCGAGTTTGGGGGAAGGGTTCAGTTTCTCATGTGCTGAAAATTATTTAGATAGTCATAGCCTCTTTAGACAGTCCTATAAAACCATATCTCCAGGCATTTACCAGCATTGCTTGACATCTATGAGCCCCAGGCTATCTGCACCTGCCCTCAGCAAGATACTGACAGGCAGCAATGAAAAGCTGATGGCTGGAGGGGTGGTTACAAGGTGCTTTGCATGTGATATTTCAAAAATGTAAGTGGAATACTGATCCTACTGAAAAAAAAAAAAAGAATTTTTTTTTAAAAAATCACACTCAAGAAGTTGGCAACGCTAAAAGTTTCACCAAATTAACTCATCAGCCTGACATGTCTCATTACAAGATCTTATCACTGCTTTAACTAAACAAAAGAAAGGAAGGAAGAAAAGAAAATATACAGAAAATGACTTATATTTCTCTAAAAAAGAAAGTACTTCTATAGGAAGTGCTTCAAATGTGTTTCTGTCTTATACTAAATGAAGCAGGTCCTGCTGTGGAATTTTAGGGTGGTGTTTTACCCGTTTTCTTTTTAACTAACACCAGAATGAACATTACAACAACATCCATCAGAAATCAGTAGAGCACAAGTTATAACTACTCCCTGGCACCCATAAAGTATGTAGGTTGTCTTCTTTTTAAATTTTTTATTATTATTGTAAAATTTTCCGATTCCTCTATTTTACTGTAACTCAACACGCTTTGCTTCTTCGAGCTAGAAATTTCTCTTTTTCCAGGTGACCCTGCCCTCTTTTTCTGGTGTATGAACCCTTTGGAATGTAGTGCAAAGTTAAATACTTATGTATAAGTAAACCTGTAAGAAAAATTTCTGGGAAATTAAGAAATGAGAAAATGTTGAAATTCCACTTTCAAGAACCAAGATCATGTTCTTAGAACATCTCTCCTTCTAGAAAATTCTTCCTTCCTTATTCTCCTTTTTCTTCATTTAAAAAACTGTGAAGTGCTAGTTATAGTTCCAATGGTCACATTTATATTTTCAGTTATTTTGTTGCTAACTACTCCTTGATTCCAAATGACTTAATCCACTTTCCTTCCAGGTAAGGGTGCCAGGGTGGTGCTGCAGGTCACGGTTATGTCCAAAATCCAATTGTTCTCATTGATGTGTAAATTGTCACAGAGAGACTGAAAAGTCTACAGTTCTCAGAGGACAGGAATTTTCAAAATATCAGCAGATACAGTATTCAGTGTGCGTATATATGGTTCCTCAAAGAAATATAGCAAACCCTAGGGATTCCTCCGAACTCACAGGGAAACATGGCTATTTTGGGGACACAGGGTTAAAACCCTCCTGTACTTGTTTTATCACAGAACAATGAAGAGTTTAATGGATCTAGGATTTTGTCCTTAATTCTGTCATCCCGAAGAGATAATGAACCTCTTAGAAATTTCCATAACTTGACTGAATTATAATTATCTGGCAATTCACTGCAAAGTCAGAAATTACTATTGCTAATCACCACAAGAATATATTTTGCACCTATATAACACCTCCTAAAGAAATTTTAAAGTGCCTTACAAGGAAACAAATATTTGAAAATACTAGAGCTGGATGACATTTTCCTCAGCACAGAGTGCCAACATAAAGTTTGCAGAACTTTCAAGCCATAATTTGAAGATCTAGGAACACACATTCCTAATACTGGTGCCCTATACTGGGTGAAATAACAAGTCACCTCCTTGAAAATCAGAGAATAAGATTCTACTTAATGAGATCAGAAACAGCCGAATCCCACTCTAAGCCACATAGAGCTTTGCAAAACTCAGTAAAAATACAATTAAAACATTTTAAAAGTTTTAAGTTCAAAAAAATTACATTACTCTTATAAGTCAGGTGAATCCTCTGTGTAAGCATGCTGACTCCGATTGAGATGAACTCATCACAAGTTGCTTAAGCTTACATACAAAAATTTACACATAATTATATAAAAAAATCTGCAAGGTGGCTCAATGCCAACAAGAGAGTCTCCCATCAATCATATATGATACTTTTCTTGATATCTCTCCCTACGTGGAGAAGCAGCTGTGCTCTGTAGCAAGTCTCAACAATTTTTAAAACCTGACTCCTGCAGACAAAATAAGATGGGCTGAAAACAAAGCCAGTTAGGTCCTTCTGGTTTTATTTTCTCCTATATGGCAACACAAGATGCAGGATTCTCACATTTTAGTGAACTCAAATTTCACAGCACTTCAAAGATCCAGTCCAAACCTACAGAAGCCAAAGTACTTGTATGGTGTGAATGATGGCTGTATTTGGCCTCATTAGCTCAAATACGCCTCATCCAAGATGTATTTCAATAAGCCAGCCCTGTAATCACACTGCAGTCAATGGCGAAACTTTTCGTTATTTCAATGACAATAACAACCAGAGTTTCAGGCAAGGGTAATAGTATTCCTGTGTAAAAACTGGAAGCAAATGCTACCATCACTAGAATTTAGCAAACATGTAGAAATGCAAAAAGAAAAAAAAGTCACAGGCAGAACATTTCATTTAAATACATACAAAGCCCTCTGTGATTACAGCGCACAAATCACTGCTATGCTGTTACCAGACTTGACTGCAAGGGATTAAAATTAAAAGCCAAATTTTAACACTGCAGAAACAAATCAATCAACACTTTCAGCTTGAATGGACTCACTTTACGAAATCAAGCAACATTGCAGGAGTTTAAAAGTGTGCTATGTGATCTGCTATTTAATCTTTTCATTTCTTTGCTCTAAATGTGGCCTGTCCAAATTCCTCCAATAGGAAAATTTTCTAGAAGAACAGACCACTCTTGAGCCATTTCAGTCTAGATGTGGAAAGTAAACAACACTGCTATACACCTGAACCCAAAATGTAGGCTATATTCATATTGTGGGAGAGTTACACATTAGCAGCACACTATGAAAACTGGGCATGCCGGGAAAATATCAAGCTATTCGAACAAAAACAGTATTATTCATAACATAGTTTTTCCACTTTGGAAACATAACTTGGCACACTCTCTATTAGGCCCAAGTATTCTGAGCTTCAGATACTCCTACAGAGAAGCTAAGTAGGTTTTATTCAGCTATATGCAAAGAAATATAGAGTTATTTCTTTTCTGTGTCTGAAAATAACTTGTCCACTCCAATAAAAAGTATGCTGCTAGAGAGGTTGATAATTAAGCTTTTGGAGTTTGCCATCCATTAAAACTTGATGATCCCACCCAAAGCGCTTCATCATCAGAACCATCTGGTGCTCTTTCTGCACAATTACCAAAATACAGAACATATTTTGACTTGGCACTTGCATTTGGTAGACACTTTAGTCATTTTATAAGCAACAAGGCAGCATCTTGCCAAAGCACAGCCTCAAAAGGAAATTTCAACACACCAGAATCTGACTTCTATCCCAGGAAGTTCTACCAGGGTAGAAAGAAGGAATGTCTTCACCTTTGGCTAATATCCTCACCTTCACATACAAGATACCGCTTATCAAATTCATTTCTCTGTGCTACCTCTATATGTTGATTATTCAAAACATTATCTAGCATATCAGAAGTAAAGTGAACAGCCTCTATTTTGAAAACCACTTTCTTCGAAGAAACCTGACTCTGAAATCAAACTAATGATCCACCAGAAATCAAATTATTAGCAGTAAATGGAACCAAAGGCATTTCACAATGATGCTCTGAAGAAGAATATCCAGAATATTTCACCTTGGAGTCTCCCACCACATTTTTTTTCAGTATCTGCACACACTGCAATAGTGTGAGCACAGCTCTAAATGTAGGAAAGCCTGAAAAACAATGGGAGAAGTAGGGAATATGGATTAATCTTGAATGATATTAGACTTCTTTTTTGGATCTTAGTTTCCAAGATTTTCTACAAAAAAGAAAACATGATGAGAACATACGACATACTTCCAAAAGCATTAGTAAGAGTCTTTTCCAGATTGCCTTTAATTAACTTGTTTTAGTCATCTCTGCCAGAAAAATTTGTGTCAGAAGTTGAAAATTTCTATGCAGTAATGATGTTATTCTCAGCTTTCTCAGGACAGTATTGAAAACATGAAAAAACAAAAATCAGAGAACTCAATTGAAATTATTCTCAAATCAGGACATTTGATTTACTTTTAGGAACTCTAAGGAAAGGCCTACATTTAATGTCCCTTACCTACAAGCATTCTATAAGCAAGGACACAAAATAATGCAAACCTACTGAACATATACGCTAAGGAATTTACTTCATATATTATCCCTGGTGGAAATAAATGCTTCTCTCAAAGGCTTCTGTTTATTGAACAAACGAATTACTAACCTGGTTGGCATCAAAATGGGCCAACTGCTCCCCAGTTAGTGAAAATATATGAAAAAAGAACCTAGCAAATATTTTTCTTTTAATAGTGCAGCATAGAAATACATCCCAAATGACACCTACAAGTTCCAGAGCAAATAAAGAATTGTTGCACTGCATATGGCATGGAAACCACAAAAATATATAGACCAAAAAACACAGGTTTTCAAACCCAGTGGTTTTCAAACCAGAACATGTATGAACACCCATCAGAATTCTCATATATATAAACTGGACTGCTAAAAAATTAGAAATAACTGATAGAAAATGGATAATTGACATTTAAAATAATAAAAGATTGAATAATTGCACACACAGAGAACTGAACAAAAATTTATGAAAAAAATAGTAAGAAAGTTACATAAGAAATTCGGATGGAAATTAAAGAAGCTATTATTGCAAGTAGCATTGAGGGGATAGTCCCTCAACAAAACAACATTCTGAAGAAACAAGCTTCATGAAATTATAATAGAAAAATGCAAAAAAGGGATGTATAAAATATGTAATCACACAAAAATATATCTGCACAAGAGTATAAGGCATGGAACTAAAGAAAGTGAGAAATTAGAAACAGTCAATTTGGTCAAGAGATCTTTGGGTGCACATGGCAATCTGAGGCATCACAATTGCATTCATCCTTATTAGACAAGCCATCAGACAGGCAAAATTTAATATATGAGCAAGTAAATAAACATTTGACTACATAGAGTGTCATCCTCATTGGGTGACACTCCAAAGAGTCCATATCTCCCTGCTGGCAAAAACAAACTGCACATTACATCCTTATTTTCAAACAGGATCTCAGAGCAGATTTCTTAACATCAGAGATTTTAAAAAATAAATACAGCTTATATATTTCCCACAGCTTTTTCCCTTTTAATTTTATCACAGCCAACAATATCGTAAAAAGTAGCAAATTGCCATCAAGCCATAGGCCCGTATTTTTGAGTGCCAGCATGACTTTCTTAAGTCTTTACCAACAAGTGAAAAGATCAAAAGTATTTACTTTCAGGAAGACTAATCAGATTACTGCCACCTTACAAAAGCGTTACGGGATGTCCCTGTTATTTCAACTATTTCATCACAGTGACATGTAACAACCACAACGTGATGATAAAACACCAAACCCAAAGGGATCAATCCAATCAAAATGCATAACAATTAAGAGAAATCATTCAACTTACACCTTAGAATCTTGAGCAACTGCTACAACATCAGAAAAGCTTTAGAGGGGAAAGATGCTGGTGCTTTCAGGCCAGTGGAATTAATATTTTGTTTTAAATTTCACAACATCTAGAAAAGGCCAAACCCAGTAGAGCAGATTGACTAATGTGTTATTTCAGTTTTATTATTTCTCAGAAGCAGTGGAGTCTCATTTGCTTTGATACACAGTAATTCGATATAGAGTCTACATTAAAAAAGAGACAACCTAATATCTCCATCTCGCTCTAAAAATAAATAAATAAATAAATATATATATATATATATGTATATACGCAATAGGTCCTTACTTTACCTATTCTAATAAAACTAGCAGTTTACCATTCATAAAAGTGACATATTCTCGCATATTTTTGATGCAAATTCTGTACAAGCAATGACATGAGATAGTAGTAGACCTAATTTCCTTGAATATACCAAGACTAAGTTACCAGTTTTAAAAAATGGGCATTTTTTGCTAAGCAGATGAGCTCATCATGAGCCCAGTGCATGGTTTTTCCTACAATTATGTTCTAATGCAACTGAGAAGCTGGTGGATATAAACAGAGCAAGATATTTCATCTGGCCCTATTCTTGCCTACCCAAATAGGAACAAGATCAGCAGAGATTTCCCAAGTCCTTCCCATGCACAAATATATTCATTTCTATATGTTTTGGCCTTCAAAACTGTGAATCAGAAACCAGGATCAGACCAGAAATAACTGCAGTCTGCTTTTCACAGAAACAGTTTTCTTGTTATGCCCTGCTATAGTTATCTATCTTGTAATGTTATTCTTGTCACATCCTAAAAATCTGCATCACTTTTTTTTTGGCTTCAGGATGAATTCTGCCTTCAGCTGCAAGCCAGGAGTCCCCACAGAAGCCACAGTGGTTGCACCCTGATGTACCAGGAAAAACAGAACTTGCACTTCCAGTTAATCATCTCCTACATATTAACATACTTTTATAGTAATATAATACACACAGTTTATGTTGTGATTTAAGAATTAAAAACTAATCACATGTAAAATTGGGCCATTCAAGAAATAACTGCCGAGTAAGTTGGAATTAGAGCTGTATATGAACCATTCGATGCTTGCACTTGCACCAGTGAACTGGAAAAGCTCAGTAAGCCAGTAAGGCTTAGGCAGAGAAGCTGACACTCCAGCAGCCTCCACAATCCCCTCTCCTTTAAACAATTAAAACAATCCTACCATTTAATGACAAGGAACAGGGAAGGATCACAGAGGAAAAAAAGGAATGGAGGATAAGGAAATAAATCCTTAACAGTATAACCCAAAAGGATCATTTTTTTTTCAGGGTCTGGTCAAAGATTATTCCATACTGTTTAATTCTGAAAGCATTTTAAGTTCTTCCTTGTCTAATAATTAATTTTAATACAAAATTATGTGGGACAAAATAACACCTTTTCTCAACCCTAAAAAAAAAAAAAAAAAAAAAGAAAAAGTCTNNNAAAAAGTAGAAGTCTGCCAGTAAAAAATATATTTATCCTATTATAATATGTGTTTCTCAACTTCCTGTGTACTTATTAGCAAGCACTTTCATCACTGTCTGGCTGAAAAACGTCTGTGCTGAACAAACAATGCTATTTTTCACTGAGCTCAGTGGTGATATTTTCCTGGAATTTAGAACTGCAAGTAGTCACATGACAAATTAATTTAAAATATCATCAATTGATCCATATATGATCAGGTTACAGCCAGGCATATTAGTCTTAGCAAATTATTGTGTTGCTCATCCTCTGGCATCAGCAGTCTTTACTTTATTTTTCTAGCTACTTGGCTGTCAGTTAGAACGAAATTTTCATTGGTTCTTTTGATGAACAGCAGATATAAAAGCTGAGCTATATCATCTATGACAGGCCAACTGCTTTTGGGGCTATTATTTTAGTTAACAGACAGTATAACTTCAAATTATAAAACATGTTTATACACATATATTTACATTCACAGCTAGCCAGATGCACACAGAGTACTCCTGAATTGAGAGAGATTCAAGAAAAATGAGAACAAGACTGTTTACCTTTCTTCAACTTTTAAAACCCTACAGGAATCTATAAACTTGGGGAGGAGGAAGGGTTTGTTTAAAGGGGGATATGTCCCTTTCTTTTTTTTTTCCCTCCTTCTTATTACCAGAAATCCTGCCGTACCAATATGTTTCTGGCCAGTTTTCTGCATTCAGAATTCCCCTTTTGGCTTCCCCTTTGGTTCTGTTTCTAATATAGAACAAATATGACAGGATGAGCAGAAGTCTGTTCCTGTGAATCGGTAGAAGACAATGTAGAGAAACAGGGACATGGGGAATCCTGAATATGCAAAAGGAAAAGATATCCAAGTCTTTCAAGGAATAGAAAGCTGAAATCAAATTATACATAACTTAACCAAACTGCAGCAGCTATTTAGGGTACTTAAAATTAATCTGCTCTTAAAGTAGTTACTAATTTTGTGTGACTCCATCTTGAGATGACCCTGATTTTTCTAAGGATGGTGCCAAAAACTGGTTCGACAGAGTCTCAAGTTCAACTCTAAAAACAAAAGCACACACAGCTGCTTTTGCATTGAAAATGTTGACATTTCATATCTTGTGAGCTGCTGGAAATACACTGAACAAATTCCTTGAACTTGTAAGCCAGGTAATAGGTATAAGGAACAATCAACCATTATCAAATGAATTCAAGCAATTTTAACACAGCTTTAAAGGGAGAAAAATGTAACCTCTTACAAAGGGAGGAAAAAACCCACATGTAACTGACACTGAAAAAAAAAAAAAGGGTTGTGTAATAAGCCTAAGAAATAACAATGTATAATAGTACATTTGGCCTGCTTTAGGCTCCCGGCAAAAGTTTTCATCCTCTGAAAAATGAATGGAAATTCACAAATTCAGGCAGAGATAAAATCTATTCTATATATCCTTTCACAGATGCAGATATATGGAATACAGTATCTAAATATCTGTTTAATTATGAAGGAGAGAGCAAAGGGTACTTAACAAATCGGAGCGATCGAAATCTTATTGAAAGACCCTGTTCTTAGTGGAAATCTGGACTAGCCAGATGCTGCTGCATAAATGGATTAGCTGTTTGTGTATGCTACATGTTGGGGATGGTCTGGCAGAGTATCAGGGCTGGTAGGGCCACAGACCTGAGAGGCCATCGCTGAGGACCTGCAGCTTTGGTATATAGCAAAGCCATAGGGATTCTGTATAGGCTGCAGGAGACATTGAGACACACCACAGTCCATCCTCTGATTCTGTTCTTGCCAGGAATGCCACGGAATTTCATTTGTACAGTCCCTGGCAAGCCTACTCTTATTTGCAAAGCAAATCTGTCCCAGCGTTGTTGCTGGGAAGAGCCGGAATTATGCGCAGGTGAAGAATTTGACTTTCCATCCTAAAATGCATTCGACTGTGGCTTTGTGCCAGTGAGGTGCCTGAACAAATTACTCACCAAACCAAGCTTAGAGAGCGAGTCGATCACCTCACGCCTATGCAAATAGATGAGTGGTACCCACACACGTGGAAGATGCATCAGAGCTCTGAGCTAATACTTTCACAAGGCACCTCTGGTTTTGTCTAGCGTTACCTAAAGCTGTACCACAACTGTCTGTTAATGCCTGACTTGAAAGACATCTGAAACAACCTTAATTTACACAGCACATCATGAGTACTCAATTAACCAGGAAAAAAGTATTTTTACAATAAAAGATCAGTAATATCAAGCCAGGTGATGTCTCAAATCAAAACACTGATCCTTACTCTTTCAATGCCAAACAAAATGAAAAATAAAATTGCCGATAGCAGTCAAATACAGAAGTGTTTTATTTTCAGACCTAAAGTATGCAAGACTTCTCTACCATAAAAACTGCAAGTAGAACACTTGTGAATTATGAAGGTCCTTCCTTTTTAAACAAATTTAGAAAATGTAATCATCCTTCACAGGTGAGATATTCTGTTTATTCTATGGAGAATCATTTCAGTCTAAATTAAACTCTTCAAATGGTTTTGATGATTGCTGCAATAAGGACACAACAGGGAAAAGATCTGGGAAGAGAATAACACGTGTTAGATGAATGGCTGACAGAAATATTTCTGGTATATGAAAACCACTGGTGTTTTTTTAACCAAATAACAGTGTTATTTTTTCAAAGCAGAAAAACTAATCCTGCTAATCCGTCCTAAATAAAATTGCCAATTTGCACTCTTCTCTTGAATTATCTTCAAATTGTAGTGAGCGTTTCAAAGAAAAATTAAACATACAGGTCTTTTCAGCATTCAAAAAAATCCCACCAGAGGTACAAAGACACCTTCCAGATATCAGTGTCAGAAAACTCTGGCCATTCACCATGTAAATATGAGGCCTTTTTGGGTGTCTTAACCTTAAGTGACCAGACATAGGGCAGAGTGAAAATTACTTGTTTGTCAGCAATCTAAGACAAAAGTCCTGCTACAGATTGCTTAGAATTCATGCCATTCAGAATCTAAATTAAATTTCGATAAGACAAGTAGTGACAAAATACAAAGATGTTAAAAACACAATATATGGCATTCTCTGTTTATTCTGACCCTAACCTCAAACCTCACAGACAGAAGGAACATAACCAAATAGATACCCAAAAACACTTGTGGAAAGAATTGTTTCATATATTCCTCTCTTCCAGGCTGTCTCTACGCTCATACGTATTTAACAGTGTGATTAAGAAAAGTACTGCCAGCAGACATGGAAAATTCTAATATGAGGTCACAAAACTACACCATTACTGAAACACAGGTGCAAGACATCCTACTACATATTTGAGGGCTTTTTCTTAGTATATGACATGCTTGCCAGTTCATGACTTTAATTATCTCAACAGTAAATATTTTTATAGGAGAAATCTCAAAAGAATAACCAGGAACACTGAAATCCAGGTGAATTAAAAGCTGTGTGAGACACCCTATACTCTGTCTTTTCAACCTATATAACTTGATCATCCTGCTGCTAACACTATTTCCAAGGAATACCAGGTGATCCTTTACATATTGCTGAAGGTGAACTGTAGTAAAGCTCTGTCAGTCAAGTGTCTACTACAAGAATCATTTGTCTTCCTTAAGGACATTTGCCTTCTGTAGCAATGTAGCTCCTGGAGGCCTCTTGTACACATCAAGCAGTCAACAAATGGACTGAAGAAGAAGGAGAAGGCCAAGAGAGGGTCATTTCACCTCCCTGGAGGATGTTTCCACAGCTACTCTTTACAAAAGCCAATGCAGTTCCAAACTGCACCAATTGCACTTTTCGCCTCCTCTGTAATGGAAGAGTCTCAATGAAACCAAACCCTGTCTGCTGTTGGGGTTGCAACAGGCCCACTGAGAGATCAGATCCACACACACACGGTTTCTGCACGGCCGTGCTCAGTCTGGTGCTGGTCCCAAGAACTTTGCCAGGTTTATGGACAAGATTTGAGGTTTAGTGTACAGTGTCATCTTCATTGCAGTAGGATAATGGGAAACACAAGATATGAGCCCTCCGGCAGACTCAGAGCAGAAGAGCTGAGCTGCAGCTTAGGCTTACTTAGACCCTTAAGACAAGAGAGAGAACTGAGGAAAAGGACCTGGGATGTTGGTCTTGCTAGTGGGTCACTGAGACATGGAGATTTTCGAAGATAAGGAGTCCAATCTACATAAGGGTCACAGGTCTAAAGTTACCATTGTACATAATTAGGCAATAAGAAGCTTATTACGTGCCCTCCTAATCAAGGGCTTGTTCCAAAGCCTGTTTAAGTCAATAGGAATCTTTCTACTGACTTCAAAGGGGCTTTTGATCATGCCCTGCCTACTTAGTAGGATACCTCTCTCCCTATGTCATAACTTAGCAGTTGCCATCAGGAGGAACTCAAACTGACAGGCTCGTGGCGCAACACAAAGGTGCTGCTGAGAGGACACTTCCATTTAAAGACATTCAACCCCCTTCCGTAACTTCAGCCAACTGCTGATCTTCAGTACCTGGGACATTTACTGGGTAAGAAGAGAAAAAATCATTGACTTGAGGGAAGGGATAGCACTGAGAGACCTCCTGTATTCACTGGGTCTAATTTTTCTTGATGCATGTACAGCCACAAGAATATTGCCACAGAATGTACAGCCACGAAATGTATACACACATTTCTCAATCCAAACAAAAGGAACGGAGGAATCACCAAGTTCCCTCTAATACACATAATACATTATTTATATCCTTCCCTGACCATTAGGCAGTATCACATAATAATCATTTATACAGTTCCATATTTCTACATACATATTAATTCTGAAAATGCATACTGTGTGGCCACACTGTAACTTGTCACTGACAGACGTTGTGGAAATCCCCTTTATTTCATGGATCATTGATCCAATGTGTAAATCCTTCTTAGCTTGCAAGCCATTGACCAGATAAACCATAAGGGCTCCAAAGGGAAAGAGCCTTTCTGGTCTGTCGAGCAAATTCAGCAGTAGCACACGTACTTCAAACCCACATGTGGAAACCTCTTTGAAATCAGGGTCTTGATCCTGCAAATCCTTATCCCATAACCTAGAAGTCATCCCGATGAAACTCTGATACATTTATCATGCACGCCTGGAAAAAGAACATTGCACTACCCATGTTAAATGTTTGTATCCAGAATCAAGAAACAAATACAATCAGAAAAATAATGTCTAGAATAACTCAGCCTTTTAAGGTTTTCCGCTCAGAATAAATAAATACTATGCACTACATGAAACAGGAAAAAAAATTAACTTTTTAAATTAAAAACTGGGAAAACTTGCATCTATATATACTGACTTTTTAAAATTTATATACGCTCCTAAGTTTCTAAAGAGCTAATTGGACTTTCCCTCCATCTTTGATACTATTAAAAATCACAGATTTTAAGCCAATTCTGCAGATTTACAGCTATAATTCAGCAGCTGAATGCCTTTGAAAACATATCAGTTAGTAACACAGACCATGCTCTTACAATAATATTTTGCCTTTTAAGCATTTTGTTAAATAACCTATATTTTCCTTAATTTCAGTTCTGAGACAAATACAAATTCAAAGCACAGAAATATAGATGTTGTTTTCCGTGGTGCTGGCACGCTGCTATTTTCCAGATCACCCTAACATGAGGTAACTATTATCGATTGTGAAAGCACAACAGGTGGGTCACATGAAAGGTCACATTAGTTTTGTTCACAGGGCCAAACAGAAGGTTTTCATTATCCTTAATAAAAACAGAAGCAAGTAATAAAATATATCATTGCAAAAACATATCTCTCCATTCATATGCAACAACCTCATACATTAGGTCCTACCATTTCAAAATACTGTTGTTGGCTCCAGCAGCACGATTATTTTTGCGGTTGCTACTTAGAAAAATAATATTATAAATCATAGTTTGACTTGCAAATTTCCACACTGTTCTTTTGAACTGTTTTTGAAATGTTTTGCTGGACAAAACTCCTCAAAGCATGAGCTCACTTAGAAATATTAAGTACTCTAAATGGTCAATAAGGCAGCAAAGATTTTTAGTAATTCCTGTCATTAGTGTAATAGCAAATCATGGCTCCTAGAGGTAGTCAGGCACCTTGTTCAAATCCCGATGGTAAGTTACAGTAGAGTCATAACTCATGCATGGTGTAAAAAGGTCAGAACATATTAGATCCTTTCACAAGAGTCTTCAGGACAAATAGATTGACCAGCTCTGTTCTGCCTGTGACACACGATGTACAAAAACACATCAGTGCACCCGCATGGACAGCAAAGGCTTACAGCTCTAAGTCAACGTAACATATTGCTGCACCTACTGGAAACATATTTTATTTTTATCACTTAGGTATCTCATACGGATATCATCCATCTTAAATATATTTCAGTACAAATTCTAGAAGGCCTGTGTTTAAAACAACATCAGTTAGTCACATTTAGCATCTATATTAGAGAAAATGGTTTCTGTTTTCTGTTTATATATATTTTTTTAACTTAAATTTTACTTTTATTTTTTTCTAGATGATGCCTAAATATTTCTAGGCTGAACAGTAATCAGTACACTGGCTTTTCTTTTCTGCTTTTTTCTAATTACACTGTTCTCTGATGCCTTCTTTCACAGCTGTGCGTCCCCACCTCATGATGAATATACCTGGATATTATACAGAATTGAAACCAAAAAGAAAAAAACACTTGTATTTGCTGAAAACAGTATTTCCCAAAGCAAGACTGGATATAGGCATCAGTGTTAACAGTTCAGTGCCTCCCTGCTAATACTGCAGCAACAAAGAGACGTCCTGCTCCTGCAAGCAGTAACTTGTTATCAGAGAGCAACATGTGTTATTGGAAACAGCAAATGTATGGAACAATGTATGGATATCTGCACACGCAAAATACCCCTGGGAGAATGACTTTAGAGTCCGGTTCCAAAAAAGCGAGCTGCTTATCAGTCTGTCACCCAACTGTACAAAGCTCATCCTGGGGCATGTTGTGTCTGCGGAGTGCCCGGCATTCCGGCGGCGCAGGGCCTCCCTCCCCGCAGCCCCCCAGTCCTACCAGTTGGAGAACAATGCCTTTCTTTTCAGAGCCACACCTGCTGCCACTTCTGACCAACTATTCCGTCACGTGCTTCCTTAAGAGGTTTTCAAAATCTTTCTCACGATTCGAAAATACGGAGTCGCAACTTCACGCTATTTCACGCCTTTCCTCCTCCCCCCTCACAGCTTGATGTGCTAATATTAAAAATCCTAGAACATAAATCAGTAAGTATATTTCCATGTCGGGTGAGGCAAGGGTGAACAGCATCTCAAGCATTTTAGGTCAGGGGAAAAAAGCCTCCTCAGTTACAGTCTATCTGATACAGACACACTCTGTGTGGTATTCTCCAGTTTACAGGCTATGCCAAAATCTTTATCTTTTAAAAGTAGTGGCAGGTAAATAATTTAGACGTGAAAAAAATGCATCTTGAAAGCATAGTTTGTCCAAGCAGAATGTGTTTTATTATCTTTCTGCTTAAGCTGAAAATTCCAAGGAGTTATTGGAATTATTCCAATCAATTTAGATAGCCAAATTTGTATTTCATTTTTTGCTTGCATTTCTGTGTGCAGCATACTGAAAGCAGTTTTCAAAAAGAAATATAATCCAAAAAAAAAACTCCTCTGATAGTATCTCTGAATTTTAGAAAAAATTACTACTTTTTGACAAGTCATCTGAAGCCAAAACTGATAAAGTGGTAAAAAGACTTTCTGCCTCCCATATCCTAGAAAACTGTGACGCTAAAGGAACCTAATCTAAAACCTGCTAGGTAGCTGACTTTCTGTAACAAAAACTTACAGTAAAAAATAAATATTGGAGGAAATTTCTCCATGACAATAACATGATTTATATGATTTACAAAAAGTCAGTCTTTTCTGTACAGTCTTTTGAAAGATTTACAATATTTACAATTCAGCTATTCCTACACCTCCCATGGTATTGGCACACTAAACTGAACATTTAGCTTAATCAGGGCTCATATCAAAGCATCCATCTAGGTTATAGTTAAAATGGGGCCTAGTTTATAATCAAGGGTTGTCCCACCTGCACATGGAGCATTCCTCTGGGAATCCACGAGTGACCAGCTTTGTTACAAGCATACAGCGAATTAAAGATCCTGCTGTGGTAAGACTGACACCCTCGGGAGCCATTTCTAAAACATAACTGGTAAAGCAGCTGAAACAGAGGCACCTAGAGCAAGATTCCTAATCCTAAATTCAGTTGTAGCCACCAAGTCAAAGGTGGCCTGATTTTGGAGGCTCTTGGCAAACATCTCTGATTCCAGCAGCAAGCAACTTTCAGAAGACTATCACACCTACACTTTGAAGTGTTGGAGTGAATCATAACTCTAACTTTAGATATTCCTACTTTGAAAACATTATCCCAGTATCCCTGGGATCATGCACTTGGTCAAAGGTTGGACTTGATCTTGTGAGTCTTTTCCAACCTTAATGATTCTATGATTTCAGTAAGACTTCCCTAACGAGAATTTGCAGCGTATGATTGTTTTTCTGCCCCTAAGACCTCCCCTGATGAATACATAACACGGCAGTCTCATTTCCACCACCATTCCCACCTCCCCTATTTTCATACAGGAGTTTACACACCCCTGCATTTAGCATATTTCTGGTCCGAATTGGCTTTTTTGGCTTAGCTTTGAATCAAACTATTGCCTAACAACAAACCTAGCACCTCCTTCCTTCAGGATCAGACAAAAGTGCATGCACCCATGCAGATATTTTTGATGTATATATACCCCTTTGTAGGGAGAAAGGCAAGCTCCCTCCAAAAATATATGAAAACAGATGACAGGCACCTGTTGCATTCAGTCCTTCTGTAGCATATAAGATACAGACTGAAGAGCTTCTGTATTGCTCCTGCTTGTCTGCCCACATCACACTGAAAGCTACAGACATGAATGGTTAGTTTCAGAAATAAACATTATTTTTTGTCCAACAAAGGGAACTTGCAGTTTGGACTGAAATTTCCAAAAGGTCGTGAAAATCTGGAAGAAAGCCAATGCATTCCACACTCCAAAATTGCAAAGCCTGTCTAACAAATGTATCCTCCTCCCTCTCACTTAAGTGTTGTTCTTAGGTCTCCAATACATTTCTTCAAAAGTAGTGAAAGTGTGTGCCAACAACTTTGTCCAGCTGCAAAAGCCATCTACGAGACCAAATCAGCAGCTTAACCTTTTCATTTTACTCGTTTGATTAACATGTAGTGTCTATAACCTTGATAACAGTCATGTGCTATTAATTAATTCCTCTAATTCAGGTAGCATTCCCATCAACTTGAGGAAATTTCAGACTTTGGTCAGTATAAGAAATTACATTACATCCTGTGGATGATGAAAAAAAGGAAGGAAAAACCTTTGTACCTACCGAATTGAGCTGTTGTGATTTCAAATCAGTTGTTCTGCACGTACGGATATAATGACAGGAAAAAAAGTAATTATAATTAGGTGTCTATTTTGATTTTTCTCCTCATAGTATCCGTACTGAATGTCATTTGATTTTAACAAACTCTAAAGTCATTTCAGGCAGGCACTCTATATCCTTGCTGCTACCAGTCTACTTGGAGTCTCTAGTTTATTTCTACAAAATTTTCATATGCAAACATTTAAATGTTTTTATTACTCAAAAAAAGAATACTTAAACAGTAAGCTGATAATCTAGAAAGGCAAAACAAAACTGATCTGAGCAACATATTAACAACTGTTTTCAAGGGATGAAAATAGAGAAAAAAAGAAAGAAAAAAAAGGAGGGGGAAGAAAATAAAGACAGAAGACCAGAAATCAGTGGGGGTAAGGTCAGTCAACAATCTGATTTTACAACTGGAGCTACACTACAACTGAGCCCCAGAAAAAGTCTTTTTTGACTTTAATGTGACTCCATCATGTACGTAAAAGACTGTAACTATAAGCAGGACATTCGTTAATGTTGAATCCTTCACTTGCAACAGATGTCTTCATTGGAATTAATTTTCTATGACCAAGATGCCCAGTTTGCTACTCTGACTTGCCTAGAAATTTTGACTAACATCAACTTCATTGGCAGCAGTAAAAATCTACTCTCACACTCTATCATTACCAAGAAACAGATAAATCAGATGAAATGATAAATCTTATGAGGGAATATTCACACCACATCACTTCAGATATCTAGTGCAAATGCCTAAATGAGGAGCTAAGGTTTTCCATACAGTTACCAAGGTTCCCAGAATCATAAAAGCAACATGAATCAGAGGCCTTTCTCTACTCTGCATGAAAGAGCTTGAAGTTAGATAAGCTCTGCATACTACACAAAGACCATTTTCATTTGGAAGACAACAAAGCTTCTCCAGGGGAAAAAAATTATCTCAGGTTAAACGAGTGGAATATTTCTAGAAAAAGAAAATCCAACAAATGAACAGAGTTCAGGACGTGTCTAGGAATTACACCTCGAGAGAAGTTAGACTTGGCAGTTTCAGTAAGTTTTAAATGCAGACTTTCATCACAGGATGTTCTGATTAATACTGAAGATTCATCACTGGAGAAAAAAAGTTAGGTAAAGGAAATTAATTCAATACTGATTAAACAGATTCTGATAATAAAACCATCAAGGCAAGGAATGTTTTCCCAGAGATAGCTGTAAAAGTCTAAGTCCATGGATCATTTAATAATATACTAAAGGTGATTACAAAATATATAGAGAGAGATTGCAATAAAGAAGAAATATTGACTTTAGCTGTAGAGTGTTTTACTAGCTTCCGTTTGTTATGGTACTACAAATGGGAAAAATATGTTTCTTTAACAAAAGTATTGTAATAGTATCTAAATATTAACAAAGCAGTATGCCCTCTTATTGGAAATATAAACTACTTTTAATTTTGTGGGTGTACAAAATGCCATCATTTTTAATCTCTACCAGACTTTCTGCTAGCTATGTCCAGAAATTAATCTAAAATTTCAGAGCTAGTAACACTGAAGGGAGTACTGGAGCTTCCATTTGACACTTCTCTATCTCTGCATTCTTCTACCTCACAGTAACCTGGGATATCTGTAAATAATCCTTCTTTATGTAGTTGTGAAAATTAAAATTAAGATGGTAATATTAGCTTCATATCAAGGCAAAGTGTCTATGCCACTACCTTTATAAGCGGCCACCATTCACACAAAACTGTTTCAGAATCACAGCTTTAGAAACTGTACAGTTTATTAATGAAAAATGTTAATATGGCAAGATGTAAACTTACTGCCTATGTCCCTGCTCTGTTTGTTCAAGCTGGAGACTTTGCTTCCTTTCCCTACCACAATCCCTCCTTAAAATACATAATGTCACAAATTTCTAATCCATGAGAGACTTCCAGGGCAGTAATAGCATATCTTATGGTGCTGTACTTGCATTTAATTGAAAAGAAAAAGTATTTCCAGCATAATTTTGCTTCTCACCCCACCTTCAGTCTGATATTACCTTCATTTGTTCTTTCAGACCAAGCCAATCATTTCTTAAATGCTATGTCTCGTTTTCTGTTCCAGGCAGTTTCCAAGAGTCCCTGGCATCGAATGAGCTGTGAAACTACCCTGAGGACTCAGACTCAACATCTCAGCATCGGGATGTTCGCTATCTGCTGACCTCACAGCAAGGAAGGTTCTACCCTAAGCTTCCTGAGTGAGCAAACCTTTTAGATTAGAAATACTGAGAAGAAAATTACAACCATCCTTTTTGAGTTTGCATCCTGTAATCTGCTGTCTTTACCAAACACAGATTATCTAACAATTTTCCTTCTCCATTTGACCAGCCTATTCTAACAAAGAAAACAAAGTTGGCAGGGTGAGTGTTTTTTCACATTTCTTGACTGAATGCTGCCTATCCCAGTCCCAGAGAAAAAGCAGTTGGAGTAACCTTAACCTACTTTTCTCTACTACTTTTGCACATGGGCACCAATTAAAATATTGAATCCATGAGTTAAACAGGAGGTGTCTCATTCAACATCAATGACAACCCCACACCACACATAGCCTGAAAGTTAAAATGCATCTCTTAAAAAAAAAATTAGTTTTTAATATCAGCAAGCGTGTTAATTGTGGTAAAATGAACAATACTGAAATTGTTTGAAGACAGAATTAAATTTAATGAAATTCACAAACAAACCCCTTTTAGAAAGTAACAACAGTTTTTTGAACATTAAAGAGAAACTCATTATATCAAGACAACTCCAATGTAAAAGGCAAACCGACTTCAATCACTGCATATCTGCATGTTAATGAACTTGCTGTGTGCAGCAGGGACTGAACAGAGTAAGTAATGGGAAGACTGTCTTAAAGCATACAGTACACTTTAAAAAAAAACACGCCACCTTTAATCAATGAAACACCTTCTCATTCGTACCTTAATAGCAACTGAAATGATTTCAAACGTAACACAAAGGGAAGATGATACTTAGTAAAGGTTTCTTTAAGACATAACATTTCTTGCACATTCTTTCAGCATTCACATGCTGTCAGCATCACTGTGGCAAAGACTTTCAAGTTTCAGCAGACAGATACCGCCTAGTACAAAGTCTTTGTCATAATAATTTCATTGCAGCCCCCTGATCAAACATCTAGACAAATTTGAGACTGAAAAGTGAGAGCTAACCAGTGACCTTTGATTAGAACCACAAGCACCGGTTTTAATAAAATGCCTCATTCATTGCCTTCCACTGCCAACAAGGAAGGTGTGTTTGAGCCTGAAAAATGTAGTCAATATACCATTTACACCCGTATAATGATTCCTATTATTCACAGTTAGAATTTGTGACTGTAGCAAGTGAAACATAGACATCTTAAAATAGCTAAATGAAAACACACTGACAACATTCTACCTTTAAAATATATTCAGAAGCCTGCCTCTGCCTTTCTGTTGCCTGCTGCTGGCTTTCATGTCTTGCTGATCATATTGTAATAGGGTTGGCTTTTTTCCCCCCACAAGCCTTCATTTACACAATGTTTAGTTTGTTACTATTTCTCAAAAATCTATGACTGTTGGCAAAGTCCAGTTTTAAGGGGCCTTTAAATTTGTACTTCACTTAAAACACAGTGCCCCATTCAAATATACATTTATAAAGCTGCCTTTTTGTATATTATACATGAATATTTATATATTAAATTTTGAAAATTCGACTCGTTTTTGGAGCTGAACTTCCTATCTAACTTTGAGGGAAGGTTGTAAAAAGACCTAACAAACTTTGCAGTTGTTCAACACATGTTTTTGCTCAAAAGCATCCAAGTTACTGGTCTCTAATATAGAAGTTCAAGGAAATACAATTAAAATCCATTTCACATATTTGTGCTTTAGCATGTCAGGCAAGAGGACAGAAATGGGGTCTTATCACATTTATTTCCCACTTGAAAAGCGAAAGTCTTAAGAAGGGTAATAAATATTCAAATGACTTTGCACCACTGAGCTACCATATCAAGCTAATGATCTGTAGTCTGGAGCTCTATAAAAAGAAAGCTTACTGCCTGCCGTCACCTAGAGGTGTTGCTGTAAACACTGTGGGGGGATATTCTCCTCTCAGTGTGTGTGCATGTAACTACACTTAATGTTGTTTTCAAGACAGAATATATTGCTGAGTTGTAAAACAGAAAGACGGGATGAAATATAAGTTGGAAAAGAATGCAAGGGTAAGATTAATTGAAAGAAAGTTGCTGGAGATTTAACTTAGCTTTTTTCTTTGCCGTGCTCTGAAGAAGTGGGTTTGTATTTCAGGCCCCATTGCCACAAATAGGAGAGGTGCAGATGTTCAGTCATACATAGGATGGGAGCTCATGGCTGCTTAACTAAGAGCAAGATGAGTGAACTCCACAGGCCTGCCAGAGCCTGCTGCAATCTTGAATTCACTGTAACAGAACTACTGAGGCCCTAAAGTTGAATGGTTCACTGCATAAGGGAACAGACCCCTTCAGGCAGGAAGAAAACAGGAATAAATGACAGATTTGTCATGAATAGTCTTCTTCCTCACTAGAGCATGGATCAAGAAGAATTGTGGTCCATCAAAAAGCCACGGAGAAAAGGCAGCACCAAGTACATTAAAGAACCATTTCTAACCACACATGTAAGGGTACATAAAGTCTTATCTTTATTAAAAAATATTGCATAAGAAGGAGAGATGGTCTGCAATTTAAGCATAGGCCTGGAAATGAGCCATATCTTCCAAGTTTGAGTTCTGGCTAGGACCCAAACCATCTTGAAACCTCCCTGCTTCAGCTTCCCAACTGGAAAAGTGAGAATAAACATACTTGCCTATAGTATTTCCCTCTCAAGACTGGGGGAATAATTAAACATAGGGTACTAGTATCTTGTCTATTTGGAAGCTCCAATGCCTCTTACAACCTCTAAACAAATGTAAAAGACAGATAGCAATTGTGCATCTTCTCTGCCACATACATTCGTTTTCCAACATGCAAGAGAGCTTTATCGTTGTTAAGTGGGTTATTTAGGCTGTTCAGAGAAAAAGAGAGACTGAAAGAAAACTGTGTGGAAAAGGCATACAGAATCAAAAGTAAATATGGACCTTGGAGGAGCTTTACTTTCCTTTGAGTCTTACTCTTATAATAGCATTAATCTTCTTCTAAACCTGAAGGAAAATGCCTGTCATCAGAAACCCCTAGGTTTCTCTCACCAAAGCCAGCAAATGACAAGTAACCTGGAACTGGATACCAAGGGAGGGGGAAATAGTTTGTTTCTCTCCCAACAGAGTGACATAAGCCAGGTTTTTACTTTCTCTGCTTTTTGTTCTTATAGATTGCAAGGCAAGCCATGCTGGCTCAAAGGTGATAGTGGTGCTTTCTTGTCTAACATATATACTAAGCAGTTCTTCCCCAGTTCTTTGGACTTTTAAATCAGCTTTTAAATCAGACATAACAATCCGTTCAGTTATAAAAATAATATACTATCAGATACCAGCTTTTGACCTATCACAATTCCATCAGGGCTCAACTATTCAGGTTTACTCAGCAGCCATTCAAAGTTTAAGATCTGAATCACCCACAGTTTCTCTCATACCAGGACACAGAGAAAGGTTCTGTTCAGCCTCAGTAATGGAAGATGGTGTGCACAGGCTTTCACAACTTCCTTCCAGGACCTGCCTATAGTACATCCAGCATTGCTGGCATCTCCAGAAATGGGCCATTCTCCACTGACTTTTTATTTCTGGCAAACAGCTCTGAAACGGAACTGTGAGAAAGGAAGTGAGTCCTGACTTTGTGAACACAGGTAAGATGCTCAAAAAGAATGAGAAGTGAAGACATCTAAGACTTCTGTTACATCTAAATGACCATTGTGACATTAAAAGAAAAGGAGGAAAAGGGGAAAAAGGCCCCTTGTTATCTTTCATTTGAAGGATAAATATACTTCTCCATTGGTATTTTAATTGTAACGCATGAGGTTTGTTTGTCTTCCAAAAGCCACCTTATGAACTGCCCAAGCACACAGGTCCAGCTCATGTACAACAGACATTCAAACACTTTGCAGCTACAGAATCAGGCTCAAGGAATTTGATTCTGTTTACACTCAAAGCCAAAGTGACCCCTGAAAATATAATACAGGTTTAACATCCTGATTCATTATCTATTTACCAAAGCAAAACTGAATGGCTGAGGGAAGAAACTTTATCACCTTCTACTGATACTCCCCTGATTGTATTTATACATTTTAAACATGCAAGAAGAGACAAAGACAACTTCTCAGAAGTGTGCTAAGTGCTCTGGAGTCTAACAAAAGCCAGGGAAATCTAGAGCTATCTATCTGAAGCTGCCAAGGGATACTGTCTTGCTGTCTGTGTGTGTACATCCTATACCTTTAATGACTTGGCAATTCTCTTTCATTCTGTAACAAAAAAAGCTACTGCTAAAGTGACCTATCAGAAGGTCAGATTTCCTAGGTTTTGCTATACAGGTTCTGTACAATCATGGTTTTTAAAACATATTTTAGATTTAAAACAGAATTTGCTTTTGTTTCCTCCAGATAATTTTAAAAATTGCTTTATGTCCATTCACGCATTAGATATTTTTTCAACTTTTCACTTGCAGATAACCAAACATAATTACTGCTGTAATACAATATAATACTACTGTTTGTTTCTTTCCTAGAACTGCCTGGAATTACATGACTATTGCCACCAAAATGGAGCAAAACAGACTGTTAAGCATTAGCTCTAAGTTAAGTGGTAACATGATCTATTTAGTGGCACGCTTATCAAGTCAGTTCTACTGCTGTTTATTTAAATAGAAATTGAAATATTCACTGTTCAACAAACTCCAGGCATTCTGTGCAGGAAATTGAGAGGACTCTAGACCTTGCTATAAGGAGAGAATTTTTGACAAGCTTTCCCTAAACAGTTTCCTATTCTGAAGTATAGTGACATCTCTAATAGTCAAGGAAAAAAAAAACATAACAAAGCTGCAAGAAGAAAAATGTAGCCAGGGCAGACACAGTGCAGACACATTCACATAATGATGCTTGCCAGGATAACAGTCCTTAGGCTCTGCAATTACAGCCTAAGTGAAAGGATACTCTATCCAAAACCGTAAAAGTCAGATGGATTTCTGATAGTACACACTGTTCACAAAAAATTTGTTTTAAAACACAGCTTTACACCATAGAGAAATCTAGCTACAACCTCACACTCTTGGAGGGCATTAGAACTGCTCAACAAATGCTTTAGGTACAGTAGCTAACCAGATTTTGTCATGTACCTTTATAATCACTTAAAAAATTCTCTGCAAGACCCAGCTCTACTATCCACATTTTCTTTATACATACATATATATGTACTTTAAATGTTGTGATTTGAGATTACAGAGCTAAAGGATAATTTTGCATTCCACTGTTACCACCTGTCAGTGAGTATTTCCTACGGGTAGTGCCACTATTCCCAGAGCTTCACACATCCATATAAAGGCTTGAGTTTTCATTCTAAACTATCTGTCTCTGAATGTTCAGCCATAAAGATTTTGATCTGCTGATAAGAGTGTTGCAATGCAGCAAAACCAAAGGAGAAGTCAAGCAATGTTACCTAAATAAAGTAAAATCATTTTGCCTGATCAAAGCAACCATACAGCCAGTTTTGGTCAATCAGCGTAGCACAAATAGCGTATTCTACTGCAAGATAAACTTCAGAATTCACCCTGCAAGCCTTCAGTGAACAGAACAGTCCCAAAATAATCAAATTACCTAAGCAAGGACTTCATAATCATACACAAAGACCTCAGAATCAGAAAGAAAGAAAGAAAGAAAGAAAGACCCCATTACAAAGAAAGAGGTACATTCTTTATGTAATTTTTCTCATGCCTGAAAGTATTAAATATATAGCAAAAATTACGCTGATGTCTTGTATCTTATGTCTTATGACTAAACAGTATTCTTCTTCTTCTTAGTTGTGGCGGGGTTTTTTTGTTTTTGTAACTGGGAAAGTACTACTCTATTGTACACATTTTCATTTTTAATGGATGATTCACTTGCTTGATACTAAATGGAACAAATGCCTTAGTAACGTAATCAAAAATATGCAGGCATGTGTTTCCAAAATTAATTTTGATATTTCCTGTCACTGAACTTGCCTCATCAGAGCATAATAGTAATTTTATAGTTGTAGCAACGCTGATTTCACCACGTAAGAATCTACAGGAACATTTGAAGTTGCGCATGTTCAAGATTTTTTTATTTTTTTGCCCTGAACAGCTACACAGACAGTAAGTTTCAAATTCCTATCATCTTCCCAGTAAGTCACATAGAAACTGGATTCAGAATCTCCAAAGGGCAATAGTTGAAACTGCAATCTATGGCCGGCTACAGCTCCTCTCTTACAAAAAGATGCAAGTCTAAGTGATCACTATTAAACACTTGCTCACCATTTAAATTGCTTTCTTACTATTTGAAATGTGTATCTTGATCCTTTTAAGTAGTTAGGCAATCAGTAAAAAAAAGAATTTGGGCTATTACAATTATTGTTCAAGGGTTAATTTATATAAGCACTGCAGGGGCTATACTGAACACTTATTTTATAAAAGACCTTTTCCTCCTCTTTCACACAACATTTTTCAGCAAATAAGCAGTTGCACAAAAATGTTAACATATGGCAGTATTTTTGGAACTGCTGTAGAAATTAAAGGCAATAAAAATTGCCTTGGACAAGAAAGGACAAATAGGCCAAACCAAATAATTATTCTTGCAGCTTTCTTTAACCACTAACTCCATTTTATATGCAGTTTCCGATCTCTCATATAAAATCTGATCATATATATTTAATTCCATTCTTAAAAATTTCAGTAGACAACTTCAGTGCTAACCTACAACTGCCCTGTCAGAAAATCTTTGATGTCACAGCATAATAGCTCCTGAAAGAACAGCGCTAATACTTAATGTAACATGAAACCAGGGCCCTGCAGTGGGGCTGTCTGCTGTCAGGAACAAACAGTTTCACTGCTGTTCCCCAGAAGTGACAAGATTGAGAACTAACAGGGCAGCACCTCCTCGGTGCTGCAGGAGACCTGTGCACCAGAGTCACTAGCAAATCCCACAGAGCAACATTACTAAATAACAAACAAACAAACAAAAACCCACACTAAATAAAAATGTCCAGCACTACAGCCAGAGATGTTCCCTTCATCTCTCGTAAATACAGTTGATGTGAAGATGAATTATTTCCATGCTGCAAAAGATAAAACAGGAATCTGGATTTATGTGGAATTCCTTCTTATTTCACGCTTGTAAATAAAGATCCTTGTGCTGCCCTATGTATCTTAAATTCTTTTCTAGAATTTATTATTTTGCTTGCTATGATCATTGGATCTCTTTAGGTTTTGAGTTGAAATTCTAAGATTAAAAGTATGGCTAGCTGGCCTTCAGCAGAAAACATAAGATACTTTCCTCTGTCGATAACACAGGTGCTTACAAGTCCACCTATGAGCTTATCAAACTTGGACTAATTAAAACCATCCCACCCATTGTCAGAAAGCACTGGAAAGATCTGATTCCAAAATCTTGCATGCCCCCTCTTCTGAATGGCACCGAATGTCTCTTGCTCAGTGCCCCTTTCCAAGGAGCTAAAGGGTCCCAGAGGAGGGATGAGATACTCACAGAATCAAGTCCCATATGTCTCTGCTTTGTGCTCCATATTTTTAACTCTTTCAAAACATTTTTAAGATTCACGTGTAACATTGCTTTATGTCAAAATGTATTACTATACATGAGAGTACCAGGCTCCCATGGAAATCAGTTCCATTTCTGGATTTATTTCCTCTCTTGGAAAGCTGACTAGTCTATTTTATAAACTAGCAATAGCTGTATTTTTAAAGTTTATAAAACCTAGCCTCTGGCTAACTTGTAAACATAGGATATATTATCCTTTTGTTTGTAAAGCCTAATCCTACAACTGTCAAGCTGAATAAACCTTTAGAATAATAGTAAAAATATTTTTTAAAATAGTCATCACTAACAGAAAATTGAAGTCAGATTTAGATAAAAATGTCAGTGGCACAAGTTTTTGACTCATTTGGTACTGCTCATAGGACTGGGAACACTTTTACCATTTAAATATCTTAAAAGCATTTTTGGGCTATCTGATTTTAAAAGTCATAAGGTGATAAATGTTTTTAAACCCTTCTCCTTCAACGAATCTCTGATAGTTGACCAAAAAAAAAAGTCATGGTGGTTTAAGCATGTAGGACCTTACTGACACTGAATTGGAAATTAGATTCTTCTGGTGGATACAGAGCACATGTCCATACAGCAGGCTTAAATTTATCTGCTCATACATTCGCAGCTCTTAGCATTTGCTTGCAGAACACACTTAAACACACTGCCCACGGCACAAACACTGAGTTAGAGACATTCTTTATACCTTGTAGTCTCAGCAGGTTGCACAAGAGGAAAGAAGGGTACTGTGAGTAAGGTAACGTGTCAGTAATCACGGTCTGTGGCAGCACCAAAACAATTGATAACGCCAAGTTCTCCTCCCTCGCCCTGAGTGCTGGCGCCCACTGCTCCCCGGGCTGCATCAGAGGCGGGTGTTGTTCCTCCTCCTCCAAGTGCAACCAGAACTGCTCTCCCTGCTGGAACTGGCTGTCCCTCCGCTCAGACATCGCTTGGTCCGAGCTGTGGTTTCAGCTACCTCCCTTAGCCACACAGTGACATTGCGTTTGAAGCAATCACACAGTCATTTACTGCACCTCTAGCTGAGAGGCAGGAAAGAGGAGCTAAACGTATGATTTCTTCTGTCCCTCCAGCTAGACGTGCAACAACATGCCTGTCTACACTCTAATCTAGGCTATATAAATACTTTACCTCAGCTATTTTAAAGACAGAGCATAAAAAGAAAGACAAACAGTTAAGATTTAAGCTAGCATTTAACTATACCCCTATTTCATCCTGGTGGGATGGAATAAGCAAAAACTCTTACAGGGACAATGAAAGTCTCTTCCCTCAGAGGTTTGAAAAGATCAAGGTTTGTTCCTGCTGAGGAGAAATGGCATCCATTACCTTTGCTGGAGACATCTAGGATTTTCCCCCAGCTTCCTTTTTTTTTTATTCAGTTTGTTCAGTTGACCCTTTATGATGCTCGATCAAGAATTTAGAGAATAATGGACAAATATCTATTTAAAATTCATATATAATTGACAGCAATCATACAATAACAGAAAAAGATTCTCTGGCTTCTGTAACACTACTGAGGTTGTGCCAAGATTGTGCTTCTTAACAGAACAGGTGAGAAGAGGAGGAGGAAAACAATTAGAACCATTACCTTATATGGCCAAGACGTTTTGAGTCAAGACCAAATATCTGCCTAGAGATCTCAGTTCAGATAAAGATCACTACTAATAATTGTCTGAAGAATGCTGTTTTGGAACAAGTTTTAAAAAAAGGTGATAGGAAGCAGAGAGACCTTGGAAACAGAAAATTCAATATAAACAAATATAATTTATTTTCAGAATTTTATATACTAACTGTAGACAGGCATTATTAATTTCTGCAGATAAACAACATAGTTCAAACAAGGAAGAAATAAAATCTGGGTCAAATGTTGGTCTCCTGATCAAAAATCTAAGCAATTTCACATTAAACATAAGTTGATTATAAAGAACATATTTATTTAGCATCAGTAATTATGTAAAATGAGCCATTCCCTCTGGAGATTATCCATAGCCTTCTAGACAAAACAAGCCCCAGAAGTTTTTAATCCTGACCATGTTGCGAGCTGACCATTAAACAAAGGAGCAGGTCAGTGAGGAAATTCATAAGCCAAAAAAATATATAAACCACCACCAGTGAATAAGGATTCAGCCCTCCAAAGTGCTAAGCACGTTGGCCCCAATCCAATGCGGTACTTAACTACATGCTGAATTTTAAGCACATACATAGTCTCATTCCCACTGAGATTATTCCTGGGCTTTAAAGCTCACCATGTGCTTATATAGTCTTTTGAACTAGGACCAGAGCGCTTTCTGTCTTCAAGGACTTGAACCCTTGAGTGTTAGGAGCTGGACCTGGAAGAGCTCAAGCGTATGAATTTTCTACCTTTCTTAGTCAATAACTCTGAATTTCATTCTAAAGATGTGAACCACTCAGAAATTACAAGTTCCAATTTTTGACACCCCAAAAAAAAAATTAAATAAATAAATAAATAAATATTTTCCACTACGTCTAGACAAAGAACCAAACCCCATCAGCTCCTCTGTCAGAGAAAACACATGTTCTGCTGAGTTCAGTTGTAAGAATCAATATTCGGAACAAATGCCAGCTCTCCAATTCATCATTGCTATTTATTTTAATCTAAAACTGGTGAGAAGAGGCAAACTGCTCTTCACACATCTGATCATAGTCGTTATGGCTCCAGCACCAGAGAACAGGCAGCCTGTGGCTGTCAATGGCTTCTGGAAAATGAGAATCTCTTTACCCAGCAATTGCCTTTACCACAGCTCTGGAATTCACCACGAGGAGAGGGAGGCCCAAGTGTGACACTGAGTATGCTTTCGGACAAGCAAAATAGCAGAAGAGCAAAATGCAAATAAATTCATTTTGCACATCAAACAAATCATGGCTAATATTAAACAGCCTTTTATCTGCATGAAAAAGGGGTTGTTTGTTTAATGTTCTGCCTTTTTTTTTTTATTTCAAGGCCCTATTCATTGCAAAAAAAAAAAACCAGCTCTGAAATACCAAATATTTTTAAACACAAGTCATTTTATTAGAATCTGAATTTTTTAAAAGCCTCATAAGATCCTGACACATTAATCAAGTGAGTACTTGCACAGAGAAACTTAGAGGGAATAGAACAAACCACATGCACCTTTATGTCAGAAACAAGGTTTGAAACAAATTGTGAAAGGCTATTTTGTGCAGTGGCTGCTGTGCCTCATTTGGACAACTGTATTACACTGTGGCATAGAAATGAAATAGTGAACATGCATAACTAGTCATAGAGTGATCCTAAAATAATCAGACAGTCGGCTGCCACGATCTAGCAGCTTTAACTAGATGGAACATTGCTGTGGGGATCCATTTGCTGGTCCACAGCATTCACCAAGAAAAAACATTAATATGCTCCGTGGCATTTTTTTCACGCGCTTAAGAATTCCAGTGAAGCCACAGTAATGAATGATGCTGCTAACCCTGGGCACTCTTAGAAGAGACACTGAGGATACACAGGTCCTTCTCTGGAAAGTTCAGTGGCTCAATGTCTTCTATGACAGAGTTTCACATTTCTTGTGATTTTGGACTGGCTTTCTGTTTGTTACCTCTGCATCTCAGTTATTGAAACATGGGCCCAGCCCGGCCTACCACACACAGCTGGAAGGCTGCCGGCCATGGTCCAGTTCTTCTAAAAGAACTGTCTGTCACAGAAAGTACAAAAAAACTTCTTGCTAAAAGTACAAGAACTGCACTATTTTCCAGAAAGCTGAGAAGATAGGAAAACTCTTTTTCCCTTTTACATAACATAATATTCACAGTTCTGGAGGTTGTACATCCCTGTTATCAACAGCTGTTCAATCATTACTCCCCCTCTAAACTAAATTAATATCCCATTTGATTGTGAGTGACAAAAGTGCTGATTTTGATATCTCATCCTCAGTTCTTGGAAAGTGGAAGAGCCTAAGTGAAGAAGGAGAATAAAGTAATTAGGTATGCCTTGAAAGGCTGCAACCACTAATCCTGATTTGCCCCCACACATCCTAGGGTTTTTTCCTGTCTGTCTGCTTCTCATCCTATCCCCTTTCTCTCTTTTGCCCCTCTTGTTTCCTCTCATTCAAGTGTTCTCCTTCCCATCCCCAGGAACTACTTCCGATTTAAAGTACTTATTTCATTTCTGCTTTGTTTTAGCTAGTCTCAAAACTTTATCACCAATAAGATCAAAAGGACATAAAATAAAATCTCATTTCACATCCAGCATTCAGACCACGAACTGGTGTCCAAGTGTATTGGGATTAATAATTTACACTGATCATCTAGAATCTGTTAATCCTTTCAAAAATACTTGCTGTCAATCAGCTGTCAGAATGATCAGTAAAACATAAAAATGTTTAACATTCATGCTAACCATTCACAGGCTGATCATATAAATAATATTTATGTACTCTCGTTAAAAAAGACTGAAATGACCAAACTTATCCACTCAAACCTTTCCCAGAAACCTACATTTTCTCAGACAGCAAGGACAGATAACTTGTGTCCCAAAGAATTTGCTGTGAGTAACTTGATGAGCAACAGAAAAGGAATACAGAGTTCAGTCTTGAATACAGTAAGCACTAAAGGGACTTCTTCAAGTACTGCATGTTATCTTCTTTAGAAGTCAGCATTACACCATCTATATAGAGAAGTTTTTAAAATTCACATATATCAAGCTATATCCAAATACTATGTGACTACAGAAATTCTCTGTGCATGTTCAACAGCAATACGATCATTACAGTTGCTATTCAGTTCAATCATACTATGCATTCACTCACTCTTCCCTCCCATCTTTGCCCTTTCATATCCCTTCCCCTCCTCTTCCTCTCCCTTTGTTTTTTCATCCCTTCTTTTCTCCCACACACTTTCAAGAAGGCCCAATTCAGCACAGTGTGGCATCAGCAGAGACCAGCAACAGCTGCCGTTCCAGCTACAACAGTGAGTGGATTTTAAAAAAATCAAGGGACAGCTTTAAAGTTTGGGAGAGCTGTTTAAACTGAATATGTAATAACTCTACTGAGGATTTGGACTTTAGCTACACTCAATAGGGGTGCTTCATTACCTACTTGTGGGAATGTCACTTGTCTGTGATGAGGTCACAGCCTCCTGGCGGTAAATTCCGTATGCGCTGTTTAGCCCGGTCAGCTGAAAACAAACTAGCAGATGCCACCCTGATTTGCATCCAGTTGCTATTGATACTGAAGGGACAATATGTGGAAGACAGGAAGTATCATGTGGGAGCCACACTTCACCAGTGTGAGGGGAAACAAGCCTTCACCTTCTTTATCTAATCATCCCAAGCTGAATTACTGAAGGAGAAAACTCTTCCACAACAGGAACACAGCAATCAAAACCAGTTTGAGGATGGATTTGACTCTTGCTGGTTTACTGGTTATCCTATGTATTTCTATGCCACTTTGACTGGGATGGAGGGGAGGATTCATCAGAAGTAGAAACAGTAACATCTTAAACCTTGATGTTTGCACTTCTAATGGAAATCACCCATACAAACAATTCAGCAAAACAGTTTCCTCCTGTTCGTTTTGGGTTTGGTTGTGTTACACTCGTATTGTGAAAAACTGAATTCAGTCTGTCCAAGGGAAGACTTCGTATTTAGAAACCCCAGCTAATCTTCAATAATTACTGTTTAGGTACATTTTAACTCTCTCATCCATATTTTATCTTTCCCTGAAAAGACTATGTAACACTCACAGCATTCAAAGTCGTTCACTTTTACACCATTGTGATGACATTGTGTTTGTAATTTGATCCCCTTCCATCACGGAGAGTTGTGCAATGGTGTTTTCAAATCAACTGTTAGTGGGCACACCCATGCAGCCCATAAAACACGTGGCACTAAAATACACACCGGTGTAGCTGCACTGCCACTGCTAGCCAGAGTTTTTGTTACAGTCTTAAACATCACAGATAGAACCATTCTTGTTCAGGGGAGGCGGTAAAGTTAAAAATAATGAGAATTTTCACTGAATGAAGAAAAACACCAACCAAGAGGAAAGACTGTGTAGACCAGCAAGGAAAAAAAAGCCTTTTGGCTTTCACTAAAGGTTGAGGAAAGATCTTTGTAGCAGGGAACAGGGACTCTCTGAACTGCTTGAATATGCAGCAGAGATGGCTTCTTAAAGTCCAGGTTGAGTGTTGAAGGTAAGCATAGAGACACATGAGAATGAGAATATGTTTTGTCTTACGTCCTTTTCTAGAGCATTAGGTGACAATACCTTTCTTTCTTGGTCTCTTCTGTTTCACATTTTTCCATCTCACTACTCTTCTCTAAACTGACTCCTCACAGCCTGTGTAGCCATCATCCCACCCCAGCACCAGTCTACTACCTTATAGCTCATGAAATCAAGGTGAAAAGTTGATCATATCTAATTTGGTTTGAAATAAATCAAGATTCATTCCATTGTTACTTCCGAAGGGAAACACCATGGCCACCATAACTTCCACGTGGAAAGAACAAGTAGCAAAATGGGAACTAGGGCCTGTAGAAGGCAACCAGAAAGCATAAAAGGGTTTTCCTGGAATTCATCTTTGACCTTTTGGTTAAGCAATAAGTTGATACAGACAGCACAATGCAAGAATGCATGCATGTCAACCAGAGGTCAATACCAAATCTCACTCATAGGGAGTACCATAATGAAATCACTACAAAAATATGCTGAAACACAACTACTTAGAGACATTTTAAAAAATTTCATGTGCATATCTACATATACTTGCACTAAAGGTGAAATAAAGTATATTCCCACTGCAGTGGCCAACATGAATCCCTTAGCAGAAGAAAAATATGAAAGGACCTGCAATAAGATAATCTGCCCTCAGCAGATCAGGTATGAATGAAAGAAAAACAGAGAAAAGAAAAACACACAGCCACAGTCCCCACAATTACAGGAAATCAGCAGTCAGAATCCCCACATGCTGCATAATAGACTGTACCAGAAGACCTGCTGGAAGATAGATATGGAGGGACAGTTGGTCTAACATGTAGTTTATATGAGATTAATTCCTGTTAATGTCATCCTAAAGCCATAAGAAACATCATGTAGGCAAACCTGATTTCACCCTGATTGATACCAACTTATTCTCTACAGTCAATCCAGTGCAAAGAGGGCCTTGATATGCAAGCCCCCTCCCCACACAGTCACAAAAAGTTCTTTCCATTGAAACCTAAAAGAACTGCATCCTGGCCTAAGGAATGTGATTGTGGCTAGAGTAAAAAGGCACCCTCCTGCTTAAGTAAACAGGGTTACACCGGCTTATACCAGCTGCGAATCTGTCAAATACCAAATTATATCCAAATATTCCTCTGAAATAGCTTAACATTCAAGTTCCATTTATATCAAGTCCTTCAAAATGCTCATTCTAATAACAATAAGCCAGTCAGACATACAGCACCGCTCTTATCCAGAAAGCTCACAGAATCTGAGTCCTCATCTAGTGCTACCCATTACTACAGAGGGTGGATTTGGTCCTTCTAAGGTAAAATGCTGTGAGTGTCCTTAGCACAACCACTGCTCTGAGGAAAGGAAGTGAGGATTCACTGAGCCAGTTAAAATTATAAGAATGTAGATGGGCAACTCCATCCTATCGTAGCTGGAATTGGGCCATGACACTGAGGTTAACCCCCTCACTTGTGCAAAAATACCATGGGTTTTCACTAACCACAAATGGTCAGGAGCTCGGTGGAACGGGCCCATCCACAGCAACATCACAGATGCAAAAAGCAGCAGAACAGTCTCTGAAAGGGTGGGATTCCAGCTCAAAGTACCCATGGATACATCCATCAATCGTCACCTAAAACTGGACAAAGCTAAGCGAGGCTGCAAGACTGCTGCAATACAATCACAGTGCAGACATCTGTTTAGGCACGAAGACTTCCCAAAAGCTTCACCTCAGTAGTTCTGGAGCATTAATGGATAGAGCCTCTGTGGAACAAGCATCTCTGAGTAATGCGGAAACTCGCAGAACTCTCTGCCTCCTCCGCATTGGGACACTGACCAACACAGTTTATGAAGTAAACAATTCAACAGCAGCCCTTCCAGAACAGCTCAGGGTGATCCACTCAGGAATTAAAGTCATATTTATTCCAGAACAGAGTTTCCAGATAGGGAGCACCCTGCAGTATTTTATGTCAATTTTCCCACAATGGCAGGTCCATGGAGTAATATATAAATTCTTCTTATGCTGTGTGACAGTTAGTTGGAATTAGTAAACACATATTGTTTCATTAAAAATATTATGTTCCAGCACATGCATTTAATTTGTCATAAAGTATGGTATGTAAGAAATCACACCATTTTCAATAAATCTGAAAAGATATTAGCATTTTTGTTTCTAATACAAGATATTTTATGCAAGTCGTAAAATTTCAGTGGTATATGGAAGGGGTCTTAGAGAAATACACAAAAAAATATGACTATAAACAAGCCATCATTCTGGTAAGAGGAAATACAAACAACCAGAATAAAAATAGTTGATGCACAAAAGCCATAATGAAGGGGTTGCTCAAAAAATAACTTCTACTTTGAATGGTTTGGATGAAATACAAATTATCCACAGAAAAGTGTGGACTGGCATAAATGTTTGTACAAAATTATAAGTATATTTCTAGAAGTATGCAAGAGGCAACCGCCTGCATGCTGCACAAGGTCCCAACAACGCTCTGCGTAAGTGCTAGTGCACAGAGTCCAAACCACTGCATTTTAATTACTATGCAGCCTCAGATATATTGCCTTTGATATGGAAATATTCTTGTTCTCTCATCTTCACATACGGTCTCATGCACAGAAATCTTTATCTGATTCATAAAAAATAAACTAGAATCCAATCTCAACACCTGACCTCAGTGCTTAGAAGTTTTTTACTAAGCATGGTGTCACTATAAAAAGAATGGGTAATACTGGTGTAAAGTTAGATATTTGGAGCAATGATATGAAGGATTTGCAGTTAGGAATCAAATCAATACTGCACCTCTGAGGCTTCAGAGTTTCCTATTGCCTTATGTCAGTCTACCAGTGACTGGAGACACAATTGACTACACCTTTCTGTCTAGCTCAAGAAGAAAGAACAAGTATTTAAATGACATCCTGTCTTACCACCGATGGAAGAGATGCAACTCAGCCACTTGCTGTACAGAATAGGTTCTGAAATCTAATAAATCACTAACATCAAACTTTTCACTTTTTTTTTTTTGTAAATTTGGATGCTACATTCTTGAATATATTATAAAGGTATGCACTACAAAGTTCACACGAGAAGAAGCAAAACGTTTCCCAAGCTTTACTTCAGCAAATAAGTAAAATAAACACAAAAACACTTAAAACACAAACTCAGTACTTTCCTGTGTCTTATATTAATATGTTGCCTGTAAGAAGGCTAAAAAATTTTTGCTTTGACAAATTCTACTAGTCACTCAGAAAAAACATTAAATATTCAGAGCAATTTAGGTAATTCTCCTAGCTCTATGGAATTACATTCTCTTTTTCTAAAGAATATGATCTGTGTAAGCTCTCTATAGATGATAATGACCCATCTGTAAATCATTTTGTTGCAGGTTATCTGTTTTTTATCACTGCTAGTACCTGTCTGTCCCTGATATGATACCCTTAAACACATTAACTTGATGGAATGTTTTGCCTGACTTCAAAAAGACATCGATTGATTCATTCTGCACTATAAATGAATTACTCTGATTAGTCTAGTTTAACAATATACCTAATTTTATATTACTTTTTCCAATTCACAGGCTTCAAGAAATATTTGATTGAACTAATTTCCAAGCAATGATTTTCATACTTGGGATGCTGGTTTTTCTCTTCTTAATTTAAGAAGACAAAACAGTAAACATAAAACTGATATGAGTATTTTAAAATATACAAGAGGAGGAGAGAAATGTCTGTGTACTGATTCTTGTTTCTTTAAGAGAAAATCCATTTTTCAGGTTCCTGTTGTACTAATTGAAAGAGAATTATTTAAAACTTCACTGAATACTTGAATATACGATGGATATCTGTAGCAGTTTCACAAGTTCCAAAGAATTCTAGACTTAGTGAAAGACAGTAAACTAAAAATTGGCAGGAAATCTCTTACAATGATGTCACAAATATTTGTTGTTGCCACAGAATAATGTTTTAAAAGAACACCTACTTCTGGGATGAAAGGGCTTTGGGAACATGTAATTATCCAGTTTTATCACTGTAGAAATCGGCTGCTTTCCAGCAAGTACATCTATCAGATCTCTCTCTTCTGTGCAGAACTACATCTAAATAAATAGACACATATTTCATACAGACATCACACCAGTCCAGTACACAGCCTTAGTAATGATAGGATTTTTGGTATTTTGTTGTTTTCATGATAGGATGTAATGGCCTACAGTGACACATGTACAGATACATACTGT
>VYXC01000804.1:2036468-2062431 GCA_013397175.1 Platysteira castanea
AAGAGAGAACTGGAAAAACCACATAAACTTTTACAAAGAAAATAAAAGCAAGTTCGACATGAAAACCCTTTCCTGTCTCGGAAAGTTCATTTTAAAGGTCCCCTCTGTAAATCTAGAGTGCAAACACCAGGCTAAGGTAGTGAGTGGCTGGAATTTGCATGCTGATAAGAGAAGGCTGTTGTACTTACAGTGACAGAGGGCAGGCTGCGGAAGAAAAGCTGTTTGTGTTAGCCTGAGAGTCACCCAGGGCTGCAATGAGAGGAGAAGAGAGGAGTGGGAGTGCCAAGCTGGATACACCTTCACCGCATCTCATCACATCTGCCAGCCTCTCTCTCCCTCTCTCTTTCATTTCCACATTCCCTTTGTTCCTGAAAAAAAAATCTACACGTCACATCAGTCCCCAGATGCAGTCTACACCAAAGAAAAAAAATGAATAATTCAATCAAACTGTGCATAGTCTCTAAGGCAATAAATCTATTGCACTTAAAGAAACGAAGGGTAATTACCGCTATAGAATTAGAATAAGGCCAGAGCGCGCAGGGATCCCAGGGTCTGTAAACTCCACGGTCAAATAAAGTTTCATTTATTTAATCCTTTGACAACCCCAATGTAAACTAAAGGGGAGGATCAGAACTTATTCCGATTGGGTTTGAGAATGCTTGAAGTGAATGTTATAAAAGGAGAGCGCCCGTGATCTGTGACAAACACAATGCAAGGGAGTAGAAGTGTTTCACTGCATCACCTCCAGGGTCCGTTCCCCCCTCCCTAATGAAGAGCAGACCACACTCCCACTTCCACCGGCTCCTGCTGCTCGCTGCAAGTGCAGCGGGGATCGCTGGCAGCCAGCAGCCGCCTTACCTGCTCCCGAGCGCCAGCACAGCCTGACAAAAACTCAGGGGAACCGGCAATTTTGTTCCACGCTCTGGCGGAGAGAAGCCTCGGGGGATTTGCACCGGCAAGGGTTGCCTCGGAACGCTGCCCCTGACTCGCGGATGTGTGCGGGGCTGAGGCGGGGGACTGCCCGCCGGGGGCGGGGGGAGCCCGGCGGGAGCGGAGCCCAGCGGGGCGGGCGCGGCGGCGCTGTCGGGACGGGCGGGTGGTGCTGCGGGGGCCCTGCGCTATGGCGATCTTCAGCGTCTACGTAGTCAACAAGGCGGGCGGCCTCATCTACCAGCTGGACCACTACGCTCCTCGCGCCGACACCGAGAAGACGTTCAGCTTTCCGCTCGATCTCGTCCTGCGCCCGCACGACGAGCGCGTCGTCGTCGCCTTCGGGCAGCGGGACGGCATCCGCGGTGCGACGGGTGGGAAGGGCCGGGCGGGTCAGGCCGGGCCGGGCGAGGCCGGGCTTTTTGACTGAGTGACTGACTGACGCCGCCGCGGTGTCCCCGCAGTGGGTCACGCCGTGCTCGCAATCAACGGCGCCGAGGTCAACGGTCGCTTCACGGCGGACGGGAAAGACGTGCTGGAGTTCCTGGGTAACCCCGCCAACTACCCGGTGTCCATCCGCTTTGGCCGCCACCGGCTCTCCTCCAACGAGAAGCTTATGCTGGCCTCCATGTTCCACTCGTGAGTCAGGGTGGGCCGTGACGGGACGGGGGTGGCACGGGCAGGGGTGGTGAGGGGCGCTGAGGGGCCTGTCCCCACAGGCTGTTCGCCATCGGGTCACAGCTGTCACCTGAAGTTGGGAGCTCCGGGATCGAGATGCTGGAGACCGACACCTTCAAGTTGCACTGCTTCCAGACACTGACAGGTACCAGCGGGCCCTAGGCACCCGGCACTGCTCTGCTTTGCCAGGGCTGTCTCTGTGCTCGGCTTTCCTTATGCTCCTGGCATTATGGCTCCAGGGATCAAGTTCATGGTTCTTGCTGACCCAAGGCAGACAGGGATAGACGCTCTTCTCCGCAAAATCTATGAGATTTACTCAGACTTCGCTCTGAAGAATCCTTTCTACTCCCTGGAGATGCCAATAAGGTAAGGAGAAGCCCACTTTTAGTAACCTGGCTGCAACGCCTCATTGCTTTCTGCTTACACAGTAGCAAATGCAGACAGTCCTTAAATAACAAAACTGACTGAGAGAAGGGGAAGCAAGCCACAGCACACTGCTGCAGAGAGAGGACAGAGAGCAATGCTGGCTCTGCTGGGGAGGTGGGAGGTGCACTTCCTTGGCACAAACCCTGCTGTCCCCTACTGTCTCTTCAGGTCCGTGCAAGAAGCTCTAATCTTAATTAAGGACCAAGTCAGACCTCGACAGCAGTCATAGGTGGCTGTGTCATAACTTCCAGAATCTCTACTTGAAGGATGCAGAGCCAAATGTTGTGAAGATCCTTTGTTAGCTTTGTTAACTCACTTCTGAAAAGTTATCCCTTTTCCTGATGTTTCAGGTGTGAGTTGTTTGATCAGAACTTGAAGCTTGCTCTGGAAGTGGCAGAGAAAGCCGGACCCTTTGGGCCTGGATCATAGAGAAAGCCTCGCCTGTTGCACAGATTCATTCGTCTGAAGAGCGGGACCTCTCTCTTCCCTGGCTGGCCTCTCACAAAGCTCCCCTCTCCGCAGCAGAAACTGCACACCCCCAAAACATGCTTCAGCATCTCCCAAAATACCCGTTTATCCCCTTTGTTGCGAAACTTACCTTAAACAGACTCCTTAGCACTGTTTACATTGGGCCACGGGGCCTTATTTTCCCATTGCAGCTCCACTGCACTTGGGTGAAGGAGAAGGTGCAGGTCTGTGGCCTTACCACAGTCAGTGCTTTTCCTTCCTGTCATAAATGTACATACCTATTTTTTCTGTATAGCTCTAACTTATGGTGTTGCAGAGGGTTTCTGTATAGAAGTAATAAGTGTTTATTAGTGAGGCAAATGGCTGTTTGCTTTCTGTTGGCAGGGACATCTGTGCCAGTGGCACCTCAAGAGGATAAGCGGGTTTGGGTGGTTTTGCTTGCACTACTCTCCATAAGACAACCAGGGCCCTTGTGACAATGCTCCATTTTTATTTCACATAGAGAAGAGGATCATGTAATTAAGTACAAAATGTAATTCACTTCCATTTTTTTAAATTAAGGCTAGCTAACTACTCTTGCAACCAAGGTATTCAGCAGAGTACCTGCATGCAGGTTCTTTACGAGTTGAACTTGCCTCTTTCAGGACCCTAAAGCAGTAAATCCTTTTGGGAAAAAAAGAAAATCCTGGTTAAAAACCTGAGTCTACTTATTTCAGGGTGCTGGGCCTGACTGCTAAGGCTGTCAGTGATGGCTCCGCTAAGGCTGATTCAGAGGCAGCCCAAGCCCCTGCCTGCAGCCATGAGAGACGCAACTCTTGACCAAAACCACCCCAGTCTTCACACCTTGTACTGAAAAAATACAAGCCAATGCTAGAAACGTGGGTTATCATGAAACCCAGCTGCAGAAATTGTGGGTTGGTGGTGGCTGCTGTTGCAATTCTTTCTGCTGGGATAGTTTTCTTGGCTGATTCGCAGAGCACTGGCTACGAGCTGCCTTGGCAGCAGCTGCCTCCCTTGCAAATCATTAACGCTGCACACAGACATTGCACCATGCAGGATCAGTTCACTGGAAGGAGCTTCTCTACACGCCATGAATTCCCAGGGAACATGCCTATTTCTAAATGCTGCAGAGAGCCCTGCTGCAGCATGTTCTGCTGTTCCACTTGTCCACAGCAACACACTCCCTCGCTCCTAGCAACTAACCCCACGTACAGCTAAAGCCTTGCTGCTGTCAAAGCAGACCAGACGTCACCATTCCCTGCTCTGCTGCTGTCGTGTGGCTGAGCACACACAGAGCTCATGCTGAAGTGACCTGGGACAGCTGTGCTTACGACAGCTGTGCTTACGACAGCTGGATGGGACGGATGCAGGCAGCAAAGGCTTGGTTCAGGGCCCCTGAGCAGTGAAGCTGAACTGATTAATGTCTCAGTTAATGGCTGAGACAAACAGTAATGACAAAACTAGAGCTAAGTGCACCTGAAGCCAGTCATTTCAGACCACTTGTAGTGGGGAAGCTCCGGCTGCAGAGCCTGCTTGCTTCACTAACAGTGCTGTGAGGAAGAGGTACAGTAAAATCATTGCAAATGTAAACTAGGTGAATTATCACATCTTGAGGGAAAAAGTGATCAGTAGCAGGAACCTTGTGCCCTCTGGAACCTGACACTGGATGAGAAGTTGAGACATTTTTATCTAGGTTGCAGTAATAGGTAAACTCACTCCTAGGCCAGTTAAACAAAAATGAGCATCATTCACATCAGCGTGGGAACATCCTTTCCACCAAGCAGCTTATCCTCAGTCAGCCTTCCTGGAAATCCGGCCCATCTTGGTGCGGATGTTTCGTAGGAAGAAGAAAGCCACCGTGCCAATGATACAGGTGACTTCAGCGACCCAGAAGGCTGTAGCCCAGCTGTAGTGCTTGGCAATTGTACTGAAAGGCAGTCCAGCCAGGAAGCCCCCAACTGTAACGAAAAACAAACAGAAAGCTAACAACACTCGTGTGCTCCCATATTATCTACCAGTACCTAGTTTTGCATATATAAACATTCCTCAGGCCTGGTTTGAGCTTAAAGCACAACGCAAAACCTGTCGGCCACAGCAGGAAGCATCCCTGAGGCTTCCAGCTCCATTCTCTCTCTCCTTAGGTGGCTTCCCACAATCAGTAACTTGGCACCCAGGGGCTAGACCATGCTTCATCAAGAACGTGCATGGGTTTTGTTTGTTTTTTGGGGAAATGGGTATTACTTACCGTTGGCCATGAGGGCCACTATGGCATGGGAGGTGCCGCACAGGTTGGCAGGGGCACTTTCATTGGCTATGACCCCAAACAGGGCAATCGGCCCATACGAGGAGAACCCAAACACAGCTCCCAGAGTCAGAATCCACAGCTGTCAAAGTAAGTTAAAATCAGAAACACGATCTGTGAATCTCACCACTGTCAGTTAGCAACTGTTGACAATTCTCAGATTCTATATGCAGGACCAGGGAGTTTTGACATTTTCAGGCTGACACCAGCTCCCCAGCCTGCAGCCAGAAGAGCTCAAGACTGTAGAGACCCCACATCCATAAAGCCCAGCTGCATCTCCACCATCCCGTCTTGCTGGCCAGTGCAAGCTCTCCTCCCTCCCACAGTTCTGCCCCCCACACCATGTAACACATCCTGTGCTAATTTCCAAGAAACAGAACATCAAAGAGAGAAGGGCAATGAGCCCGTGAAATCACAGGAAAGAATTGTGAATCAGGTTGCTTTCATAAACAATCCTGGAGCTACCAACTGAAAGCTTTTCTCAGTTTAGATGCATGGGACTGATCAGGGCATGTTTATTTGGGAGACACCTCTCTCTGATAACCTCTATGTTACTAAACTGAAAAACCAAAAAAAAAAAAAAAAACAACCCACCCCCTCCAAAAAAACCTCACCAAAAAAACCCAACAGTCTGAAATTCAGTGTCAGCCTTTACTCTAAGAAACTTACCTGGCCCAAAACTATTAGCCTCTTGTTTGCACAACAGAGAGTAAGTACACCCTAATAATACACCTCCACATTACAGCATGCTTTTAGAACTGCAAACACCATTTCAAAAAGCCCAGGAGGAAATAAGTGCCATCTTATTTTCCAGATGTGAAACAGAAATGAGTTAGGAAAACACTTTGCAGAAACTAAGTAAAAATGCATCTGCCAGAGCATAATCTCACCCACAAGACCCCTTAGGTGGCTATATTTTACCTGATGAACAGAAGTCCTCAGAACCTTCTGTGTAAAACTTAAAAGCTACATAGACTTTTTGAAGTCAGTTAGTGTACTCAAACTATTATAAGAAAACATTTCTTTTACCAAACTTACAGTAATCTCTTCTCAATGCCCTGGTTCTAAGTTCTGAGGTGCTAACCAACCTCTCAGGATAGGAGTAAGGCAGACCAGGGAAAGAAGAAACAGGCAGAGGGAGAAAAAATGCAAGCAGAAACCTCGTGTTCTTTTAGGCCTGTAAGATCAGCTAGAGGTTGCAAGGCTACAGTCCAGAAGTGGTTTTCCTGAAGAAGAAGAAAAAAATGAAAGGAGAAAAGAAGTTTTATTTATTTAGCAATCATAAGCGCAGATGCAAGTCACGTCTAATGCAAACCTAGGAAGGCAGGCTGCCTGCAACAACAGGACAGCGGGAGCACGCCAAGCCAGGCTAAGTCAGTGCTTCTCCCTAAGTGCAAACAAAGAAACCCTTGGGAATGGTGAAGAAAACCATTATGCTGTCATCAAACCTCCCCATTCCAGAGCTATCCTTTTAACTGATGGCCAGCTGCTGCATATGAATTACCTTGGGAGAGTCACCTGTGACTGTCACCCGAAAGAGAAACATGGACACACACATCCCAGCCATCATGGAAAGCAGCAGCGCATGCCGAGGATTCCCATAGCTTGACAGGCCCACCTGTGACACAAGGAAGGAAAGCTGAGAGTCAGAAACCGGAGGAACTTCCTATTATACTTTTAGTCACTAATGCCATCCACAGTCCAGTCAGAAACATGGATGGCACATCAACAGAACATCTGTTGGCACACCTTGTTAGTGTGGTTTAAGGGCTGCCATAGTCAAACTGTGCTAAACAAAAGCTCTTAGTGATGAACTATACTTCCGTTACCAACCACTTCCACCCTGAATTTGGCTCTAGATCCCACCACTGGATTTTAATGTGGGGTTTTTTTTCCAGGCAGAAGACAACTATCACCAAACAGTTCTTCAACATGAAAATCTGGAGACCACAGTAAAGCAAACAAATTAAAACAGATCAAGTATCTCAAACATGACAGGCATATTGCAACCCCTAACATCAGCACATCTACTCCCCACCTTCTGGAGTGTTTGGCAGCTGTGCCCATGCACATGGCAGAACGGAGTATGGGCTGGTTTCTCTGCTGTGCTTACAGGGACAGCACCCTGCCTCAGCACCTTAGGGAAGCAGCTGAGATTGCCACTGTGTTACCTGCCCAGCATGCCCGAGGGTGCACATGACTTACTTTTGCTACTGCTCTATCAGAAAGGTATCCAGCAGCAATGCTTCCCACCAGGCCCCCAATCTCCAAGGCACTCATGTAGGAACTGCCTAGAACACAGATGAAGCAAAGAATGGCCCATCAGATTTGGTCAAAACAGAAAAGCTGCTGTGGGCTCCAGACCAGCCCCACTGCTGTAAGCTCACAGAGCACTCGAGCAGCTCTGCTGGACACAACCCTCTGGCTCATCCCTGTTCAGGAATGCCTGTCTGCCAGTCCCAGGAAGGTCCCGGCACTGGGGTGCTTGGTGAATGCAGTAACTCCATTACTGATTTATTTCAAAACCTATGTGTATCTAAGCAGACAACTAGGAGGTGGGCAAACAAGTCCCTCAGGTGGAAGGGCCTCTACGCAGGCGAACTCTGGGCAACACCTCCCAGACTGCAGCCCCAGAGCTTAACAATGCAGTTTTGCACCTTACCCACAAGCATGGACTGTCCCCTCTCCTGGATCAGGAAGAGCTGACCCCAATCAGTACAGCACGTTTTCACTCCAAAAACGACCAGGTAGCCTGTTGAGAGCACCCAAAGGTATGGTGAGAGCAGCAGCTCTGTCAAGGTGCTGTTATCACTGGAGGAACCTGTAGGAAGGTTGGGAGGAGTGTTACCGCAGCCCAAACCACACCAACCAGCGGCCCAGCAGACAGATCTGCAGGCAGAATCCAAGCATGAGAACATCCCAACACAGGGAGGTATTCACAGCTGCTGAATGGTAGTGGAATGGCTCTACCTCCCCCTTGTTCTGGTGATTTCAGAATCTCTTCTGTCATTTTATCCCACATTCATTAAAGATTTGAAAAGAATAATCAAAACACTACTCCCAGTAATTTTCTGCATTGCAGTTGCCAATAAACCCTTCACGCAGCTTGTTAGAAAAATTACCTTCAGATTCTTTGGGAGCGTTTTAAAGCTGTGCCTGTGAAAGCCACTGCACAGACCTAAACAGAGATTCTACCTTGACTTTTGCATCAGTCTTCCATGAACACCTACAGACTTGCTCTCCCCAGAGAATGCTCTGGGGAAACAATATTCTTTCCTTATGCAAAGAGGTCAAGTCTGGCAGCACAGGCAGCATGGGACAGCATGGAACATAGGCTGAGCTTCCACTGGCCTTTAACATCCTACTGAAAACCTGTGTTGCAATTCTCATCTACATGTTCTGCTTTCAGAGAAGCAATACACTCAGTGGTCTGAACAAACATTTACTAACCAGATATCCTAGGTTAGAACAGAAACACTGAGCAGAGTCCATCATGAGCCAGGGGTCAAGAGAACCTAAAGTGGGTGAGGGGAGAATTGCCTGTCTGCTGCCAAAGCAGAGGACCAGAGGGTCGGGCTTAAGGAAGCATTCCCTGCTTTTGTAGTTTTCCTCTCTCCACCACCCCACCAAAACAGCATTCACAATCTGAGCACACAAGGCTCCAAGAAAACAGGGATGCTGTCAGCAGGAAGACATGACATGTATGGAGAGAACCAGCCGTGAGCATCTCAGCAACACACAGGTGGCTGCTGGCAGGCTAAGGAGCAAGGCTAACAGAGGGCTAACAGCAGGCTTTTCCCCTGCTCTATCACAGTCTCAGGAATCTCTACATCAGTCCCTTCCCACAAGATCACAGCGGGCCTTTGTTTATACCATTTCTACCTTCAATTACCAGAATAAAGGTGCCAAAATCAACCCCTTACCACATGCCTGCCAAGCTGTGATTTCAGAAACTGGGGAGGATGGGGGTGTCGGTATGCTGAGAACGACACACCTGTACCGGAATACAGACAGAAGGCACCGCACCTTCTCCTGCGTCTGCCTGCTTGCATTGAAGTCACGTGCTCACCTTTTTTCCCTTTCTTGGCTCCTTGTTCAATGTTGGGCAGCCCAACATCCGATGGCTCATTTTTAATCAGGACAAGGCAAACAAAAGAGACAACCACGCAGGTGAAGCCAGAGAAGGACAAAGTCTTGCGCCAATCGTAGTTCATAGACATGAGAGCAGCGACAATGGGGCCTAAGCCTCCAGCCAAGTTCATGCTTGTAGACAGGACTGCCCACCAAGTCCCAAACTGGGAAGGCTCAAACCACTGTGCAACAACAAGACAAACAGCATGAGGCGTAAGAGAGTGACATCACACCTGAAAACCCTCCCTTGAGGCCCATGATGTGGGGTTGGGGCAATTCAGACACAGAACTCCAAAAGCAGGTAGAGGAAGTACCCCCACTTGGCTACTTTAGTCATGCAGGGAACTCCAAATGTTACTCAAGTGTCAGCCATAAGAGCTTGACAGGTGCTCACACTGTGAGCCAGCTCGAAGTTATTTCCATTTACAGACCATGAAACTGAGATGTGGGGCAGGAGAGGCAAGTTTAAGAGCACACGGTTCTGCGTACTCATTTGCTAGGAACAGCGTCCTCCTGGAGAGGTCTGCTGGCTCAGGAACTTGGATGGATATGCAGAGAGTCACAGGGTAACTTTAGGACTTGCTGTTGTATTAAGTATCAGACATGACGGGCCCCGCATTGCAATGAGCACTTGAAGCCAGAACCACTTGGGTGGTTCTTGTCAGCAGGAAAATGCCTAAGGTCTACATTCATGAACATCTTCAGAAAACACCATGGCTGATATTTCTGTTATTTGTGCCCTTCTTTTCTGTGCATTCAACTGTCCTGGACAGACCTCTCCTTGTCAGTTAGGGGAGGCTAGGTGCCTTGCAGAAGGGCAATGAAGTTGTTTATCTCTTCCTCACCCTGCCCCACAAGCAGATGCAGTGCATTCATTCCTGGATTTTACATCTTCCATGAGGGATCAGCAAAAAGCTAACCAACCTCCTTTCCTTCTGTCCTAGGGAGAAATCAATCTGTTCCTTTAGACTGTCACAAACCCCAAGTACACACAGCTTAGAGACTCATTTCACGCTGTTCCTCCATCTTACCCAGTTCTCTACCTGAACCACCTGTGACTTGGAATTCCCGAGTTGCCCAAGCGTGCAGATGGAACTGTGCTCACTGCCCCCTGACCCACAGCAAACCCTGACCTGCAACAGCAGAGACAACCAGTCCTGTGTGTCCATGCATAAAATACTTAATTCCAACAAAGTCCATCTCTACAGGGCAGATCTCTGCTGCCAGATGTTACTCACCGAACTGAGCTAGACTCAAGGCACACAGAGGCAAGGGCTACAGACTGAATCTTTGCTAGAATAAGCAGAACCCCGTGCACAGAAACTTGTTCCACAGGCAGCAGAATGCAAATAGTGCTCTAGACCTCCTTGGCTGGAAGGGAGTGGGAAAAACTTCAAGTTCCTCTGGATTCTGAGCAAGCATGGTCTGCACAGCCCTGATGTCAGGACAGGTCAAGAGAGCAGTGGCAAGTTCCCCCACCTTTCCCAGCACTCACCTTCCGCAGGATCTTCCCGCAGGGCGGCCAGCCCAGCCCCTGGGCCAGGCCGTTGAGGAACCAGAGCCCGGCGAAGGCCATGACGGTGGAGCTCCAGGAGAAGACCACGTTGACCAAGCCCACCATGAGGAGGCCGGAGGAGAAGAGCCAGCGGGCGCTCATCTGGTCCGAAAGGACGCCGCTGATGAACTTGCTGATGGCGTAGGCTGCAGACTGGCTGCTGGTGATAAGACCTGCGGCGGGCAGAGCCCGGGGGTGCCTCAGCCCGCGGCACGGCCACCTCCGGCCCGGCAAGGCGGCGGGGCCCGGGACCGACACTCACCCAGGTCGTCCTTCCCCAGCGGCACCTCGGCCATGACGGCGGGCATGACGAACGAGAAGGTTTTACGGTTGAAGTAATACAGCGTGTACCCCACGAACATGGCCGCGAAGATCACAGCCCGGTACCGCCCGTACCCGCCGGCCGCCATCGCGCCGCGCTCCCCGCGCGGCTGCACCAGCCCGGACCGCGCCGCACGGACGGGCACGGGGACGGGCACGGCCCCCGCCCCGCCCCGCGGAAGTCCCGCCCCGGCACCGCCCGCAGCTCCCGGCACACACGGCATCGCTTTGCACAGCCTGTCAGGAAGTGTAATGTTTATTTTTGGTTGAAGAGGCCAGAATGGAGAACAATGTCAGATGCACATTCGTAGCCGTCGGACCCCACTCATGTGTGTGGCAGCAGCAGGGACGGTCGAGGAGGCAGGAGGTCACGGCCAGGGGTGGGGAAGGTCACACGATTAAGTCGGTCCGAGTGCACAAAACACAGAGGAAGGAGGGCAGTTGCCATTAGACTTTCCAGGTCGGGTTGTTTGATCCGTATCACTGTCCTTGTGACTGACTACAGGATGTGCCAACACGGCCCATCTTTCCCTCTCCTCTGCATTCAATGTTGCCTTTTCTGAACTTTTAAAACTATAAAGAGAATCTTTTTGTCAAGTCTCACTTCATGGTTTTTGGACTCTGCTACAGAGCATAGTCAGATAGTTTTAACAAACAGCCCATGGAAAACAGACACAGACGTATCTCAAAGCACAGATCATCTGCCTTCCCAATTCTGTTCCGCCTTCCCATGAATTCAAATATTAATACACCTCCCACCAGTTGAAATCGCACATTTGCTCTAAGTCAGGGCCTCATATGCAAAGACAACAGCACTTCAGGTCTATATCCCTCTGCAGTCATCTTCACAAGAGGTGGGACACAGTTGCTTCCTAAACCTTAAGATGTTTCTTTACTGCTTTCTCCCCACAGGAAAGTCACTTTGGTGACTTCTGCACTGAAACAGGGACAATTCTTGGTGGGCACTCTGCCACACATAATAAAAGAAAAACAACCCCCAATTCACTAAGTTAGTAGAGGCAAAATCCGCAGAAAGAACAAAAAAAAAATTTACATCTCTATCCCACTGTGTTGTCAGACTCTTGTTGTGTTCCATTTACATCATGACTAACNGAGCCCGGCGAAGGCCATGACGGTGGAGCTCCAGGAGAAGACCACGTTGACCAAGCCCACCATGAGGAGGCCGGAGGAGAAGAGCCAGCGGGCGCTCATCTGGTCCGAAAGGACGCCGCTGATGAACTTGCTGATGGCGTAGGCTGCAGACTGGCTGCTGGTGATAAGACCTGCGGCGGGCAGAGCCCGGGGGTGCCTCAGCCCGCGGCACGGCCACCTCCGGCCCGGCAAGGCGGCGGGGCCCGGGACCGACACTCACCCAGGTCGTCCTTCCCCAGCGGCACCTCGGCCATGACGGCGGGCATGACGAACGAGAAGGTTTTACGGTTGAAGTAATACAGCGTGTACCCCACGAACATGGCCGCGAAGATCACAGCCCGGTACCGCCCGTACCCGCCGGCCGCCATCGCGCCGCGCTCCCCGCGCGGCTGCACCAGCCCGGACCGCGCCGCACGGACGGGCACGGGGACGGGCACGGCCCCCGCCCCGCCCCGCGGAAGTCCCGCCCCGGCACCGCCCGCAGCTCCCGGCACACACGGCATCGCTTTGCACAGCCTGTCAGGAAGTGTAATGTTTATTTTTGGTTGAAGAGGCCAGAATGGAGAACAATGTCAGATGCACATTCGTAGCCGTCGGACCCCACTCATGTGTGTGGCAGCAGCAGGGACGGTCGAGGAGGCAGGAGGTCACGGCCAGGGGTGGGGAAGGTCACACGATTAAGTCGGTCCGAGTGCACAAAACACAGAGGAAGGAGGGCAGTTGCCATTAGACTTTCCAGGTCGGGTTGTTTGATCCGTATCACTGTCCTTGTGACTGACTACAGGATGTGCCAACACGGCCCATCTTTCCCTCTCCTCTGCATTCAATGTTGCCTTTTCTGAACTTTTAAAACTATAAAGAGAATCTTTTTGTCAAGTCTCACTTCATGGTTTTTGGACTCTGCTACAGAGCATAGTCAGATAGTTTTAACAAACAGCCCATGGAAAACAGACACAGACGTATCTCAAAGCACAGATCATCTGCCTTCCCAATTCTGTTCCGCCTTCCCATGAATTCAAATATTAATACACCTCCCACCAGTTGAAATCGCACATTTGCTCTAAGTCAGGGCCTCATATGCAAAGACAACAGCACTTCAGGTCTATATCCCTCTGCAGTCATCTTCACAAGAGGTGGGACACAGTTGCTTCCTAAACCTTAAGATGTTTCTTTACTGCTTTCTCCCCACAGGAAAGTCACTTTGGTGACTTCTGCACTGAAACAGGGACAATTCTTGGTGGGCACTCTGCCACACATAATAAAAGAAAAACAACCCCCAATTCACTAAGTTAGTAGAGGCAAAATCCGCAGAAAGAACAAAAAAAAAATTTACATCTCTATCCCACTGTGTTGTCAGACTCTTGTTGTGTTCCATTTACATCATGACTAACCAGGTCCGTACGAAAAACAAGAAAGTAACTATGAAATAAATAGATGCTGACACTCGTGGGATTTCAGGGTGTTACAATTCATCGTTTTTCCTGCTTTCTCCTCCAGCTTGTGCCTTCTCCTTTTTGGACCCTGTGTAATAAAGCAAACTCAGTTTCACACAGCAGTGGTTTTCACAGTGTGCAAAACAGCACTGAGAATCTCCGACATTCGCAAAATTTGCCACAAAACTTGCAGTCCATGGTACAGAGGTTTTGGGGGTTGATACTCAGCTCCATGGAGCTGAAGACATGAACTCTCTGCCCCTATTAAAAGTACTGCCCTAGCAGCAGGAGGGGTACAGCAGCTCTCAAGCAGAGCCAGTCTCACAGCCATTGGACTGGCTGCAAACTGCAGGGACAGGGGCACAAAGCAGCAGCAGTGCATAAGAATTGCACTCTGAACAACAAAAACATAGGAACAGCAAGGAACCAAAATTTGTCTATTTGTTTGCAGCATTAACTATGGATCAGCACAGTTAATTCTGCAAACCAGAATTACTTGGGGTTTGAAAAAATTCAGGGGTTCTACCACCCTACTGGCTCTTACAGCTAAAAATCTGCAAAGGAGCCCCCAGACACCTTTCACTTGCAGCTCCCAAGTTCCAGATCGTTAGCAAAACATTTACCCACCAGAGTCTGATCCAGGCTTATCATCTATTGCTGCTTTCTCAGCTGTAAGAGGTTCCTTGGCTGGATCAATATCCTCTGGTTTGTCTATGTTTAAAGCAGAAAGAAACAAAAGTCAGGGGAGAACACACAGGAGACAAGGTGCAAAGAGATTAGGTGAGTAACAGTGAAGTTAAACCAGTCAGCTGTGGTGCCTCAGCAGGACTGTAATAGTTCACTCCCACAGCAGATCACTCTACAACACTCAGAGAAGCACCACAAAACTGCTCTGTATTCCCCTCTGAGTGCCAGGCTTCATGTCCCCAGAAGCCCTGGAGACTGACTGGTTGCACAGGCAGGTGACCTTTGGAGCTGTGACTGTGAGCAGGATCCCTTGCTCAGACCAAAGGAACTGGCAGGAATGCTGACAAACAGCACTCGAGATTTAAAAGGACCAGGGCACTTGGGACCTGAGGATCTTAGAAAGTTAAAAAAACTGTATATCCTAATGCTCCAAGATATTTTTTATTCCTGTGGTCCATCTAGGCCACAAACGTTTCTGATCAACAATTCATTCTACTCTTTGATCTAGGACAGGACCTTGAGTATTTGACTCTGCCCACTGAAGTGCAGTCAATGGCTTATCTTTCCTAGAAGTCAACCAGCCAGTAAGACAGCTACTGACTATTCTGGGAAATGTATAAATAATTTCTGTTTCTTTACAAAAAACCCTAACAAATGGTGGGGGGAAAAGGACACTGCAATACCTAGATTTTCGCAGCTGTCTTTGAACATTAAGAGCAAACTCAATCTCACAGTTAACTACTGTCCTCCCTTCTTTAGCTCCCTTTCAATCAAGAGAAAGGCCATGTGTTACATGTCGCAATTATATAATAGGGATTTACATACATGCTCCCAGCCTGCTACTTACCTTCTTGTTTCCCCTCCGTGGGAGGGATAGTATTCTCAGTCTCAGGGGCTGCTGTAGTATTCTTGCCCGAATCAGTTTTTGTGGCGTTCTTCTCCCTTTTGGGTTTGGGTTTTGCAAACTTGGCTTTATTCAGGAGATACTGCACTTCCCTGTCCAGGGCTGCTATCTTGAACTCTATATCTTTAGAGAGCAGCACAGGTTTCTCAGTAGGAGTGAGCTTGTTCTGTTCAGCCAGTGTTTCATTTTTCCAAATCTGTGGGACGCGAGGGAAGAGGTGCTTTTGGAATGCTTCTGGGTTCCAGGAACTGCAGTTTATCACAGTATCTCAAAGTCACTGCCCCTGGCTATTCTGCTTTACACGGAGGACAGCTCTCCTCCGTGCTACATTTCCACCAGCCTCTCAGTTACCCAGACATAGGACAAAGAGAAACAAAACCCAGTGCCTGCCTTTAAAAACTGAGTGCAGTCAGATCACTGGGCTCCACCCTCACCCCAGAGACAATTCCACATGCAACACAGGAATCACTACTTCCCCCAGACACGATGGGGTCAGGCTGGGCATTAGGAAACACTGAAGCACACAAAAGGTTTGCTGGTGGCACGAAAACAAAACATGCAGAATCTACTCCATGACCCTGAGTGAAAGTATAGGGCAGGAAATATAACCCAAACTGCCACCCCACCCTCCCTCAACGTGACTCCATCCTTTAGTACCGTTGTTTCATTGATGGCTTTTTCCAGTGTACTCAGTTCCACTTCTGTGAATATCTGGTCAGACTCTGGAATCATTCGGGCTCCCCTTGTAGATAAGAAAGCTTATTTTTGTTAAGCCAAGCAGACTGCACTTTGGCAATTCTGTGGTTACAGCTCCAGTAATACAAAAACATCACAACCATCACGCTGGACCCTCCCTGCCCCCCATTTTGGACAGAGCTCACGTGTGCCTGTTCACAGGTACTGCAGAGAGCAGGGTTCTGCTCGCCTTTTCTCAGGAAGTGCCACTGACTTTCAGACCACATTCGCTCTGGTCTCATTCTGCTGGCAGCCCCTACATGACCAGTTGCATGACGTTCCTTCCCAAAAGCCTGCCCTTACCTGAGGAAGATGGTGGAGTGATTGAGTAGACTTTCCAGAGCAGCCAGGCGTTCTGGCCACTTTCTCCTTTCCTCAACACGAAAGAAAAGGTTCCTACAAAGCTTTTTCAGCTCTGAAAGTTTGTCTTTCAGCTCCTGAAAACGGGGGAGAGGAGAAAGGAAGCAGTTAGTTTGACCACTGTCTAACATCGGCAACTTCAGAAGTTATAGCTGCTTTTGTTGTTCATTCTATCAAATACACCATTCCAGTGCAGTAAAAAGAGCCACATGACTAAGCTTTCAGCGGAATCAACAGGTTACTGCTGAAGCTCTTGTAGAAACATCCATGGCTGGAACAACTTCTCATTTTGTTCTGTGCATAATGCACTGAGGACACTCTCAAGAACCAGATTACAAGGGTTCTGTCAGCCTCTGTGGTCATTTCCATGTCAGTGACAGCTGACTGGTATCCTGACTGCACGCAGCAATACCTTTGTTGCGGCTGCATAGCCCTCCTCCTCCATCCAACTGGAAGCCTCACTAAGCTTTTTTGAAATTTCTTCTCTCTGCTCCTCTGTTGAGACAAACTGATACTCCTCTTGGTAAAGCTTGTCCTAAAAAAACACAGCGAGCACTCTGGTCAAACACCACTGAGCCTGGAAGCATAAAACAACCAGAGCACTCACTTGCAACTGGGCTGGGATGCTGCCTGCACCCTCCCAAATCTGAGGTCTGTTCCTAGCATTGCCAGGCCCATAAAGGTAATACACCAAGTATAGATACACCCACATCCCATGATGGTAACGCTGCAACAGTCATTATTTCACACACACTTAACTCTAGTTGCTTCTTCTGCACAACAGTTCCTGAGAAGCTGTAGCTTCTTTACAGTCTGGGGGCAATTGTTCAATGTGTTAGACAGGCTGAAGGGAAGGCTCATTTTGTATTGAGGAAACACGGGCCAGGGAAGCCTAACAGCATTAGAAAAAGTGATTGAAAGACAAACCCTGGGCTCTTCAAATCAGCTTCCCCCAGCTCAAACAACTCCCCTGGACTCAGATCAGCCAAATGCTGTGCAAAACACTTCTACTGCTCTCCTGGAATTCTCATTTCTTTATATCCCTCTCTTACCTGGGTCTCAAAGATGAATGACTCCAAGCTGTTAGCTGATTTTTCTCTTTCCTGTTTCTCTAGATCTCTGATCGTCAAGTCTTGGAGTCTAACATGCAAAGAGAACAGAAATCAAAGGTAGCAAGTGCCTTTGGTTGAGCAGCACATCACACACACCATCTTCTGAGGTCAGCAGTGCTCTATGTGAGCCATCACCATTCCAAAGCAATTCACTTTCTTTATCTAGAGTTCTAACTTAGCAGAGCCATTTCAAACCTACTTTTTCATCGAGCTCTTCAGTTCATCTTCCACCAAGTCAGGCACATCATTTACATCCAGCTCCATGGTGATCTCATGGACAAGCTTCTGCTTCTTGGGTGCTTTGATCTTCTCTTCCTCTGTTTTCGTAGCTGTGCTGTCACTGGAAATTTTGGACGGTTCTTCCTCTTTTGCAGTTTCTCTATTTTCTTTGGGACCCTGTAACACAAAGTATGTTCTCAAGCAAAGGAACAGATCATCAGATTCTGCAGCTTTTTTTAAGGGCAGGGCACTTCAGAGAAGGGAGAACTTCACAGAGGAAATGTCATTTCTTAGGTACTAAAACCAGTCCCATTCCTTCAGTCTGATGCTCACCTGAGGCTCTAATTTCTCGCCTTCTTCCTTTCTCTGTGACTCTACTTTCGGAGAGGTAGTTTCCGCTTGATCTGAAGACTGCTCTTTCTCTTCTCCCTGCTCTTCACCAGCATCTACAGTACTGCTTTTGTGGTCTTGTTTCTCGCCCTGCTCTTCTTTACCAGTTTCTGCTAGGCTCTCTTCCTCTTCCTGGTCATCACAAGAAAGTAAAGGGGAAAGCAAAACTGTGTTTTAAATGCAGAAATTCCATGCAATGTTTCACAGAACAGGTAATTCTACATAATTACCACAGCAAGACAAAAGGGCTTCCTTCGTGTAGCAGTCACCCTGGGGCTCACCTGAACTGAGTCTGTCAGGTTCTCTCCAATCTCTGGTGTAGGGCCACCACCCCCAAACAGGCTTGAAATGGTGTTTCCAAGTTCTGTTGATGGGAGACAAAAAATTCAGCAGGTTACATATCCAGAGGAAGAAAGTGATCTTCAGCTCTCAGTCCTTCCCCTCACAACCACAACGATCACCAAGGGGCTCCCTTGGTGGTGTAGGTAAGCTTCACACACTCCAGACGCATCCTTCTCCAACCTCCCTCCATGTCCTTGTGTGCACAGACAGCCACACATACAGTCAGACTGTGTAACTTCCACACCCCAAACCCAAAGAAACACGACGCTTGTGGTTATCTCAGCCACTACAGGTAACGAAACAGTATGAATATCAAAGTTCAGCATTTACTTGTCAGTGTTGACTCCTCCTCCAGCTTGTCTTCCACCAAAGTCTCAAACACAGATTCGACCTTGGAAACAGAAGCTCAGGATTAGTTTTAAGCAGGGACCAGAGAGAGGGACAGAATTGAAAATACATCAGCCGACAACCACCCCAACAGGTGGTGCTTACCCGGTCAAGACTCAGTACACCACTGTCGTCCATGTTGAAGTGTGCTTTGATGCCTTTGGATTCATAGTCCGAGTGCTTCTTGAAACTGTCCCCAACTCCCTTTAGCCTCACAGTAGTGAGATTGAGAGAACCAAAAACTCTGATGACACAGAAACAAAAGCAGAGAGACAACTCAGGATAATAGTGCTGCAGAAAAGCCAATCCCTGCTCATGCTGGCAGCGATGGGCAATTGCAAAAAGCGGGAACTGGCAGGGCTTGGTTTGCTAAAGGACATGCAGCTCAGGGAACAGATGTGCCAGTGCCAGTCAGACACACTGGCAATACATTTCCAGCCAGGCAAGTTGCGTTGCCACAGAGCTGCCGGCTTGGGTGCTGGGCTCGACTCACCGCAGGTCATCCTGGTTCAGGAATGTCAGATCTCCATAGTTGACATAGAACTCAAAGTCATCTGTGTAGCGGTTGAAGGTGATTACTTTGCGCTGGGGATAGGGCGCCATGCGCTGGAACAAAATCCTCTTGTTATGCTTTAAACTCCTGGATTTATCATCCTCCTCAACTTCACGAGTAAACTCCACCTGCATCACAAAGAGAAAATAAGACTCAGCAACTGCAAACTGTGGCACCTTACATCAGCAGTGTTTGGCTTCTCTGCCTCATGCAATAGTTGGGGGGCTCATACTCATAGTACAGTTGGGAGTCCATACTCAAAGGAAGCCAACAGGTTCCAACCTGGATCGTTTCTACCAGCACAGCCCCCTACCTTGCACAAGAGAAGGAAAGCCAAAGGTTACCTGGATAGGAAACACAGCAGCATCCCGAACAATGAAGGGCTTCACCTTAAAGGCTTTGCTCAGAGCAGCTGCCTGGTAGACTGCACCCATAGCAGCAGCCTCATCAGCATTGATATTCTTGCCCAGCTCTTCTCTACGAACGGAAAAGCAACAGACATGAAGTTTGCAGCCTCTCGATAAAAAGCAGCTTGTCAACGGGAAACAGACTAGAAGGGGGCCTCGTATACTCACTTGCCCACAGCTTTCAGCAAAACCTCCTGCACTTTGGGGACCCGTGTGGCACCGCCAACTAGAATCACCTGGTCAATTCCATCCTAGGGATTGGAAAGAAACGTCTTGTCTTAAGAAAGCAATTTTGGAAAGCTTAGTCCAGGGCTTCCTTATGCTCCTTCCCCGGTCACCATGAGCTGACATGGTGCTCTGAGAACACCCACACTACACCCTGCTGTCCCCATGCAGGCCAGCACCCAACAGATCTCAGATGGACATCAGCCGTGCCAACAACAAGGCACCTGGGCTCAGGTCTGTCAAACAGTGACAATGTGACCGTGGCTTCAAGCCACCTGAAACATGGGGCTTGATTCAAAATTAGACAAACTATAGTTCAATGCCACAGGAGACAGTGACCCCAAGAGCCATTTGGACCAGAACAGACAGAAATCCAGACTCTAAGAGGTAACTCAGTGTCTTGCATTGAATATCAGAGCCCAAAGCTGCTCAAGAGAGTCGTGGCACCCTGGAAAGTGAGCATTTAACCCTGAAGTGACTCCCTCCAAAGGACTGCCTCAGGTTTGGTCCAACTGCAGCCCACAACAGGGCTCCCTTTAGGGAGTGTGCAGAGGAGAAGCCCGAACACCAATAATTCTGTTTTCAGACTCATTCAGTTGAAATTCCATGAGTGAGACCAAAACCAGTATCCAAGACAAAAAGAGGAAAGATCATTATTTCAAACCTACAGCACAAGAGTAAAGTGTTTTAAGAGAAAGAAGCCCCTCCTCCAAGTCCTTAATTTCTAGTGGACAGTGCAGGGGAAGTGTGACATACTCCTGTTTGACACTGCAGCAGGCAAACTCTCTGTAGCATCAACATCACTGTCACAATAGCAGGCATCTACCTCCCAATAGTCCTGATAACACAACCACTGATGCCTCAATCATGATATGACAGCAGCTCCACACACAGAAGCTTCAGGCTTGGTAATGCATTTTCTTAAACACACCATGTTCATCTCCGCGCTACTCAGAGCCTGCTGCACGGGTCCTGGGACGCGCTTAAACAAGTCAGAGCACAAATCCTCAAATTCTTGTCTTGAGACCTTGGCTTTGAAGTCTATGTCATCCAGTAGTCCCTCAATCTGTCCAGAAAAAAAAACCAGCCAGAATGAAATTAATTGTGGAGCATCCTCCAAGCAAAACCTTTCCCCAGTGTGCAAAAAGTTCTGGCTTTTGTAACACACAACAGACCTGACCACACCCATCTGAACCCTACCATTGCTAAGGTGATGAGAGGATGGAACATGGGTGTAACGAACAGCTTCCCTCAGTGAAAGTTTATTTAACATACTTGACACGAATAACTCTTCTTCAATCCACTCAATCACCGGTGCTACCAAGCGGGCACAAGCTGAGAGGGACCACCGGGAGCGATGCTCCTCAGCAGACCTGCGCTGCAGAGGGACAGTGTTCCCTTACACCAGTCCTCAACCCACCCCACATTTAGCCCAAAAAAAGCAGGAGCTCCCAGCAGAAGGTCAGACCTGTGCCATGTGGTCAGCATTCGCACTCAGCACAGTTTTCAGGCGGTTCGCCTCCTTCAGCAGCTTGGCCATGGCCCGAGGATTCTTCCGGACGTCTTTTGAAGGGTGCTGCTCATTAAAGAGTTTTGCCAAGTAGTCCCGGAGACGAAGCTCCATCTCTAAACCTCCAAGAGTACGATCAAACCTGAGCAGAAGAATGAACAGAGGTGTAATAACCGAAACCAAACTGAAATACAAACAAATGTCATGCATTATTTGACAAACAGAGCAGCAAGTGGTCAAAAGTAGCTGCAGTATTACCAGCTGTGATGACTGTGAAAGAACAATGGTTGTCCCCAAAATAACACATTATAATGAAAGAAAGAAAGATAGGAAGAAGAAATTCATCACCACAACAGCCTTTCAACAGGAAATTTCATTACATTTGAGGTAAATGCCATATTGCCAAGCACGTCAAACAGCTGAGAAGCCAAAGGACAATGGTATCAGGTCCCAGGTATTTTCTTGAAAACAGCAATATAAATGCTTCGGAGTTTAAATTGCAGGGCTTGGTATGCACAGCACTCCTCCTCTTTATTTGGCAATGCATTAAGTACACTGCATTTTCACTCCTCTCTAGAAATATATTCCTCTTTTTCAAAATGACACACTTTATATAGGTTACGTGAAATAGAATAGGCTTATATGGCTTGAGGCTATCAAAAAGCAAGCCTAAAGCAAACTAAGTACGCTGGTTCCTTCCTGGGCTCCTGGAAGATCTCAGTTACGTTCTGCACAAGACAGCAACACCAAAATTATTCCCAACCGGAGCCTTCTTACTCTGAATGTTTCCCCCTCAGCCATCCAAATTACTGTACTGAAGCCTCACTGCAAAATTCTACATGATGAAGAGATAGTGAAACAAATGCTTTCTTTCCTGAGACCTGCAGGGTTTGTGCAACTCGTGTGGAATTCTTACCCAATGCCCTGGATCTGCAACTGAGGTTGGGTTCCCGAGTCCTTAGTTTTCACTGTCTGATACGTAACAATAGTACAAACGGTGCTTCCCGCTCCCATGTCGTAAAACATGATATTCTGAAAAGAAAAGCTGGAACAGTGAAGCAGAAACACCTGGATATCCCCCACGAATAAGGAAAGAACCTTCTCAGCATGATACAGGCCACGACTATCCACTCCCCGGACTGACTTTATACTCTAAGGGCAGGACTCATACTTTGACCAAACACAGGAAATGTTCAGGGTCACGTCTGACAGGAGACAAGAAAACTTCTCATCTGTTTCATAGTTCAAAACCCAAAGTTTTGCTCTTTCTTCAGCCTCAGGAAAATCAAGCGCTTCTGAGTCAGTGTTCCAATTTTCAAGTAACCGCTGCTGTTATTTCCCCCAGTTGACGGGCAATGAACAAATACAGGTTTACAAAGTGGGAACTCCGAGAACCTCACCCCAGAAGCTTTCAGGCTTCAACACATGCACACAGTTTAATTTCTTTGTCTTGTTGATGAACACATGAAAACAGAGGAGACTGGTTGACCAGCAGAATCCACTTTAAGTTCTTTGGATATTTTTCTGCAGCACTTTCTTCCCTGCTTGCAGGCGACTTGCAGGACTCTCTGCATCTCCCAAATGCACCTACCTGTGCCGTGGCATTGATGTCTTTCCTCCTAAAAACCCCATAGTTCAACGCTACAGCCGTGTTGTCGTTGATCAGCTGCAGCACCTTGAGGTCAGCCATGCGGGCAGCATGCAGAACTGCTCTCCTCTCCGCTTGGTTGAAGTAGGCAGGAACTGTGATCACTGCATCTTTGATGGGCTGCTCTGAAACAGTTGCAGGGAACTCTGCATCAGTGTAAGCCACATGCAAAGACTTGTTGAGATGGAGTGACAGCAGCAAACCCAGAGGACCCAAGGTGAAGACTTGTACAGAATGTAATCCTGCAGCAGCAGCCAGTATCCCTAGGGACGAATATCTGTATCCTGCTGAAACCAAGCAGGCCTAGCAGATTCGGACAAAGCCACAAGTCTACTGACTTCGCTTTCACATGTCAGGATACTCTCAGATGCTCTGGGTAGCCTTCCATTTCAACAAATACTATATTCATAGAGCCTTACATTGCCACTGGATCATATTCACTCTCAAGGGAAAAAGTCTTTGGACTGGCTGTAGCGTCACTGACCACATGACAAAGCCTCCTACTAATTTATCCAGTTTTCATTACTATGGTATTTCATTAGCAACACAGCACAAAATATGCATGACAGCCTCTTCTCCGTTAGCAAGTTTCACAGCAAAAGGCCATTTTTGCTCTTTTAGTTCAACTCCAGCAACAAGTCTCCATCCAGAACAGCTACAGCACAGCCTTCACAGAGCCACTTCCATCCTCCCCTGCAGCCACCTCCCATGTGCCTCCACTCTTGATCACACATGTGAGAAAGAAAACACTTTTCTCCAGAGACTGCCTGTAAGGCTCCTTCATTGCACAGCTAGGTGGTAAATGGGGTGTCTGCCCCATTTACCGAGAGTAGGATTAAGATCCCAAACTTGCATCATATTAGAAACAAATAACTGGATAGCTGCTAAGTCTTGCTTACAGAGAGAACCAACATCCTGTTTCTAAAAACCCTGGGTTTCGGAATGCTTTTGGTCTCTACTCAAATCCTATAATGGACAAACACACACAGACAAGAAAAAGCTAAATTGTTCCAACCTGCAAATTCCTCAGCCAGACCACGTGAATAGTTCAGGACCATCCCCAGCATCTCCTCAGGAGAATACCGTATTGTTCTACAGTGGGAAAGAAAATTACGGCATCAACCGTGAGCTGCAGAAGCCTGGCAGCCAAAGCTTATCCCACAAAGAACCTAAAAGCAGCCACTTACGGGGACAACTTGAAGATAACAGTCTGTCTTGTCTCATCCTTCACCAGCTCATGCTCTGGGAATCGGGACTGGTACAGCGCCACGTGGGGATTATCAATCCGCTTACCCAGCAGATCCTGGAAGTATCGGAATGCCACCTTGGGTGTCCTTATGGACTGCAGAAGAAAAAAAACCCCACATCACTCACTTGCATTCCTTCAGCTACACTGTTCTCAAACCAACCCCTCCCGGACTATGTGGGGAACAGTTCTTGCTACGGGAGTAGAAGCACACAGCCACTATACAGAGCCAATAACACATCAACGAGATGAGAAGCACAGGACAACAATAAAACACTGGCTTGGACACTTATCACAATGTGGGATACATGTATTCTGTGAAGAGGAACTCTTACCATCCCCAGCGCGCTATCACCAAAGAGACGCTCATTCTCCTTCAAGGAAACAGCCACGGGTGTTTTCCTTCGTGACTCCCTGAGGAGAGAGAGGGAGGAATAAACCAGTTGCAACAGGTGAACATTCCAGTCTCCACTGAGGAAGGAGGTTGCTCCCATTCCAGAAGGACTAAGGGAAGGTGTTTGGATACCTGCTGTGGAGAGGGAGGCCAACCCCTTCTCAGCTGAGGGGCTACCAGAGAAGCCCCCCTACCCCCTCCAGTGCTTTGATAAGACTTTATTTTTGTTTTCCTCCACCCATAAGCAAGGCAAGACAGTTTCCTCTTTCTATCTATGACTGCCAAATTTCAGGGAGGTGGGTGAGAAATCTCCATGTTATCTCCAAACTCCCAGAAACCAAGGACATTCCTGATCATATGTCCTCTCTCATCTGCAGATTCTTCACTCAGTGGCTTGAGGATGCGCTGCAGCAGCAGCTGAATGCAAGAAGAGATTTACCTGCATTACAAGCGTGGGCTCTGAACAGCTGCAGCAAAACAAACCTGGCCCTGGACTCCCTTGTGGGGAACTAAGAACCAGGGGACAGGTGGGAACTGGGTGCCCTTTTGGATTTGCACCACAACATGTCCTTAACCACGTGGGCTTCTGGCACTCGCCCGAAAGGCACCCAAAGCACACCAAAACACCTCAAAGGTGAGTTAACACACTGCCCTGGACGATGCCCCGCAGCTGCCCACCTGGGGCAAGAGTGAGTCACAGCCCTGCGTGGGAGGATGGGAGCCTTCCTCTGGCAATGGAGGAACAGGGATGGCCGAGTCCCAGCCACCCTCATTTCCCGCCCGCTCCCGCCGCTGGTGAGGGGCGACAGTCGCGGCAGGACAGACCGGATCCCCCTCCGGTACACCTCCCGCGGCAGCACTCGGCGCGCTGCAACAGCCGCTCACTTGTTCAGGACGATCTCCATGGGCACCCCAGGCTTCACGATGGCGATCTTCATCGACTCGCTGCCCACGTCCACCGACATCACCGCCACCGGCTCTGGAAACAAACCCTCGGTGAGAACCTGCTCCCGGTGTAGGCGGCCAAGACAAGGACGTGCCCGGACAGGGCGCTGGGGTGGCACTTAAGCACCGGCCGCTCCTCCCCGCCGGCCCCGCACCGTCGGCGTCGCGGCCCAGGCTGGGAGAGCCCGAGGAGCCGCCGCCTGCCCGCACCGCTCCGCACGTACCTGCGGCGGGCAGGAGCCAGAAGAGAAGCAGCCAGGGCAGCGCCCAGCCGGGCGACCGCGCCATGCTCGGCACCGCTCGGCTGGACTCGGCTGGGTGCGGCTCAGCTGGACGCGGCTCAGCTGGACTCGGCTCGCCTTAGCTCAGCCCTGCTGCACTCGACTAGGTTCGGTTAGTCTCCGCACTGGTCGGCTCGGCTGGACTCGACTCGGCCCGACCCGGCGCGCGGAGCAGCCCCGCCGCGGCGGCCCCGCCGTCTGCCCCTGGCCCCGCCCCCGTCC
>VYXC01000804.1:2063138-2142947 GCA_013397175.1 Platysteira castanea
GTTGGCCGAGAGCACCGGGGGCGGGGCCGCGGGGGCCGGCCCGAGCGGCGCGCGTGCGCGCCGCACGGCAACGGAGCCACGTGCGGTCCTCCTGCACCGTGTGCGCCCCCTGGCGGCCGAGAGGCGCCCCGCGGCCAAGCCGTCGCCAGGCCACGCCCCCTAATAGACCACACCCCTAGGGACCGCCCTGGTCCCGCCTTCGCTCGGCTCGGCTCGGCCCCGGTTTTGGCTTGACTCAGGTTCGGCACTGCTCGGATTCGGTTCGGGCTCGGCCCGGCTCGCGTAGACTCAGCCCGGCCCGGCTCGTCCCCAGACCCCTCCCTTTTTCGGGCTCGGCCTCTTCCATTGGCACCTCCCCGTCCCGCTGTTCTGGTCGCTTCCTGCTGGTGTCTCCTGCACCTTCCTGCGGCCCCCACAATCTCTTACGCACGATGCCATGCCCCTCAGCTCACTCCCAGTGAGCTACAAGGGGCCCCATCCCTTGCCCAGTGCCCCCCGTCCGTCCACCCAGCCCAGGGGCAGACTCTGGTCTGTCTGGAACGTGCTGCCAGTTCAGAGGCCACACGGAAGGGACAGCGTGGTTCACGAAATGCTTTATGACAGGGCAGTTCGCACCACAATCGCCATCTGGCCCCGGCACACGGGGGAAAACGATCCAAAGTTACAAAAGGTTTACAAAGAGGGGTCTGAGTCTATCACAGTGGGGGAGTCCTGGCCACATGGGGCCAGCTGGCAGCACAGCCAGGCCTCACCGTCTGCTTCCCTGGAACACTATGGCAGCAGCTATCAGCATCAGACTCAAAACTAGCACCTCCCCAAGGCAGAAAGCTTGGGCCCCAGCAGGTCTTTGGCAGCTTTTTACATTTCAGCACTTTGATATTGTTCCAATAAAGTTTGTTTTTAAAAAGTCAACATAAAAAAACTTACTCCCTTCCCTGAACAGGCAACACTCAGTACCACCCAGCTGGGCCCAATGCAGGTCCACGACCGTGGTGTGCACAGCCCTTGGCATGAGGCGCAGCAGGGACCATCGTCCCCTCAGGAGCTCCTTGCTGCTTGGGGTGCTCAGAAGTCCATCCAGCTGGTGGATCTGGGGTGCACAGCACCCCTCCTCAGTTCATGAACTGGGTATAGCCCTCTGCCCCAGTGACAATGACATCCATCCAGATGCGCATGGCCTCTGCTGAGGGTGCCACCATGTAGTAGAGTCGGTCGTGGGTCTTGACACAGAAAGTGAGCGCAGGGTTGGGGCTCTGGAGGGGAGGATGGAATCAGCACTCTGCCCCCCCCCGAGCAGCTGCAATCCCCTCCTTGTCCCCCAACAAAACCCAGCAGTGGGGTCCTGCCCTTGGCAGGAAGGGAAGCTGGCCCCATCAGGGGCCATGGACCATTCCAGGAGCATCCCTGGCCTGCAGTGCCGTACTACCTCCTACCTACGTGACAGAGGACAATGCAGGAGAATGGAGATGCCCACAGGGGCTCCCGGCGGACACTGGACCACTGGCAGTGCCTGGCTCTCACCTTTGCAGCACTGCGGAGATGGTCATAGTAAACCTCTTCAATGGCTTGGAAGTAGATAACACCCTTAAGCTTCGTCTCATGTTTATCTGCCCAAGAGAGGGAACCGTTGTCAACCGTGGGTGATGCCATGTGGAGGGGACACAAGGCGGCATAGGGACTCACCCACGTAGTATGAGAGGGTGCGCTTCATGCGGTCAAAGACAAACCAACGCTTCTTCCAAGATTTGATCTTCCCGCCCATCTTGACCAGATACCCCTTGCACATCTTCTCTGTCAGGATGATGTGGTAGCAGGTGTCCACATTGTGGCCTGAGGACTCGATGTGCAGCCGCAGGTTGAAATCCTCCTTGCGGATGGGGAGGTACCGTGTCAGGGGACGAGCCTAGAAAAGCAACACAGCCCTGCAAAGCCCACTGATGGTGACAAGACCCATATACCCCCACTGCGAGCTGGGACATCAGTAGCAAGCTGGGTGTGCCTCACTGTCCAGGCTGGGAGAGGGGGATGGCAGCCTGCCTCACACCTGCGAGAAGTGCTTCTCCCGCAGTTTGACCTCCTTCTCCACCAGCTTCTGTCGCCGCACAGTCTCATCCTGCAGCCGGCGTTCCAGCTGCTCCCGGCGCCAGCGCTCATCCTCCAGCGCCTGTTGACGCAGCTCCATTTCCCGCTCCTGCCATCACGCACAGGCATTCAGCCCCAAGGACTGGAGACCTGCTTGCCGTCCAGCCATCATGCTGGTGCCCCCACTCACCCGGGACTCCATCAACCGTGACTTCTCCTCGTGTGCCTCCTTCAGCATCTTCTCCATCTCCTCAATCTTCCCTGTCTCCATCCCACTGGCACTGCAAGACAGCCACAGCTGCTACCCTAGCAGGAAGGACCTTGAGCCAGCAGCACACCAGCAGAGCAGGCTGTCCCCTGGCCATACGAGCTGGCCCCACAGTTACCTGGAGACATTGTCAGGTGAGCACGCAGAGTTGTTGCCAAGGGAGATGCTGGTCTCCATGCTGTCTGAGCTCTCCAGGCTGAGTGTGTCATATGCATGGTCCAGCTCCTCAGCCCGGGGCCCGGCACCATGGGGGCGGTGGTGGTGGAGGATGGAATGGTGCACGAGCCGGGGGAAGGCAGTGGGGAAGGGGGACTGCCCATGCAGGGCTTCCCACTGGGACTGTGCCTCAGCAGCTGCTTTCTGCTTCAGCTCTGCAAGCCGCCGTTTCTGCTCCTCAATCACCTGCTGACCTGTGCCATGGGAAGGTAACAATGTCAAGTTAAATGTGCCACACTCAGAGCCACATCATGGTGGGCGAGGGGGTTGGCACAGGCAGAAGACACTACAGGCACTGCTGGAGCCACGAAGGCATGGTAGGGGCAGAGGTGAGAGCTGCTGTCACAACCCTCTGACAAGCACAGAAATCTCTCTGGGCAGGAGCAGGGGGGCACATGCGCCAGGCTGGTAGGAACAGGCTGGGCAAAGCATTAGTGGGTTAGGGATGCACAGAGCTGTCCCTAAGCAGATGTTGATATGCACCTGGGGTCCTGCACTGGTCATGCCCCTCTTATACATGGCAGAAGGTGCCAGCAAACAGCCATGCTGCTGCCTCTGGGCTGCTCTAGGCAGTCCAAGTCACCCCACATCTCTACCTGGTGGATCGCCTGGCTGCAAGGGCTCTGCTGGGAGCAGCTTGGCTGGAGATGGGCCGTCAGGTGGAGGGGTCAGGAGGAAAGAGAGGGGGGAAAAGCAAGAGACCGTGAGAGAGGCACTGCATCCTGCCAGAGCACTGCTGCTGCTGCTGCCACCCTCAGCCAGGCTCCCTTCTCCATCGCCCAAGTGGCAGCGGGGATAGCGTCTCCTGAAGTTCCACCACCCCGTACAGCCAGGACGCAGAGCCAGAGCTCACCCTTCTGCTGCAGGGCCAGCTGGCGCTTGGTCTCGATGTCCTGCAGTGTGGCCACCAGGTTGCGGGACAGGCTGCCCGCCGGGCTTGGGGGGCCCTGGGCAGGACAGCAGGTGGTCAGCTGCAAGGATGGGGATGGTGCCTGGCACCAGGCATGTGTGAGCCATGGCCAGGGCGCCTGGATCCCCCTGGCAGCCATACCTTGGGTGAGGGGCTACGCTCCAGCATGGAGAGGTTGAGCTGTGAGGATGAGGGGGTCCCACTCTTCATCCGAGGGGTGAGGACACCAGCACCACCCTCTGTTTTTGCACGATAGACCTGAGCATAGAGACACAGACATGAGAGAGACATGGGGATACTGCATCCTGGACAGATGGCTTGTCTGTCAGCAGGGCTGAGCCCTGCTGACCCTCCCCAGATCCTGCTCTGTGTTGGTGCCATCCTGGCAGGGATGCAGGCAAGAGGAGGCAGAGATTGCCTGCCCTAGCACCATAGGTCTGCTCTGCCTTCGCCTGCTGTCGCAGCCAGGGCCCCAGCAGCACTCAGGGTACGGGGTCCACAGAAACATCCCCACATTGCCCCACTTTTGCTGCAACCAGTGGCCCCAAAGCCTGAGTCTCGGCAGCAGGGAGCCAGGATTACCTGGAGAGCCTTGTGAGAGGAGTGAGCTTTAGCTGGAAGTGGAGGAGGGGAAGAAGAAGGAGAGACAGAGGAAGAGGAGGTCTCAAAGCCAGCCGTAACCTCCTGGTACCACTTCTTTAAATCAAGAGCCGGGAGACACGCAGGGCCTCCCAACATCTGCTGCCCCATCTGGAGAGAGAGGCTGCATGAGAAAGGATGGACAAATGCAGCAAGAGGGACAGATGCACAGAGAAGAGGTTGGAGCATCCCTGCCTGTGCCTGCACCATTCCCCCAGAATTTAATGTGCAGACCCCTGGGGATCTTGCGCACTCCCTGGCTAAGTCCCAGCAGCTGTAGGAGCCATTTGCTGTTCATGAGACCATGAGGGCTTATCAAACACAGAGACCCCTGCCCTGGGGGCAGTGGAGCAGCAGGCAGGACAGCCAGGGGTGTGCGGACTGTCAAGAGCCCAAACTGCTGCTCAGCTCCATCTGCCGCTCACCCCTTCCCGTGCATCAACATACCTCCCAGGGAAAGTGCAAGGGGCCAAAGGGACGGAAACAGGGCACCAACCTCTGCAGAGACGAAGGGAGAAGGGAGAGATGGAAGAGGAGGAAGAGGAGGAGCACAGCCTGAGGATGAAGGAGCCGGAGGGGTACAGCCCAGCAGGGAAGCAGCAGGGGTGTGGAGGCTGCCCAGGATACCCAAGAGTTGCTCAGTGGTCACATACTGGGCAGAGAGAAGCAGATTAAACCAGGAGAAGAGCAAAGGCAAGCAGGCACAGAGGAACGAGCAGGCAGCTCCAACCCCCAAAGGAGGGTTCATTGCCCTGGTCAGAAAAGCAGTTGGTGCTGCAGCCACCCTGATGCTGGCCACTGGGTCAGGCCCCTGCCTGCTCTGCATCCTCCTTGTTTGGGACAAGCAGCCAGGACTGCATCCAACAGACAAAAGGTCGCCCTCCCACTGCTGGGCACCCACTCTGCTCCCGAACCCTGCCACTACATCCAGAGCAGGCAAGAAGTGCATCCCAGCAAGGAGACTGGGCAGCTTGAGCCTCTGCTCCCCACTCAGCTGCAGCCAGACAAGTGTCCTGACCCCAGAGAGATGTGGGCTCCAAGCACCAAGGCACACAGGGAGGCCGCGTGTCCGCAGCTTCCTCACTGCCCGGGATGCAGCGGGCAACCCGAGGGCGCAAACTTGAGCATGCTCTGGGGCAGGTACCTCATCGGCTGTGGGAGGTACAGCAAGCAAGAAAGAGCGCTGAGCGGCAGCAGGGGCAGCAGCAGAAGCTTTAGTGTCCAGGCTGGGGCCATGTGCATTACTGCAGAACCTGAAAACGTCAGACAGCCTCATGTACTCCTAGAAATCCACGGCAAGGAAGAAGGAGAAGAGTTAGACCCGTGTGCTGGCATCATGGCACTGACTGCATAGTGGGAGCAAACCTCCCTGTGCATTCATGCCCCAACACTGCCTCCCTAGCCTTGCCCTGCTGCCTGCGGTGTCCCCAGTGTGCAGCACCACGCAGGAAGCATGGTGCTCAAGCTGGGCTGGGTGTGCTGGCACCCAACTTGCCCCAGCCTTCAGCGCAGCTTTGCTGAGTGCCTACAAGGGACAGGGATGCCTCAGGGTCTTCTACGGTCACTGGCCACAAGTCCTCTCTAGTGCAACAGTGCTGGATGAGGCACCTCAAGCTGTGCTGAGCCAGCTTAAAATCCACTTCCTCGTCCTTTCTGAACCAAACATGCTAAAGCTGGGGACTTGCTCTTATTTTGGGAAAGCCACGCTAGCAGGACCCTACAGGATGCTGTCAGGAGGTGCCCAGCTAGATGGCAAGCAGTGGGCTAGGGGGAAGCACAGGGATGCCCGTGCCCCACAGCGCTGCAGCAGGATTAAAACAGAGGGCAACAGCAGCAGGAACCGGGATGCCTGGTGGGCTCAGGAGAGCACCTGGAATCAGGGACTGAGTGTTAAAGAGCACAGCTGCCAGAGAGCTATATGATTAATGCCCCAGCCATGCTGCTGTGGGGCTGTCCTGCTGCCTGGGGGTGACATCAGTCCACAAAAGGAGTCTCAGCCGAGGAGGGGTAAACGAGCAAGCACATGCAGCTAGTCCCTCTAGTTAGTTACCTCTTGTGCCTTGGGGTAGGAGTAGGTGGCAGGAGAAGCTAAGGAGGCAGCTGCTGCTGGCAGAGGGCTCAGGGGCTTAGTTCCCTCCAACAGCTCATAAGTTTCTGAGATGTGGAGGGTCTCCTGTTGAAGGGGAAAGATCACGTAGGCAAGGCAGGCACAGACAGCAAGGTGGCAGCAGCAGGAGTCCCACTGCAGGCAGGCATGAGGGGAGTCTGCCATCCTGTGCCTCTTCCCAGCAGCAGGGCAGGCAGCATCACAGTCCCTGGGGGCACCATGGCTCTGGCTCCCCATTCAGAGCCACAAGCAGGGTAACGGGGCAACTCACTTCCACCTAAAAGTCCCCTGTACCAGCACCAAGACACTCGCATGCTTGCTCTCCAGCAAGGATGGGACCCCAGGCAGTGCTGTCCTATGTGCTGCTCTGTTGCATTTCCTTCCCTCCCTCCCAGCCTCTGGAGCCCATGGAGAGACTTTGAGCAGCTGGAAGCACCCAGCTCTGCTCAGAAGGTGCATGGGAACACAGAAACTGCTGCAGAGCAAAGCTGGGGGTGCACAAGGCTCATCCTGACTCGTGACAGCAGCTTAGGAAAGCAGCTCTAAGTACCATAGCCCCCTCTACCCACTTACCTCTCGGAGAGCCGAGGACATTTTGGGGAAACTCCTGCCACCTGTGACAAGCTGGTATCGCCTCTCCAGAGACACGAGCTTCTCCTTCTCCTGCGCATGGGGTGACAGGTCAGAGGCAGCTGATGGCTACTGACGCCCCATGGCTGGTCACCCCCCAAGCTCACCCTGCCTGCCAGCAACCTGGCAAGAGCAGACATAATCTTGTCCCTTGCCTTGAGCACCCTCAGGAACACACGATCATGGCATTACCTTCTGCAGGAGCTGCAGGATGCTGCTCCGCTCCCTGGCCAGGCGCTCGGCCTCCTGGGCACTCTGAAGCCGAATCTGGGCAGCCTGGGCATCCAGGGCAGCCACCCGCTCCTGGGGAGCAGGCGGCAAAGATGAGCTGGCTGCTGGTGAGCCATGGGATGCAGCCTGGCCACGCCAGACCTACTGCCCCTCCACCCTTACCTTCCTGCGGGCAATGCTGCGGTGGCACTCAGCCCGGCTCTGGAGGAGCTGCTGGCCTCGTGCCTCACGCTCCTCTTCGAGGTGGCTCTCCCGCTCCAGCTGCTGGAACTCCAGGTCCTCAAACAGCTTGGCCTCCGTCTCCAGTGCCTCTGCCTCCTTTGAATACACAAGAGCACCATGAATGGATCAGTCCCACTGGATGGGCACCTCTGCATCCTGCAGACATGTCTCCCACAGCAAAACCTCCTGCCATGCCTCCACATCCTACTAGTGCTGTCCAGGAACAAGAGCTGGTAGCCAAGCCTGTCCCCAGCGCCTGGTGTGGGCAGGCAGGCAGTTTTGCCTTCTGCTGGGCACCAGAAACATTAGAGATACTGACAGGAATGTCTGCTGTCAGAAAAAGGCAGCAGAGGCACCCAGAACTGCCTGGGACAGAGCAGTCACCCCCACGAGATGAGCTTGCCACAGCCAGGGGCTTCACCAGCCCTCGGAGATCAGCTGCCCCTGCTGAACCTCATACGGGCAAAAGCCGTGCCCTGACAGATAGCAAAACACTCTGTGCCGGCGTAACCACCAACACGCAACACTGTGTCACCAAGCCTACAGGTGGCAAAGCCCCCACAGCTGGACACCATGCTGGACAAACTCCTGTGTGCCCTTCCAGCCTTCGGGCACCGACGGCACGTGGCAGCACTCAGCTCCGGGCCTGCCAGTGCCACCCTGGCAGCCATTGCACCATGTACCCCACAGGGATGTGTTTCATCCTGCTCCGTGAGCCGGGCAGCCAGTCCTCTTGTGGCACAACGCTGATGAGGGCTCCCACACACAGAGACTGCTCCATCACCCCCCTGCCCACTATACACCAGAGCCTCATCTAGCACATGGGTGCCTGGCTGGAGCAGGCTGTGGCAATGTGGGTTTATGTGGGCAGGCACCAGCCATGGGCTGGGGAAAGTCAACCACTTCAAGAAAATACCAGATAATAGGAAAAAGTGCTGAGGACTAGCAGTAACATAGATCAACATCACTGCGTAAATAAAAGTTCGCAGGAAATAGTGGGAGGTAGCCAGATGAGGACGCAGCAGCCCCCAAGACTCCCCAGCCTGCCCTCCTTTGCAGGGCAGAGTCCATGCTCATGCCCTGCCCGGGCCCAAGGAGCTCTGCCAAGCCGCTCCCGAGGAGCTCTGCCGAGCCGGTCCCGCGCCCCGGGCCCGGGCGAGTGGCAAGCTTACCAGGACGATGGTGCCCGGTGCCAGCCACCTCCAGCCCGGGTGTGACGCTCCCAGTGCGGCCCCGGCTGGCAGGGAAGAGCTGGCCTAAGCTGGAGCGGAGGGAGGTGGGCCATGGTCCGGGAGGGGTGGGGGGAGACACTGACCCTTCGCATCTGCTCCCGAAATTGCTCCCGCATTGACTCGGGGCACTTATCAAGGTGGCTCTTCGACTCATGGTAAAGCGCCCGGAGTTGCTCTAGCTCCTTCCTTTCAGCATCAACCATTGCCCTTTCCTGAATCAGGGGAGAACAAGACAAAAGAAAAAAAAAGGAAAAGAAAAAGGGAAAAGAAAAAGAAAGAGAGAAAACACACTTCTCAAATGGGCGCCATGCAGAAGCTGTGAGTTAGAGAGGGGCTCAGCTGGAGACAGAGGGGGCTCAGGAGAAGGAGCATCATGGCAGCTATAGGGGGATCAAGAAATCAAGAGACACAGGAGCCAGGGCCAGGCAGTGTTAGAGCAGTTACAGCCAACCCCTGACCTCAGCTTTGTGTTTCCAAAAACAAACTTGCAGGCAGCAAAAAGATCAACACTGACAGCATGGTTAAAGTCACCCCAGTCGCGCATATGGCTGCATCACATGCACCCTCTGAATAACCACTAACTGGCTTTGTTGACTGCTGCTCAGGATACTGCCAGTTAGGAACTGAATGAACTGGTCCTGAATGCAGCCTGAGAGCATGGACCACCCTCATCCATTAGAAGGAGAGGGTTGCCCACAGGGCAGCAGTGAAGACAGGAGGCTGTGGTCCAGCAAGAGATACTCAGGCTATGATGAGTCAGCAGCACAGCAGACACTTGCTCCTGGGCCTGGGATGAGGGGCCTGGCCACAGGAGCAGTAAAATGGGGCCAGCAACACTGGACAGGCACTGGGGAACCACCTCCTGCAGGTCTGGCAGTACCATACGGGGGCTTGGCATTGAGAAATGCTTGCTGCAAGAAACCCTGTGCTCCACACAGAGATGGGACATCATGAAAAGGGCTACGAGGAGACATGCTGGCAGGGAGGCAAGGCTGGCATGGGCAGGTGCCCCAGGAGAGGAGCTGTGGATTGCCTGGGGGCTCCTGGCCATGCAGAGATGTAAGAGGTGATAGCAGAGTTCAGAGCAGGCACTGTTAGTGCGAGTAGTGCAGCTGGGTTAGGAAAGCGGGCGGTTAGGTCAGCAGAGAGGCTGGGAGAGGGCTTTCCCTGCTCTCCTCTCCTGGCTCTACATTAGGCTTTCCCTGGCTACAGAAGATGCCCACAAAGGGCTGGAAGACCAAAACCAGAACAAAACACCCAAATGCTGTAGGAGCGCCGCTGACAAGCACCAATGGCTGCTCTGCCTGGCCACAGGCACCCTGACAGCCCTGGCACCCACAGCCACGGGGCTGGCCAGACCCCAAGGGACACTGGTACCACATTACAGTGGCACAGAACTGCTGGTGGGACCCCGGCATTGGCTGCACAGGGACAATGGCCCCAGGCAGCAGAGAACCGAATCCCAGCAGCTCTTCCGCTGCAGAGCAGCTTGCCCAAGGCCATGCCACACTGCCTGCAAGGCTGTGGGATAACCAGCAACCAGCAGCTGGGACAAATGTGCCACACGCGCAGCATTGTGGGTGCCTTCAGGCAGTAACTGCACCACAGACAACATCAGGGGAAAGGGGGCCGGGACCCCCTCCTAAAGCCACCAAGTTAAACAGTGGTTTCCCAGCCACCTCCATCAAGCTGCACACTACAGCAACAGCTGCCATCACACATGAAGGTGCAGCAGAGTGAGATGACTTGCTGCAAGACGCAATTCTCTAGCAAGGGCAGGTAATGGGGAGTGCCAAGGCCTCTACTTTGGCACTGCCCACCATGGGCAGCAGCCGTCCAGAAAGCCTCACACCAAGTGTCCCTGCCAGAGCAACAGGCAGCAGCCAGAATGCTTCCTGAGCATTGACCCTGCTCTCCTCCAGCACGGCTGTTTGACCAACCCCAGGCAGACAGACAGACAGATCTCCCCACAATGCAAACCACAGGGGCTGCTACCCAAAGCCTCTGTGGAGCCCAGGGTCTGGAGAACATGTCCACAGGGGAATGCTGCAGCATGAGGCATTGCAGCACTGGCTGTGAGTGCCAGGGAGGGTATGGCACAGCTGGTGACAATGGGAACCCGTGACTGGGCTCACCTTGTCCCGCTCCTTGCGGATGCTGGCATCCAGGCTGGAGAGCTTCTCCTGCAGCTGCTGCACTGCTTCCTGCTCCTGCCGCAGCCGCACCACCTCTGATTCCCGCTCACCCTGCAGCAGCGCCCGCTCCATCTCTGCCTGGACAGGCAAAGCCATGTCAGGATGGCTGCTCCAGCTGGATCTAGCTCATACCCTTAGGATTCAGTGCTGACTGGTGAGGGCAGCAAGCAACAGGCGACCCAGCAGTGTCCCCTGATCCCTCACCTCTCGCGATGTCTCCTGCAGCTGCTGCTCCAGCTCCTTGACACGGCCCTTCAGCTGGTCCAGGCGTCCGAGGACGCTGGCGCGCTCCTCCTCCAGCCGCTGTGCCTCCTTGGCCCGGGGGCCTGTCAGCTTCTCGTGCTGTGGAGAAGGCCGATTGGCATGGCACAGTGCAGCATGGCACGGTGCAGAACGGCACAACTGTCCCCTCACCTCATGGTGGGTACTCTCAGTGCTGCTGCACTCCTCCTTCAGGTTCTCCTCATCCGACCTCTCCAGGCTCTCCCTCTGCTGCAGCTCTTCAACAGCATGGCCCAGAGCCATGGCACCCCTGGGCACCCACTGGCCAGCATCTGTGTCACCAGTCAGGAGCCTGTGCACGTCACCTGGCTCAGTGCCATCTGTCTTGGTGTACTCAGCACAGAGGTTCAGGATGGTCTCCAGGCGCTGCCGCTCCTGGGGGGAAGAACGGTCAGCAAGGTACCCATCCAGCACATGTTGCGGCAGGAGCAGCTGGAACCCCGTGACAATGGTGGCCACCAGAATACGGGCCCGCACGCTGGGATGCGCGGGCAACATTACAAAGTGCAATGCAGCCAGTTTGACCCTGCACCAGAGCCAGGCACGCGATATGCTGGGATCTTGAGACAGACTAATTACAGGCACCACTGCTGGCTGCCGAGCGCCTCTGCTATTTCCAGGCGGTGACTCAGGCTGCCTGCGCCAGGCGTGAGTCAGGGCTGAGCAAACAGGGCCCTGGCGGCTCGGCCTGCAGGACCGGCAGAGACACAGCAAACCTCACCCAGGCAGATGCCGGCTCCATAAAAACTCCATCAGCCCTAAATATAGATGCAATGTCCACAGAGCCATGGCACCACCACCAGCAGATGGGCCCTGGCAGGGATGGACAAGATGTGGAGAGATTTGCAAAGGCAGGGGCACCACTGTTTTAGCCGGTAGCCCTGGGGCCACGCCAGGCCCACCAGTTTCCACAGGCTGCTGTAACTTGGGGGCTTTGTATTCCTGGAGAGCTGCTGAGCACTGATGGCTGCTCCTGGCCATAATCCCCCTGGATAAGCCAGCAGCCTGGCAGCTGTGGCAAATGCCCAAGAGGAAAAGGCCAGGTTTTAGAGCAGCAAATGACAAAAAGGTTATTTCCAAAGAGGGTGTCTCACACTAAAATGTGTCCCCTCCCAGCCCCAAAGCTCACCAGGCGCTCCATCTCCTGCTCCCGAACCCGCTCCTGCCGCTGCCGCCGGTGGTACTCCAGCAGTTCGTCCTCATTGTCACTGATCTCAGTGATGCTATTCTTGCGCTCCCGTGACCCCGCTGGCAGCCGTGGGTTCCCCAAAGGCTTCCTGGGGGTGCGGGGGCTCTGCTGGGGCGAGGGCACAGCTGGGGAGCCCAGCCTGTATGTTGGGCTCAGGCAAGAACTGAAACTGGGACGGCGTGTGGGGTTCTCTGCCAGCAGTGGGGGTGAGGGGCCCCCAGCACCTTTCAACTCCTCTGGGCCCTTGCGCCTGGCGCGGGGACTGCCAGGCACTTCTCTGCCCAGCCGGGGCTGTGGGGAGGGGGTGTCAGGGGCCACTCGAGGGCTGGCAGCCTGGCGTGACAAGGAGGGGCTCAGGGGAGGCAGCTCCCGCATACTCTCAATGTTCCTCCGGGCCACCTGTGGGCTCTCAGGGGGCTGCAACCGGGCCTCTGGGACTGCCCTGCTGGTGGGCTGCCGGTTGGGGGCCAGAGAGTCCCGTGGCTCCCGGAAGGGACTGGGGGGCCGCTCCTGAAGGGCCACCCGTGGCCGTGGCGCCACCCTGGGTGTTAGCCGAGGGCTGCCCCCCCGGTGGTCCCCGAGCCTTTCAGCTGGCCAAGGCTCACTGGAACCCCCACCAGGCAGAGTGGGTGGCTGCACAGTGTAGTTGTAGCTGGAGGAGCGAAGTGGGACGAGGGGGGGCACGGCTGGGCCCTGCTCTTGGCTGCTGAGTGAGGGGCTGGTGTAGCTGCTGCTGCTGGCCGGGGAGGAGAGGGGAGAGAAGTTCTCATAGCTGGAGCCGCCCGAGGCGGCCCCAGGGCTGGGTGGAGGAGACAGGAGGCAGCGCCCACTCCCATTAACCACAGGGGAGAGGGGGGATCGGCCGCCGCAGGCAGGCGGCTTCTGGCTGCCAGGGGATGCTGACTCCTCCAGCACCAGCGAGTCCATGATGTCCTGCAGGTCCTTCTCGATGGAGCTGACAAGGGAGCTGTGGCTGTGACATCCACGTTCTGAGAGCTGGTGGCCACCATTCACCAGGGCCTCGGATTCTGCAGGGAAACACAGGAGCAGGCATCACTGTGGTGTGACTCCACCGCAGCCCCTGCCTGGGCTGGGTCTTCAGGGCAGCCTGGCATCATTCTTCCACGCAGCCTTGCAGAGTCAGAGCTGGGCTGCAGCCCCTCTTCACTGCACCCCAAGCTGCCTGCAGCCCACTGCCACCCTTTCCCACTCCGGCTGGGGAGCCGGGCCAGGGAGGAGGCCGGAATCCCGCTAGCCCCATCACCCCAGAGACAGAAACCTGAGAGCACAGCCCAGCCGCCCTCCCTGCATCACAGATCCCAGCTCCACTCCCTGGAAAGCAGCTGCCCACGCCACCCACTGGCACCCACCACTTGCCCCCTGCACACTCTGGCTTCCCGGCAAGTGGTCAAAGATTCAATAGCCAAAAGCTGCTGACCTGCAGCGTGTCTGGACCCACCACGTCGCCTGCAACACCCCCGCACCCCAGACAGGGTGCCCCTGCCTGGGCTGCCCCGTCCTCCCTGCGCAGCACCGATGTGCCTGTCACTCAGGGAACGAGCGAATCGCAGCAGGCGTGAAACCCAGCCAGGACAGCGTGCCACCCAGGCTGCGTCACCCCCTGGCACCCAGCAGCTCCCCCATGGCAGCTGGCACTGCCTTCATGCCTGGAAAGATGTGCCGCAGCCCTGTCCGTGTGATTCCACCCAGTTCCGTGTGGCAGAGAGTGACCATGCAGGGCCCAAACGGGATGCTGCGTGGTTGCATGATGCTCTTCGACCACAGCACCTCCCTGCGTCCCTCCTCCCGTCCTCCAGCTGCAGGCATGCTGCCTTCCCAACACACACGTGGCACAGGAAAGCTGCCAAGCTCCTCTCCCCGTGCCAGGGCGTGCTGGTTGGGGCAGGGATAAGGGCTACCAGCCCAGGCATCAATGCTGGAGATTTGGACATCCCCGGGAACTGGGCACGGTACTGGCACCTGGCCCATCGCCCCACAGACAGGCAGACACAGCAAGATAAGCTCATGAGATAAAGGACAGTAGCCCAGGAAATGGCCTTCCCAGCCCCAGCACAGCCACCCCAGCACATAAAGACCCGCTTTTAGGCAGTCGGGGAGCCTTCAACGAGCGATGGCTCTGCCATGGCCCCGCTGGGCAGAAGTGAAAGCCACGCCTCAGTGCCCCCACAATCACCCTCTTTGAGGTGATATTAATCATTAACAAATGCCAGTGCAGCTGCCATACCATGCTGAGCTGATGGATGGCACACCTGCAGCCGGGCATGAGCCTCACTCCTGAGTACAACAGGACAGGGCTGGGAGAGCATTGGGCACTGGGAAGGCTGATGGCATGCATCAGGGAGCACCTCAGCATCTGCCCTGCCCCACCTGGGACAAGGGGTGGCAGGGTCACCTACTTGCTGGCAGCCCATAGAGAGCCACTGGGCTTCTGCCTCCTGCTGGGATCATGCTCTTAATCCACTTGGCCTCAGCAGGGTGGTTGAAGCGGAGGAAGGTGGCCTGGCCCAGGCAGATGGTGCACCCTTGGGAGAGAGGAGAGAGGGTTCAGCTGCTAGACGGCAACATCAGAATGGTGCTGGAGAGCGCAGGGAGGCAGTCGGGCATTGCTGGCCCTGAGAGGCACCCTCGGGAGGGGAGCGGGCTCCTGCTGTCAGCAGAGGCTTAGGGGGAGGCTGAAATCCAGGTCACTCCCCGGCAGCTGCCGGCAGCGCATCTCAGGCGAAGGCACAGCTGGGGTCCCCGCCGGGGGCCGCAGGGAGTTGGCGGCACTCCAGGGCTTGCGTGGCTGCCAGCTGCAGACAAGACAGCTCCTGTCCCTGCTTGAAAAGCATCTCTTCCTGGCCCAAAGCAGCAGCCCTCTTGGGGCAAGGCTGCCGAGCAGCCCCGAGGAGACAGGCACCTCAGGAAGGGGAGCAGAGCCGTGGGCCGCCCGCTGTTCGTTCGCCTGCTGCCCGTGGGTCTGGGGAGGCATGTGCTGGCAGCGGGGAGCATCAGGCGGCTAGAAGGCGGGGTGCTGCCGACACACCCCACTTTGAAGCGCCTGCCAGGGCCTGGGGAGAGGCTCGCTCCGTACCAACAGCGGCTGCTGAAAATCCCTCGCCGGAGGGGACGTATTTTTTGGAGCACTCGTCAGCCGAGCTCGCAGCAAGGTGAGCGAGAGGCAGTACAGATTAGCTGCCATGGCCGTCGCGGGGGGCCTGGTTCCCCTGTCAGAGCGCCAGGGCGTGACGGGGTCCTGCTCACCCCGGCTCAGTGAGGGCATCCTGCCTGCCAGGGAGCAATGCCGCCGGCCAGCCTGGCAACGGCTGCCCCGGAGAGATGCATCACCGCCCCGTGCCGGCACCAATGGAGCCACAGGTCGCCCGGCAAAGCGAGTAACCAACCACTAAACTGCACCCCGAGCGTCGGTCGGACAGCCCCGCAGTTCATCCCGCTGTGGCCTTGCACAGATGCTGTCCCTGCTCTGTCGTGTCCCTGCCTGCCCCCGCGGGCAGGAGGATGAGCAGCTCGGCTGACCCCTGCCCGCACCCCGCAGCCTACCATGGCCCTCAGTGCTTACTGTGGGACCGGCGGGACCTGGCAGGACCCCGCGGGCCGTCGCGTCGGAGCCCTCTCCGGCGGCCACGTGGCTCCCATTGTCCCCCGCGGGGACGCCCGCGGCAGCGCCCGCACGGGTGGGTCCCCCTTCCCGAGAGGGACGGGGGTAGGCGCGGGGTGGCCGCAGCCCCGCCGCCTGCGAGGAGCACTGTGGCTTTGTGACCCGCGGAGGAACGGGAGCGAACCTCCCGCCCGGCGCGGACACGCGTGGTCCGCAGCACCGCACTCACCTCACCGCCACCGCCGCCACCGCCACCGCCGCCGCCGCCCGGGCAGCGCCGTACCGCCCCCGGGGAGGGGCGGGAGGCCGGGCCTCCCCCGCCCCGCCCGAGGGTCCTCCCCGGGAAGCGAGACACGCGCTCTGGCGGGGCAGGGAGCGCGTGGGAAGGGCCTGAGGCTTTGCCCAGGCTTTGATCACGGCCATGGTGGGACCGGCCGGGTCCAAGCCCTGTAGCCACGCAGGCAGACCGGCAGTGTCCCGGCAGCCCTCCGTCGGGAGGACACTCGAGGTGTTTTCCTCTGCCATCTCCCTTCCCAAACTCGGCTCAGCATCTCCACTGTTCTTCAAAGCCCACCCGGGTCTCTCCCTTCCCACCTCACTTGATACGCACGCAGCAAAGCCAGCTCTCAAACTATGCCAGGACCTGACAGGTTCCCACCGCAAAGCACAGAGGCCAGGAGTATGCCAGCTGGGGTATGCAGTTACAGGATGGCTCCTCAAACACCCCAATACTCAGCGGCACAACTTCACGGGCAAAGGCTCCAGTGAACCACGGCCTCTTCCTACCTTGGGTGAGGTGCATGGGCCGCTGGAGTGGCACGCCGTCGATGGCACAGGCGTTGCCACAGGGGTGCAGGGTGAGTGTCCCTCGCACGTTCTCGATGTAGCAGTGCTGGGGCACCAGCCCGGGGCCCTGCAGGACGATGTCTGTCGCAGCCGTGCCAATGGTGGTCCTCCCTGCCAGCAGAGAGGGCGTCTCAGCGTCTCTGTCACCAGCGTGCCCGTGGAGATCCCCTGGCACTCACCTTCTTCCAGGGGCAGGAGTGTGATGGCAGTGCTGAGCCGGCCGCTGCCCAGGCTCACCAAATGCGGCTTGTCTGTCTGCACTTTAAGCCCCTTGCCCGTGTCGATCAGGTCCAGGGGGCTGTTCTGTAGGAGGAGAGGGAGGGATGCTCACAACTCCCGCAGCTGCAGCCCACTCCCCTGCACTGCCCACCTGGCTGGGCTGCTCCAAAATGGCCACATAGCCAGGGTCAATGGCCAGGCACAGCCACATGCCAGCCGGACTGTCCAACAGCAAGATGCAGGAGAGGAGGGCTCTCCTGCCTGTGCTGCCTATCCGGGAAGCAGAGGTGAGCTGCCGCGGGAGCTGGAGATCCCTGGGGCTTGGGCTGCATCTAAGAGGATCCGAGCTGCCAGCCGCTTAGCTCAATGGGCTTTGCTGACGATCCTGTAATAGGATTGGCTGAGACTGAGGAGAGGCTGGAGGGCAGCGCCAGTGCCGGTGGTAGGGCTGCCTGCAGAGGACTCCCAGACAGATTCCCCTGTTCCCATAGAGCAGAGGTCCTGTGATCATGCATGCTCACCTGGATGACGGTCTGGACTTTATGGGTTGGGCTGGTGGGGGTCCTGCCACTTGCCTCCATGGTGCCTTCTTGGAGACGTTGGATGGTACTGGACACGGGCTGCCAGAAGAAACAGAGAATGGCAGTACAAGTGATCACATTGGGCATGGCCTTTATGCATTTTTCCTGCACATCCCGGACAGCAGCCTGAGCACAAACCACATCCATTCCAAACTAGCATTTGCCACCAAGAGGATTATCATCCTGTGCTCCTGTGTTCATCACGTCAGCAGCTGCCTGAAGCCTGTGAGCATCCCTGCCTGCCGAGGCACGCATCCCACCTAGGCACACATCTCCATCCACCCGGGGAGACCCACACACGTGCCAGGCATCAGGACAAGACACAGTCCCAGAAGGAAAACGACACATGGGCTCAGTTTTGGGGACATGGTGTTGGAAATGCATGCTTTGAATGCCTAGAGCTGTGGGCAGCCAGACCCCAATGGCTGCTAGTGGAAAAGGACACACAAGCACAGGTTCTAGTTGTCCCCAGAAGCACCTGCCTGCCATGCATGGCAAACCTGGGCACCCTTGTGCATGCCACCAGTGCCCAACTCTGCCACCCAGGCACATATGTCTGCTCCCACGCAGCCCAGCAGCAGCTCATGGCGTACAAGCCTGGCTGAGTGCTCCGTATCCCTGCCCATGTGGCCCACAGGCCTGCGGCCGGCAGGCAGGGCCACCACCCATGGAGCAGCCATGCTGCCACACATTCTCTGCGTGAGTGGGAGGCAACTCGAGGAGGAACAATTTCCGTCACTGGGCGCGCACGCCATGTCGGGATGCTCCGGGGATCTAAATTTACCGTCTGCTGCTCCCCACGTCCCTCCCTTCCGCCCTGGACTAGCCGACTGGGGCTTAACCCTTCCCGGGCAGCGTAGATAGGAAGTGCTCCATCCCCGTTAGGGGACGCCAGAAGGAGCCCCGGGCTCGGCTCCCGCCAGCATCGCCCACTGTCCCGCCAGCCCCCGGCGGGACCCCCCCGCTCGGCCAGCACTGGGCTCAGCTGCGGGGGCGAGTGAACGGCTATTACACACTGTGGAAAAAATGAAACGCTGGAAAACACCAGGCGTGGGATCCAGGACTAGGATGAAGCCTGGGCGTCTCCTGCAACACCAGGACTGGCCGCCCCACAGCAAGGGCTCCGTGGGGACCACAGCCACACCACGTGGGATGGGGACAGCTCAGCTGGGGCAGGGGGGGCGTAGAGATAAGGTACCCCGAGAATAGTTCACGAGTGCTCACCGGCTGCCGAGGCAGGATCCCTGCTCTTCCTTACCTGCCACCTGGTCCTGGTGCCGAGCGGGACCCTCCGCGGCAGGGTGCCCATGTTCCCCAGGCACTGGGGCGCTGCACTTCCCAGCATCTGGAGACCCTGCAGCCCAGCTGAGCCCCTGCCCCTCACTTACACCCACATCCCGTCACAATGTTGAGGAAGGAGGAAAAACCAGGAGGGGCCGGGCTGCTGCATAGGAAGGGAGCGGGGCCAGGGTGGGATCTCGCGCCGGTGTTAACCCCTTCCCAGCACGGCTGTACTGGTGAGACCTGGTGAGAACCATGGGGGACCCCCATCCCGGCCACTCGGGGGATTGTGTCCGATTCTGCCCCTCCCCTGCTGCCCAAACTCTCCACCCAACACCTCCCACTCCACAGGCAGCCCTGTCTGCCCATGAGCTGGAGGGTGACCCTGGCATCCCACTGCTTCCCGAGGCCCCCAGTCCCGCAGCATTGCCCTCCATCAGAGCCCCTCACCTGGCTCGTCAACACACAGGGAACGCCTGCCGTCACCCCAGCCCGTCCTGCCGGGGATGCAGCCCCTCTCCAGCCGGCTCTGCTGTAGGAATGCGGGGCAGGAGCGCGGCCGCCCCAGCCGGCGCCCCACTGCTAGGACGGACAAGGCGGCCTTTCTTCTCCCGCCGCCGCCTGCAGAACGCGCCGCTTGTTCCCGCCGTGGGAAGCGGTGAAGGCAGCAAATGCCAAGGGGTCGGGCTCGGTTACCACCAAACAGCCCACGGTCCTCGTGCACCCCGCGCAGGGCTGCCTACTCAGCCCTGGCCTCCTGGAAGACAAAAGCCCCTTTCTTCACCTGGCACAGCCAAAAGCCTCACCTGGGAGGAGGCCCAGCCCCACCGATGCAGGGGCTCTGCTAATGCAGTGCAGGCTGCACAAAGACATGCTGCCCCACCGTGCTGCCAGGGAGCCCCTGCATCCCACTGCCCACAGGCTGCAATCTGCCTGCCTACCCCAAGCCCACGTCGGCAGGAGTGCTCTGGGGGTCCACTCCTGCCTGACCTGCTGTTACCCACCCAGACCCAAGCTGGGCATAGCACATCCTGACTCACTCCACATCAAGTACCAGCAGACCCCAAAGCTGCGCTGTGCGCCACTGGCCAGGACACAGCCAGGGCATGGGCATTCAGCCTGTGCTTGTGAAGGAGCACAGCCTGGCAGGCCATGCCATGCAGTGTCAGCCATGCTAGGATGAAGCAACAGCACGGCAGAGGCAGGCGCATGGCACCCTCTTGCATGGTCTCTCGTCCCCACTTGTGGCTGGCTGGATGAATCACGGGAGGAAGCCTGAGTGGCTGAGCTAAGGGGTGCACACAGTGGAGCATCGCAGCCTCCAGCCAACTTGGCTGCCTGTTTGCTCCCCATCTGCTAAGGCACTTTAGGATGCGCTCACCCCTTCCCACACCCTCTGCCCTGGTAAACAACTGGCCCTTCCACCGGCAGCTGGGAAGGGGGAGCCTGTCTCCTGCACAAAGCCGGAGGTGAGTGAGGAGCCTGCTCCTGGCCGCTGCCTCCTGGCCTGGGGCTGACAACTGAGCAGAGGAGACCCAGCCAGCCCCATCCCACCCAGGCAAGGGATGGGGGGGCTGCACTGCAGTTGCTGGGACAACGCCACGATCCTGGCAATAACACCACCATAAATCAGCCACCAGACAGCTCCAGCGGGAACCGAGGAATCCTGGCCACACCCGCTGATTTCATAGCTCCAGCGAAGTGCTCCTGCACCACCGCAGCACAGCTGTGCTCCGGCCGACGCCCTGACGGCATCACGCTTCAGGGTCTCCACAGACTGGTGGATGCTCACCATGTGCTCAGGTCGGGGAGGGCATGCAGCCCCGCCTCCTGGACCCAGCGAGGCGAGCCAGCTCTAAGGGCCAGTGAGCCATACAGAGACCCAACCACTGCTGCAGTTCAAGCACTGACCCCAGCATCAGCATGTGCCTCCGGACACCACAGCACAGACACAAGCTCCAGACCACTCACAAGACTGCACAATGGAGAGCTACTCCTCAAACTGCTCCCGTATCAAAATGACAATTTCTCACCTGCAGGCCAGAGGTTCAGCTCAGCAAGGAGCATATGCAGCTCCTGCTAATGATGTCTTGGGGACCATGATGCAGGATGGGTTTGGTGGGTCTTGAATTGAACCCCTGGCACGAACCCATCACCCAGCCCGTTGTTTGCTGGGAGAGGGGTGGGATGAACCTCACCTCGCCAAATCAGGCATTGATCACTCTCCTCTTTCTAACTACCAACAAGAAACCCTTGCCATGCAATCCTGTGATTCCATCCCCCTGCACAGTGCCTGGCCCCTGCTGCCCCACATGTACCAACATATGGCAGCACACAGCAAACCCAAATGTACGAGGAGTTATGAAAGAGTACCCGGCCGTGCTGCCTTGCTACTGCCTGTGGTGCTCAGCCAGGGAACCTGCCCCCTGCAGCCTCTGCCTAGTGCTGAGAGAGGGCTGGGGGCTTGCAGGGCAGCTGGAAGAGTGGGAGAGACAGTGGCCCTTCAGCACAGCAGCTGGACCTTCTGGGACTGCCAGATTCCTCTGGCTTTCTGACAGCAGCTGAAGGGGCTGTGGCAGGAGCGTGGCAGGAAGCTGGAGTAAACAAGGTCCAGCCATGGAGCAGGATCCAGCCAGGCCAGTACCGTTCCCAGGCTCCCAAAGAGGTGTCGGAGACAGCAGGGGTGGCCTTGGGCCAAGCACCATCTCCTCCTGTGACTGTCCACGAGCTACAGCAGGATTTGGGGGTGGGAGAACCTTGGCTGGCTGCCTTCCTGCACCAAGCTGCTCTCAAGGCTCCCACACCAGCAAACGCACCACTGACGTGGACCACCGGATCTGGACCCAGCTCCCAGCCCACCCACACACCACCAAAACATTGTGCAATGACTGGTTTTACGGCTGACCATGTTTTTCCTACTTCCCTGTCTGCAGCTCCTTCCTTGCACCCCTCCTAGGGCGCCCCAAGGAGTAGGGAGCCCCACACCCGGCCCCAACACGGGCCAAGGCAGCTGAGCCCCTTTTCTCTTGCCCCTACCACGTCCCAAAGCTGTCCCTGAAGCACTGGGGGGGTCCTTGTGTTACAGGACACGCTGACCGCAGCCCCACAGGCTCCCCAAGGACAGTGGTCACCTGGGGGACAAATGGGGTGGCCGTCCCACCCCATGCCAGCGGCTGCTCACCTTCACTTCCCTGGTGCCTCCCCGGGCTCTGCCGCCGCTCCGCTGTCCACCGCTGCCTGCCGCGGCGTGTCCCCGCCCCACCCGGTGTCGACACGTCCCGCCCCCGCGTGGCCAGGGCTGACCGGCCCCGCTCCGGAAAGATCTCACGACCCCCAGCCAGCTCATTTAACAGTACTTTATTTGATTAAAGACTCAGAATTCTCTGTGTACACTGGAATGTGCTCTATTCCCTAGGCCAGGATCATACGGGGTTACAAAAAGTGGGGATCTCGGCTCGGTTTAAATATCACCCTCCAATGAATGTAAGAAAAAAAAAAAAAGCTCCTTGGATGCTTGAACTAACCTTGACTCAATTTTAAAAATCATACAGACAAGCAGATCTGGAACAGGACTGGCTTAATGGGATTAACTGCCTACTCTGCTAGAGAGGGCTTGCCCTCTCAGTACAGGACCAGGGTTGATTTCCTCTCAGGTGCTGCCAGCAGAGGAGCGACCATGAACTTCTTTGGCAGAGGACCCCAGGGGCCCGTGACAGGCTGGCTGTCTCTCACAGAGCGCAATACACACACTTTTAGGGCAGTTGCCTTCCACCTGCACTCGGGCTCTCTGGCTGCAGAGGTGAGGTGTGCCCAGGAGCAGGTGGCGTTCATGACAGGCCCCAGCCATGCAGGTGAGATGAGTTGTGAGGGGAGCACAGGTCTCTTGAGATGAGGCAAATAACGCTAGTGAGGCAGCAGTAAGAGAAATGGCTCGGATCAGCCCCCACATTCCCTGGAAACCAGCATTTCCTTCTCCCACACCTGCCACTGCTGAACCAACGCTGGTTTGAGACAGATCCTGATGCGCAGGCCAAGTTAAGTCACCCAGGCTTCACAGCTCCTTGCACCCAGGCAGGCAAAGCCTTCTGCTTCCCCAGACACCAAAAGGGCCTTGCAAAGGATACACGACTGGTTCTGCTGTGGAAGACAGTGAGGACACAGTCCACTTTGGATGCTCTCCCTGCTGCAGCAGGAACCAAACCACCTGGAGCTGGGCCATGGCCGCACTGCAGAGCTGGAGGAACAGCAGTAACTGTGTGGGGGAAAAGGACTGAACCCCCAGGCCCCTCTTCCCCACCCCATGCCCGCCCCTGTCATGACCCCCCCACCTCTGAAGCCAAGGTCAACTTGCTCAGCTTCCACCAGATGGAAGGGTCAGGACCGGCAGGTGGGCCCACACATGAGAACCACAGGCCAAGGAGAAATTAAAACGGCAGCACCAACAATGGAACAGCATGTGATGCTTCAGGAGAGAAGAGAATGATGTCTGATTGGCTCTGGGCTGAGCTCCGAGTATCTCCGGGGTGGTGGGGGGAGACATGTCAAAGTCAGGCTCTCTGTGGAGATCTTGCTTTTTTGCCAGTCGGTAAAAATCTGCCAAAGAAATTTGTGGCCTTTCCCCCCATGAGCATGTCACTTCTCTGCAAAAACAGTCTGTGACCCAGGAACACTGCAGATGGCAGACAGAGCCACGCGTCTTAGCAGAGGGGGCTGTGGCGTTCCCAACATTCAGAATAAACGTCGGCCTCGTTTTTTTTTTTTAATTAAAAAATTTCTTCCTTTGCATGTCACCACTTCTGGCATTACAGGATTTCGTACTTGTCCACCAGGAAGGTGGTTTCAGTGGAAAACCTTACAGGGCTGTTCCCATCTACCTGGGTCACTTTGGTAACCTGTGGAGACAACAGGCAACATTAGCTCAGCACTGAACACCGTTCCCTACCACAGCGAAGCCATACTTCCCAATGCCATGACGGCCATGAGGGCACAACCAACCTGGTGCCTTCAAACAATAACTCAGCCCTCAAACAAAGATCTTTTTTCCCAGGAAACCTGAAAGAGGGGAGTGATTTTCTGCAGTAACTGTGTCTCCACTGAGGAGCGATGTGGCAGCCACTGGCTACACTTCACTGAAGACAGACAGTTGTATGCCAAGCAGTGTTTTGGCTACAAGGCTGATGGATTCTCCAACAAAGTCTAAGGGGAATTAATGATTACTCAGAGACTTGAAGACACAACTGAAACTCCAGGCAAACTCCATGAAGTGTCAGCTGCCAGTGCTGTCCGCTGGCACGCCCAAATCCAGCTATCTCAGAGGCGGGTTAATTGCCAACCCTCTAGCCATGGCCAGCGGGACAGTACGGCCCCACTGCAGCACGGCCAGTGTCAGCCAGCCAGAGACTGAGGCAAGGGTGACATGCCACCTGTGGAGCATCAGCAGTGACCATACCTGTATGTTGCAATAGTTCTTTTTGGAGACGAAGGAGACTTGCACAGGGAAGAAGTCGTTTGGCTGCCCTGCTATGCTAAACTCCAGACTACCGCTCTTGTTTTTGGCATCGATCACTGGCAGGCACCACTCAAGGAGGTTTCTCCGGCTGTCGTGGCGATACTCACCATCAATCTCCCCAATCACTGGGGCGCCGACACCAGACCTAGAGCAGGCAATGAGAAGTGACAATCACCTCTCTGCACAGAGCTAAGGAAATGCCTCTTAACACCCGTTGGCTTGGCCAGATCCACAAAACAGGGCGGGGAAGGAGGTGATGGGACTCATTAGTGCTGCATGGATAAGGAATGTTACTTGTGGATATGGAGCGTTACTTACGGCAAGGGGATGGTGATGATCACATCATTCAGCTCTAGGCTCTCCTCTTGCAACTCATATTCGATGTTAACATCACAACTGTTCCCACTCTCTGATGGCCAGCAGTTAACTGAGGAAACAGAGACAGTATGTGAACCATGCAGGCCTTTCACGTGGAATAGGCTTTCACAAGATGATGCACTTCGAAACACTCAGTAAAGTCACCCTCAAGAAATTCTGACTTCAAGAAAAGCTCTCTGTTTTCTTTGAGGTGTTGAGAAAACACATCCTGCCAAGGACAGGCACTATCCAATGGATATACATGGCATCTCCAACATCTCACAACATGCCACGCTCCAGGCGGCTACCAGCAGCTCATGGACAAACACTGGCTCCTTCTGCCTGAGCCCCAAGACTTGCACTCACTTGTCAGTGGAATGAAGGACTCTTCTGTGGTCTGCAACCTCCACTTCAGCACACCCACGTCGCTGTTAATAGGGAATGACTTCTCTGGGTTCTTCAAACCGATCTGTGACTCTGTAGTGAAGAGCTTCTTGTCCACGTTTGGGTGAGTCTGAAAGAGGAACATATGCCCAGACTGTAGGTCTAAGCCCAGGGACAGAACCATAGGTAATGCAGGTTCCACCATGACAGGCCTACACAATGTTTGTTTTGACAAAACACACATCAGGTTTCCTCCTGGCCCAGAAGCCCATCTGGAGCACAACTGCTTATCAACCTGGGACTCCTTCCAGGAAATGCTAACCTGACAAGAAGGATCCACACTACTGTCCTTCTTGTGCTACTGCACCAGAGACTCTAGTGATGCAGGCTGATATCTACAGAACAACTCTAAGTCAAAGACCATCCTGAATGTTCACAGCAGACAGAAAAATCAACCTAATGCTGTTGGGAAAAAACAGCCCGACACCGTAACACTACTGTCTCCCCTCAGCAACCTTAATGCACCCATGTGTCAGTGGCCAAACTCCATTTAAACACTCTCTTCACAACCTCAAGTGTGATCAGCTTTTTAGAAGCAGATGATTTTTGCAAGACACTGTTCAAGTTACACTGGAAAGACAGGAGTCAGCAGAGGGTTTGGTCTCATCTTCCACCTGAAGCACCACTTGCGGGAGTGCTGTTAGCAACTCACTCATGGGATGCACTGGAAGGAAGTGGACTTGCAGACAGTGATGATGTACAGACAAGTCCCTAGCGAGGAGTGAGCCAGAGTGTGTCAAAGCAGCACCACGTCCAGGGATCAGTAAGGTCACATAAAGAGGGAGAAAGGAAAGGACGGATCTCCCAAGAACCTTCTGAGCTGCTACTGCTGACTGCGATTAAGTGCTCCAGCAGTCATCCCAGGTACAGCAGTGACAGGACAAACAACCCCAGAAAGAAACAGCTTCTGAGAGAATAAATTAATTCCCCATTGGCACAAGAAGTTTGTTATCCCATTTCCACTCCACAGCTGCAGCTGACATGACACAAACAGGCATTGAGCAACACACCAGGCTGCTGCAAAGTCCAAGTGAGGTCACCTGGCATGCCAAGGTGCACTGTTGGGCAGATAAGGCTCCGAGGGCAGGATGGCGACTGAGATCACATTTCTCCAGTAAACTTCAATCCCTTGAGCATGACTGGCCCCACACTTCTGCTAATACCTGCACTGACTACTCCCATTTCCAAAACATTTGCTGAGAAGGCTTGGACGAGAACACAGGACAGCAACATACTCAAGTATCTCCAATATTTTTTCCCTGGAAAGCAACAAAAGCATGTTCAACAGCACGGGACTCCAAAGAGGCTTTACCTGTAGCTGCACTCCCCTCTTGTCTTCATTTTCTACATGCAGGCGAATCCGTGCAAACTTTTCATCAGAGATGTGCAGCATGATCATGCCATGAAGCTCCATGTTCTGCAACCCTCCATCACGGCCACAGGTCAAGGAGATTTTCTCCTCTATTTTCATGTGCACGCTAGACAGACAGAGAAAAAGCTCACGTCCTACACTCACTATCTCCCAGACAGCAGAGAGATCAGTGCTCACTAAGGACAAGCTGTGTGTACTGAGCAGGGGCTCACGAAAAACAGCACGGCTGGTACAGTGGGGGCTAATACTGCTCTGACATGGAACTCAGGGGCAGGAGGATCCACGCATATAGGTCTGCAAGGGATGGGAACCCAGTTAAACAGCAGTGATGCAGCATCTTGACATGCTGGTCACTCAAATCCCCTCTGATGGGCTGCAGCATGGCTCACTGCACTAAAAGTTCTGAATCGCTGCATGTAAAACGAACCGTGAACACCTCCATCCTGAGCAGCAACATGGCTGGGAAAGAAGGAAAATGGTGCAGGGAAAAAAGCACAGGAAAATTCTCAACCTCAGCTCAACAATGGATGGACAGCCCATTTTAGTTAAGAGGATGCCTAAACAAACTAGTTATCTGCTTTTTTGCTGACATGCTTTCCCAGATTTTGCCCAACTTTTACAGTCACAAGGTAAGAAAACACAGGAAAAAGCCAAAGAAGAGCACAGAAGCTCTCTCCCAAGGCCACAGGCAGAGAGAGCTGTGAGGACACTGCTTCCAAAGCAAGGGCAGCACTCACCTCTCCATATTAATGGGAGGAGTGAGAACTTTGGCTGCTTCTGCAGAGCGCTTGCCTACAGAAGTCATGATATTTTCTCCTTCCGATTTCAGCTTGTCCACGAAGTTGTCCACCTCCTTCCCTTTAGCGCCAAGTTTCAAGGCTTTACTGGGACCTGAAGGCCTAAATAAAAGGTATAATAATCTCCAAGTCAGCTGACAGCAACGGGTTCCCCCTTCCTGGTTATCTTCAAACGCTGTAACTTGACCATCCCAACACCACAGCATTAACTTGGCAGCCTTTTTGGGGGAGAACACGCGTGGAACTAATCATCTTATGTGCATGCTGACAAGTTATAATTTAGATTTGGATATGGTTCCATGTATTATCAGGAGCTGGGACCACTTCTTCTCACTCAAAATGGAAGCCCATCATTCATCCAAGAATCCAGAGAGACTACGGGGTGCTACTGTGGTACGTGGCACAAATGCTCCTCAGTATTTACACAGATGAGGAATTCATGCTAGACTCTCTGTCTGGGCACATGGTTTGAGCCAACACTGACTCCAACATCTGCCATCTGCTGTCCCCCCCTACCTGGCTGGCGCTGGTGCCACTTTGGGCTTCTCGGTCTCAATAATGGTCTCTGTGATCATGGCCGTCGTTGTGCCCCCGGACACGGCTGAGCTGCCGAAGCCCCCGAACCCTGGTGCCTTCTTGCCGTGTCTCTCTGCATCCCTCCTGGCCTGCTGCAACTCCTTTGCCTTACGGCGCATCTCAGCTTTCGCTTCACGTTCCTGCGTCTAAGGAAAAGATAAGAGGCTGATGGAGCTTTGCAACCTCAGCCCTGCCCTGCACAGGAACTAAGTGCAGTTGCCCACAAACCCCTTACCAAGAAAAAAGAAACAAGACACGGGCATTTAGCCCTCAGAAAAGCTAAATAGTTGCATGGCCCCACCAAAGTGGAGGAACACCTCTGTACAGCAAAAGTGGTGTTTCTCAGACAGGGCATCTCGTGTCAGGATTGCAGGTGTCCCCGCTCACCTCTCTGACTGCCCGAAACACCTTTTCCTCATGCGAGTCCATCTCAGTGAAGGTCCGAATTTGTGCCAGATTTACATTCTCGCGGTAGCCCAGGGCGACAATTTCATCGAAGGCAAAGATCAGGTCGAAGCAGTGTTCAGAGATCTCATTCTCTTCCAGAGCTCGACAATATTCAGGGATCTAGAAGGGGAGAACATTTTAAAGGAATACCCACAAACAGTACTGTGTAAACACTTTCTTTCTACCATCCCAGAGGTCACAACTGTGCCAGACCCTCCCAAGCCCAGCACACCTTTTTATGCTGCTCTTCGTACCATTACATCGTCAATAAACAAGAGGAAGTTTTGCCACTGTTAGTTTTCCTACGCTAAAATCCTTACAGAACCTCTCAGCTTCCTCATAACACTAACTCAAAGGAACCCAACTACATGCTGGGGCCAGTGAATTTCCTGAAAATCGTTTGGTTGTGTGAAGACAAACTCACTGCTTCACGATCCCTGCATAGCAACGCTGCACTTTTAACAGCCTTACACTGTACAGAGGATATTTAATGCTAAATCACAGTCAGCCCTTTGGTCTCACCAGCTGGAATATGACTGATGATTTTTTTATGTGGAGTTCAAAACTATGACCAAAAGTTCAGAGCTTTCTGTCCAGCCAGGAAGGGAAGCTCTGGAACATGGACCTACCAGGCCGGCAGGCAGTGCTCCTGCACCAGCTAAAAACATCCCTCACAACAGCACCATTCTGGGCTATAGGCATGTCACCGAGTGACAAATCCTTACCACTCTAGAGAAGAGTCGGAGTGTTTCCAGGTCTTCCAAGATGTTGCTGTTTTTCGTGGTAATCAGCACCATGTAGAGCTTCTCCATGGGCTGGTAGACGTACCGCACGCTCTCTGTCTCCACAAACGTGTGTTGCTTCCCCGTGTTCATCAGCTTTGGGAATGCCGCCAGCAGCCCCTCGATGCGGGTGCGAGTCATCTCCACAAACTGCCGGGACACGATGGCCTTCCCTGCCTTCGTGCACACGGCGGCTGCCAACAGCACCTGGAAGATGGCAGCACGTGAGCCGGGCCTCCCGTTCCGTGCTCACGGAAAGGGTCTCTTCCCACCACACTTCACCTGCACGCCCTCCCTTAAGCAAGATCTTAAGTCTTTCTCTGTGACCAAGAAACGAACTATATCAAGAGCAGAAACATCTCTGCTTTCTGCTTTTCTCTCTCTGTTTCACATTCTGTCCCGACATTATCCTGAGAATTCTCCCTGCTCCTGTCAGGCAAACGATCATTCCGGATTTCACGCACACCGAGGGGTAACGTCCCCTGGGAGCGTTACGGGAGACGCCAGGTTATCGACTTTTCCATCAGGCTGCCCAAGCTTACAACTACACACAGGAACGCAGTGAAATGTAACATCTCTCTCCAGTGCCATACGCACAGAACAGCCAGGTTAACGAAGCCCTGTCACTCACAGCCCTTGAATGACTACCGGGCAGCTCGCAGGCGTTATCACACCGACAGGGCAGCAAGGCACTTACCAGCTGCATTTTCTCCTTCTCTCAATCTGCCCAGACTTCCTCCCTATACTTCTCTCTTAAAGAAGTTAATTATCTTTGTTAGGGTAGTTCTGTTCTGCACTTCAGATCTTTTAAATCCGCAACTACTGTCATTGACAGAAAGTATCAGAAACCCTCAAGCGTGGCAGTGCTGATCCCTGCCGCACCTCGGGCACAGTTTAGCTCTCACTGACCCGTGTGCAGGTCTATGCTGACCCAAACATCGCCGCAATGGACAAAATGAGCCGGAGCAGTCCTGAGACACAGGGCTCTCAGGGTCACACCAGGGAGCAGGCGGGCACCACCCGCCCGGCCACACCTGAGACCCCGAACGCCCTTTAGAGCAGGCATGAGGCCGTGCTGAGGAGGCACCGTGGCTCCGAGTCACCAGAGAAAAAGTGCCGTGTCCCTGCCGCGCCCAAGGGCCCCGACCCGACCCGGCACGGCAACGTCGCGCTCCNNNNCACGGCGGGACAGAACGGGACAAGGGGGCGCGGGCGGAGGTAGGGCACGGGACACAGCGTGGCAGGACATGGCGGGCCGTGGACGTGGGCACCGGGCCGCGCCGCCCCTGACTTTGCCTCTCGGCGCAGCCCCGCCCGGTGGAGAACCAGCCGTACGACGAGAGCCTGGAGCTGCCTGAAACCGAACCCGGAGCCCGCTCGCCGCGGGCGGGGGCCGCGGGCCGCCTGCGAGACTCTCGTCGGCCCGGGGGGTCTGTCGGAGCGGCCGAGAGCGGGAGCGGCGAGCGGGGCAGCGGAGGGAAGGTACGAGCGGAGCGGGCGGGGGGACGGCCCGGTGAGATATCGGTGATAGCCCATGGGACCCGGTTCTGTCGTCCAGGAGGAGGCAGTGGCACACCTCCCCGGCCCCGCCACCCTCAGCGAGGATGACGACGAGGACGATGAGGACTCGGAGGAAGATTCCTCGGAGAGCGACTCGGAGGAGGACTCGGAGGAGCATGGGGCCGCGTTGGAGGGGTGAGTGCTGTTCCTGGCCAGAGGGGCAGGGGCTGAGGCTGGTGGTTGCCGTTCGGGCCTTNTCGGCCCGGGGTGTCTGTCGGAGCGGCCGAGAGCGGGAGCGGCGAGCGGGGCAGCGGAGGGAAGGTACGAGCGGAGCGGGCGGGGGGACGGCCCGGTGAGATATCGGTGATAGCCCATGGGACCCGGTTCTGTCGTCCAGGAGGAGGCAGTGGCACACCTCCCCGGCCCCGCCACCCTCAGCGAGGATGACGACGAGGACGATGAGGACTCGGAGGAAGATTCCTCGGAGAGCGACTCGGAGGAGGACTCGGAGGAGCATGGGGCCGCGTTGGAGGGGTGAGTGCTGTTCCTGGCCAGAGGGGCAGGGGCTGAGGCTGGTGGTTGCCGTTCGGGCCTTGTCGGCTCTGCCGGTTTCCCCTGATCCCACGAGGCTGAGCAGAGTCGTGGGCATCGGGACAGGCAGCTCCTGCCTCCTCGTCCCCAGTGCCCCAGGGTGTGGTTCTGCCAGGTGGTGAACCAGTCCCGGGCTTGTTTGCTGTGCCCAGGAGAGGCAACAGCTGGAATGACCCAAGGTGTCAGCCAGGCCGGGCTGGCAGGAGAGGTCCAGCAAAGGGAAGGACCATCTCGAACATGTCACTCAGGTCCTGATAATTCTTCTTTTCCATCGTTTTCAGCTTCAAAGCTATTTCTGACCCCCTAATTGCTGTCCTATTGCTGCCTTTGTGCAGAGCACTTAGCCTCGTTTTGACAGCCCTGTGTGGGACTGAGTGATCACAGATGTCCATCATTCAGGTGCTTTTCTTGGCCAGCAGGTCCAAGGCAAAACGGGGCCCCATAGTGCTTTCCCCGTGCAAGAAGTGTTTTCCAGAGAGGACTTGCTGCCTGGTGGTTCGGCTTCCCACATCTCTCTGCCCCAACTGGGGCCTGGTTTCTGTTGTACACAACTTGCCACATGTTAATCTTTTTCCACTACTCTCTTGCTTTTACTAGTGACTTCAATCCAGCAGATTTTGACTACCTGCAAGTGTCTTCTGAAATCAAGGATCTCTTTGAATACATCAAGAGGTGAGTGGAAGGGTTTAGCCTGCTCTTGGCTCTCCTTTCTGTCAGTTATTGCAGCACAGTTAGTCACCTAGTCACCAACACTACGGTGGTGTTTTTTTCCAGGTACACTCCCAAAACAATAGAGATTGAGCACAAGCTGCAGCCTTTTATTCCAGACTTTATTCCTGCTGTTGGAGACACTGATGCATTCCTAAAGGTACGGTTTCTTCAGGTTCCTCTCTCTGTCCTGCCCCATGAACCAAAGTGGAATGCAGGGTCAGAGCACATAGGCAGCCAGGCCTGGGGCCTGGGCTGTCTCTGTGCTGTCAGACGTGATGGGTGGACACCTGGGAAACTACACTGGTGGCTTGGTCACCTCTCAAACAGCACTTGGGTAATGTGGGCAAAGGCTGGGTTTTTCCTTCTCCAACACCGTGTGCTTTTCAGGCAGCACCGTACTCAGAAAGCACATCTCAGAGAGCCCAGAGGGAGGCCCTGTACAAACCTGCCCTGGACTCCACAGAGAACAGGGCTCTGTTTTCCTGCAGGTTCCTCGTCCCGATGGCAAGCCTGACAACCTTGGTCTGCTGGTCCTGGATGAGCCCTCAACCAAGCAGTCAGATCCCACTGTGCTCTCCCTTTGGCTGACAGAGAACTCCAAGCAGCACAACATCACAGTGAGTCAGGGAGAGGGAGGTCGCACTTGCTGCACACTTCCTGGAGTAAACCCATGGCATTTTACTCTTAGAACTGAGAACTTGACTTTAAAAGCAGCAAAACCAGACCTTTTGCTTTAATCCATAGTTTTAAACTGCAGTGGATCTGAGCCTTGCGTCAGGCAAGTCTTGATACAAACTCTGGGTCTGTTCACTTCAGGTGATGCCTTACTTCTTTTTGATTGTTCATACTGTTTTAGTCGGCATGTTGTCTGCAGAAATCCATTGGTAAAGTGCAGCTGGGAAAGAGAGAAGGCATGGTTCACCAGGAGTGAATGCAGGTTTCCCAAAAAGTCCTAAAACACCATGGTTTAGGTTCCAGGTTTATATTTGTGTTTTTAGCAGCAGATAAAAGTGAAGAGTTTGGAGGATGCAGAAAAGAACCCCAAAGCCATTGAGAGCTGGATTGAAAGTATCAGTGAACTGCATCGCTGCAAACCTCCTGCCACAGTCCATTACTCCAGGTGAGCCCTGATGTTGGCAGCGGAAGGTTGTGTGTGATCCTAAAGTTGATGTTCTTCTCTTGCCTGGCAGGCCAATGCCTGACATCGAGACCCTGATGCAGGAATGGTCACCAGAGTTTGAGGAGCTCCTGGGAAAGGTATATTGTCTGGGTGACCAGTAGTTAGCTCAGCACATGGTCTTATAAACCATCTGCCATGAAAGCTGGGTGCCTGCTCCATCCCACAGCCCAGTCCTCTTGCGGCATGTTCCTCCTCACGACTCTGTCCTTGCCAGAAGTTGGGGAGGAGCCCAGCACTGGAATTCCCAGCTGCTGCCCCAGTGGCTTCTGTATGCTCCCAGGCTCCTGCGGTCTGGGAGCAGATCTGACAGCCCTGTCTGTTCCAGGTGGGTCTTCCAACCGCGGAGATGAGCTGTGACCTTGCTGAATACATCGACATGATCTGTGGTGAGCTGGGGAGGCTGTGCTGCTGACACAATGTGATGCTGGCCTGGCACTCTCAGTGAAAGCGAGAGAGCTTTAGCTGCAGGCTCAGCCCCAAGCAGTCAGGATCATTCCCTGCTGCTTCAGTGGGAGGTGGGCTCTTGTACTACAGGGGTCTGCAGTCTTTGGTGCATGGGGGCCCCGGTGATGGTGGGCAGTGGGGAACTCAGCTCTTCCTGACAATGCTCTGTGTGGGGCAGTGCAGACCAGGTGCCCTCATGCACTTCTGATCTCACCTGCAGCCATTCTGGACATCCCCGTGTACAAGGGCCGGATCCACCCTCTGCATGTCCTCTTCTCCCTCTTCTTGGAGTTCAAGAACTCACAGGTATGCAGCTCCACCCAAGTGCTGCTCACCCAGCTAGCATCACTGCACAGCTGCTCCCTTCACGTTTGGTGTTGTGGTGCAGTGGGTGTGTACAAAGGGCTGGTGGGCCCTGGAGAATGTGTCCTCACCTGCTCCTCTCCGTGGTGCCTCTGCCTGACACAGGTAGCTAGGCTGTGCTCTGGGCTGAGATGCCATGTTGTTCAACAAGCAACACAAACCAGAATGCATTTCCTTGGGATGACTGCTGAGCACACAACTCACGCAGAGCCGATGTGGCCAGCGGGTTCAGACACATGTGTGTGCTCTGAGCAATGGGAGTCAAATCTTTGCATGAGCATGTTCTTTTCCCTGCAGCACTTCAAGCCCCTGGCTGATGGGCAGAAGGGCAGGAGCCCACCATCCAACCCACCCTCACAAGCGGCGGAGGCAGAGGTGTTGAGCTTTAATTGATGCTTCACATTAAAGCCTCATCTCCTGGATCAACGTCTGCTGCTGGACACTGAGGTGTACCCAGAGCAGGTTGTGAGATGTGACACAGCAAATCAGAAGCCTCTCTGGTCTTCAGAGACATTGCTGGGTTGTTCTGTGTTAGGGAGTAGGGCTTGACTCACCGTATTTGTTGCAGAAGCTGCCTAACGGCTCCATTTTTGACTTGTTCCCAAGGAGTTCAGCATTAAACCAGCCTTTCCCAGTGTCAGGCTCTCTGTGCCACAGGTGCTGCAGAGCAGAGGCTCCTTGAGCACACGCTACGAGGGCTGGAGCAAACAGGAATAAATTCCACACTCAGACACAACACTCAGATCTGCTCAGGGTGTTGCAAGCTCTGACCTGAAGATCTTTAATCTCCTCTGCTCCTTAATATTGAACCCCCTTTCCTGCTGAGAACAGTCCCTTAGCTCCTGCCAAGCAGAAATAACCTGTGCAGCACCACACAGATGCTTGAATTTAGTTTATTGCTGTTGGGACGGCTCTCCCCAACCCCTGCTCCGCTGACCTCCCACCTGTCTGCCACAGCAGCAGGGACAGGGGCAGAGAGGATCATGCAGCAAGCGAGTCGCAAACCTGCTAAAGCAAAGCTGGTGCTTGGCTTTACCCCAGGGGGAATCACAGTGCTAGAGCCTGGCTATAAACAGCTTTGATGCATTTTGATTATAACAGAGTATTGGTAAAGTTCGTGGACTACATAAAACCATGCCTTGGCTGACAGCGCAGCTCCCAAGCCCTGCATCGCATAGCATAGCACAGAGCTGGGGCTGGTCAGCTCCCACTTGCCATCACGGCCTTCCTGGCACCCTGGGCTGCGCAGCTCCGGGGGCTGGTACGTACCTGGTGCCGGGCAGCCCTGGCTCACAGGCACCATGCTGCAGCTCACAGCCAAATCTCATCACTGCTTGTGCTGGGCACTTTGTAGATGCGCCCGGACATTGGGAGCTGGACAAAACCTGCAGGACAAAGAATTCACTGCCTGTTCGGGCAGCCACAGAGTTCCATGACCCGTAACATATCTTTTGGGGCTGCTTGCCCACCTGCTCTCCTTACCAAGCTTGCTGAGGACCAGGGAGTTCTCCAGACCCAGCAGGGCACTGTCTTCTCCCCTAGCACCAGCTCCTACATCCTTGGGGGAAGCTGCAGGGAAGGAAAAGGATGAGAGCTGGGACATCTGTCCTTCACCCAGGCAGGACCTGGGGCCCCACATGTCTCACTGCACGGGCACATCAGGGTTTTACCTCCATCTTCCTGTGCAAGGTCACCGAGGCGCAGGTTGGGTGGCAGGGACCGGGTCTGGCGGGGCAGACGTGTGCCCTGGGGCTGTGGGGGCTCAGAGCTGCTGCAATGGTAGCATTGACTGAGTGGGCTGTTCCCTCCTGCTTGCCCTGGACCTCGCATCAGCTTGGGCAAGCGGCATGCCAGGCAGGCAGCACAGGAGCCCAGGCCGAGCAGGGCGGCGAGGGCCAGGGCTGCTCCAATGGCAACACCCAGGACAGGCAGCTCCACATGGGCATCCAGCAGACCTGCACAGGCAGCACAGACCCCTCAGCACCCTTCCACGCGGCCACTGCACCATGCCCACCCCTCAACAGCTACCTGTGGGCAGGAGGGAGGCAGTGGTGATGCCCACACTGTTGGCTGCACTGATGGAGAGGTTTCCAGCTGTGCAGCTGAGATGGATGTGAAGTGAGTGGTTGGCCAGCCCTGGGTAGCTCGTGGCACCCAGGAGGAGAAACTTGGAGGTGTTGGCCATCACGTGCCCATCCTGGTCCACCCAGGTGATGCTGGCAGGTGGGTTGGCTTGCACCAGCACAAAGAGCACCAGGACAAGGCCAGCGCCCTCGACCTCCTGGTAACGGGCACCTTCCCGCAGGATCTCCGGCTTATCTGGGTAAAAAACAGACGCAGTGAGATGGGCAGGAGTGATGGGGGCAACACAGCTGGGAGCAGGATTTGTCTCACCAGGGTCCAGGACTGCTTGTCTACCTTGTTTGCACAGAACTGACAAGATGCTGCCTGCTATGGCTGTGATGGACGCGGGTTATGGTCCTGCCCAAGTTGGATGGGAGCCCCCCGCACCCTCCCCACATCCCGGTCTGGAGCAGGCCAGCGCCGCAGACCTTACATTGCACATTGAGGAGGATGGAGGTGTTGTAGGTCTCACTGGAGGTCGGGTTGGTCAGGGAACAGTTGAGCTGGTGGTCGGAGCGCTGGGCGGTGAGGGTGAGGATTCTGGCAGTGTCCGCAGTCGAAAGGTTGACTTCCTTTTTCTGACCGCTGAGGTACCAGGCCTGTGTGGCACCGGGGACTTGCCGGGGAACCCAGCAGGTGAAGACACGACTCTCCTCCTCCTGCGGTGTGCACACGGCTTGCGGCTGCGCGTCAGTGGTGGGGTCCAGTTCCCCCAGTGCTGCCAGAGAGCCCGCGGCACATCAGAGCAGCGGCAGGGGTCCTGCTCTCGGAGTCATGCACCGGACCCTACCACAGCCTCACCTGCCAAGCAGAGCACCAGGCGGCTGAGCAGCAGTAGCAGCGGAAGGGCAAGGGCAGCCCCCGGCAAGCCCCTGGGACACCCCATGGCATATCAGCCGTGCTCAGCGCTAGGAGAGAGGCAGCTAGAACAGGGACATGGGGGCGTCCACCACGCTGGGCCCCGGTGTTCCAGAACACAGCAGGGTCGGAGGATATGGCCCAGCTGCACCTTACCTGCAGCATTGCTGCTACTGTGTCCAGCCCAGTCTGCAGTGCGGCTCTGCGCCTGGGCCCCGGCACGCAGGGCAGTGCATGCGGCGCAGGGGCGGGCCCCAGCACGGCTGCGAGCGTTCATCCCCCTCGCCGGGCCCCCGCCGCCGCCTTCCCGGAGCGGGATTGCTGCGCGCAGCCGCGGGGCCAGCCCTGCCGCCTGCGAGAGCGGCCAGCGACCGCCCAGCCAGGGCAAGGTGTGCGCGTCCCCGTGCCGCCAATCTCCCCTCGGCAAGGCTCGGACTCAGACTTGCATCCACCAGGCCACCCATCTCAGGGGGGCTGTGCACGCTTGGGAATCACACCGCAAATGCCACAAGCACAGCCCAGGTGCTGAGAACAGAGGGAGGTTTATTGGGGGTGGAGCAGAGCGAGACGAACACAGCAGGGTGCTTTGGTACTTTCCAGTCCCTGGCTGTTAGCTCTGGCACCTGAGGTGGACCTTCTCTGGCCGCCAAGGCATGTCTGCCTGGGCCACCTCAGGAGCATGGTTCTACCCAGCCCACTCGCTGCCTGGCCATCTCCTGCCCGTCTCAGTCGCTTCCAGTGCCATCGGGGTTGCGCAGCCGACCGAGCATCTCGCAGAGCATCTGGTTGCAGAGCGCGGAGTAGGGGTTCAGCAGCACGAGCTGCTGTCGGGCGAAGGCGCTGCCCAAGCGCGCTGCGCGCTCGAAGTCCCGCCGGGCGTCCTCGTCCCGCGCCTGCAGCCGGCGGATGAGGCCGCGCTGCACGAAGCTCTGGCAGGCGGCGCGTCCGCAGCCGCGGCTCAGGCGTATGGCGGCGTCCAGGTCCTGCAGGGCACCTGGCGACGAGGGGACGCATTGGTGGGGGCTGGGGGTACCAGAGGACCACCCGCACCTGCGCTGCTCACCTGCCACGTCCCCGCGCAGGCGTAGGGCTTGGGCCCGGTTATTGTAGCCCGAGGCGCGCTCAGGAAGCAGGCGAATGGCCTCACTGAACCGCTCCAAGGCCGTGCTTATGTCTCCTGACTCAGCCGCAGAAACTCCCTGCAGCTCCAGCTCCCGGACTTGATCCAGCAGCTCCAATGGAAAAGCTTCCACTATTGCAGTGTAAAGGGGAGACCTTGACTGGCAAGTGGTGGCACCAGGACACCCCAGGGGACCCAGTCCCACTGCCACCCTACACTCCCTGTCCAGGAAGGGAACAGACACAGGGCAGGGTGCCGATGTCCAGCCTCAAGCAGGCACTGCTGCCAGCCTGCAGAGCCTCCTTCCCTGCCTGCCTGCTTGCCCTGTGGGGACCCTGCTGCCAATTCCAGCAAGAACCTGGCGCAGCATCACTGACCTTCATCCTGGACATCCTCCTCCTCCTCATCCAACCCTGGGATATCCCCAAAAGGGGTGCTGGGGTTAAAGATGGTCTGCAGGACGACCCTGTCGTTTGCCGTGGCCATGGTCCTCTCTGTGCCACTGAGGCCTGTGGTGGGGCTGCAGGCACAAGCAGGCTGCCACGGCCCAGTTAATGTTCACCCTGCCGCATCCTATCGCAGCCGGGGTGTGAGGCCCCACCGCCTGGCCAGTGCCCCCCGACCGTGGCCCAAGGTGACCCGCACACACTGGAGCCGAGGGCTCCTCACTGAACACCCTGCACAGTCCTTGGTGCTGGCCAGGGGCTCCCATGCCTTGTGAGCGTCCTGGAGAAGCAGCAGATTCTCAGTTTTCAAAAAGAAATGGAGAGAGCCCTCTGCAGCAATAAACTTGACATGTTTATTAATTAAACTATCACTTAAATAAAAAAAAGTGCATAGAAAATAAACATGTTTAAAAACTCCTTTTTTTGTTTTTTTTTTACAACTATGTACACTTTTTATTTTTACATTCAGTCTTTTGCAGAGCTTTCAGCATTTTTTAAACTATTAAAGTATTTCCTTCTTCCCTGTGGCAGGGAGTTAACACTGATGTACTTTAGACACGTTTCCTCTTAAAAAAAAAAAACAAACCAAACAAAACAACAAAAACCCAAACAACCAGAAGATTGGAAGAACACAAGAAAAAAAAGGTTTTGTTATACATGATAAGTTGTCAAGAAATGTATTTCTAGAACATAACCTTGCCTTTGCAGAGCTTTTTTTTTTGCCTTTTTTTTTTTTTTTTGAAACAATTATTCACCTACCTGTAGTTACTAAAGAGACTGTAAGTTCAATAAAAGAAACACCACAAGTATAGTTCTTGGCTGATAGACGAAGCTACTGTACCTTGTTAAAAAGATACCAGGAAAGCACAGAGCACATTTTTCCCTATATGTAGGTGGTACCCCAACATTCATAACCAAAACGAGAGGAAGGAAAGGAAGAAACCAAGTTGTACAAGTACTGACTGTAACAGGAAAGGCCAGGAAAGGCCGAGCCACCCACTCCCAGCTCCCGGCCCTGGCTGCCGGTGGGGAATGTGCAGCAAGGCTTTCCTGGAGCTGTGAGCAACTGTAACACAATCCTTATCTATAGTGTTAAGAGAATTAAAAGCCATGAACCGATACTGAACTAGGCTTCGTTACACGGTGCATTACTATATTAGTTCCTATATATATTGTATTTATAGTTATAAAAAATTTTGCAAGTGTCGAGAGTGGACCAGTGTATGGGTGAATGGCATGATTCTGCACAGACCGTCCTGCTGAAGAACCTGGTATTGCTTTGAAATGAAAGAAAATCAGAAAGAAAAGATACCCAGCCCTTTGCAATGACCCGCTTCTCCTTTAAAAAAAACATGTCGGTTTGTACAAAAAACCCCAAAAACGCCCTAAGGTTCCTTTTTTAGTATTTTCAGATTCCATGATCTGCGTCAGTCCTTATAAAATATACATTCATACACGGGGAGCTGGGTGCTCCTGGCCAGCCCGGGCTGAGGGTGGGTGGGCTCAGCTGCCCTGGCTGCCCCAGCCCTGCTGCCACTTGCCCCACAGGCCAGGGCTGGCCATGGTGGGCACAGCTCCCTGGGGGTACAGACAGTTTCACTGGCCACAGCGGCTCCTGCCAAGGCAGCCGCAACGGGAATAGCAGCAAAGCGGGCAGCCCGCCGGCTCGGCTGGTCCCGGCGGGAGGAGGTTGCCTGGCACTTGGATCCTGGGGGACTCCTGAGGCACAGTGCTCCCCCCGACCCTCCTTCCCACTTCTCCCCATGTGGGGTGGCTCTGGGCAGCGCTTCCCAGTGGAGCCTCCTCCCGCAGCCAGGAAATCGGGAGGTGGCAGCAGCGCAGGGGTGAGAAAACGCAGCGTAGCGGAGCTCTGGGATAAATTCAGGGGCTTTGCCATGGCGAGGGCTATGCCCCCACCCTGCCTCAGAAATGGAAGGAAAAGGGCCAAGACCAGCCGTGCCCAGGGCTGTGGGGCCCAGAGCCCCCAGGTGGGCACTCTCTGGGCTCCCCAAGGTATGTGCGTTCCCAAACTGTCAGTGCATCAAATCATCTCAGTAACAAATGCAGCGTCAATGTGACTTTGCTTTCAACAGTTACCAACAAATTATCCTCACACAGTGCAATAACAAAAGGAAACCGGCAGGTTCCGAACCTCCGAGCGCTGCTTTTCATTCTCAGGGCAGAGGAAGAAGACTCAAGACCAGAGAGGTGTGGATTGGGGATGCCTCTCTGAGAGACCTGGGGAGTCAGCAGGCACTCCCAGTCCCTTCCCCACCAACTGCTGGTGCCGGTTCAGAGCAGCTATCGGATGTGTCGGCTCCAGGAAGAGAGGCTCCTGTAACGACTGCAACCTAACCAAAAGGAAAGCTTGGAAAAGCGAGGGTGCTTTCTGCTTTCCCTTCTATGCAGAAAAACCCATCTGCCTTCGAGGGATAGACTGTGGGAAGAGGTGCATGTCTCAGACTGGCCTCCCAGCAAAGAGGTATCAAGGGTCAGGTCTCATCCTGTCTTGCTTTTCCTTTTTAAACCCTCGCAGGATGCCAGTGTGGGCAAGGCAGAATCAAACTTTCTGCCCGAGTCACACACTGTCCTCCCACAGAGGTAAAGTCATACCATGCTGGGCAGCTCTCCCTCCTGCCCTCGTCCTTGTGGGCAAATACAGTTTAAGGTCCAGCCAACCCTCCCAGAGACAGTTACTGAAGTCAAAAAGGCAGAACAAGAGTAGAAAACAAAACTAAAGCAACCCCCCCACTGGAGAAAGGCTCAGACTGTGTCCAGCCAGGTATTTCCTAGAACCGTCCTATGAAAATAAAAAAAATCATTAAAAAGAGATTCTCTTAAATTAGGATAATACCACTGTAAAAAGCCTCGTCATAAGTGCTTTCCCCTATGAAGTGCTTCTCATAGAAAAATATACAAAATATATTTACATTTATAAAACCTTAAATACTAAACTGTAAACAGAACAGAGCAGAATCCAATGTTGTCACTGTCAGGCTTGGGTCTCTCACTTCTCTCTCTGGTTTTGCTCTGAGGCACAGGGCAGACCCCATGGGAAAGGAGGACTCACACTGCTCCAACCAGGATGGTGGCGTCCCTCAACTTGCTCAGAGCTGGCCTGGTCCCCCGTGCACTGCACCAATGCCTCACAAGTTTCCTATGTGTTAGGGGATGTTGCGTGGACGAGGCTGGCTGGTGCTTGCCTTTGCAGAGAACTCTGGCTCTGTTTTGGTGCCCTTGCTGTTTCTTCTGGGGAACACAAGACTACACCCTGATGACCGACTATGACAGGCACCTGCCTGCAGGGTCACCCTCCTGCCTGCCCCGCACAGCCCAGGGACACTGTGGCACGGCAGAGCAGAGTGGGTGCCTCCACAGCAGTCCCTCCCAGCTCCTGCTCTGCAACGGCGTGCGGCCAAGGCCGGGGCTGGGGCTGGCTCGCACTCCCCCTCTCTCCCTTGAGACTTCAGTCCTGTTCCTCAGGACACTGCTGGCTGGCTGCGCCAGCAGCTCGCTGGGCAGAGGAGGAAGCTGGCTGCTGGAGACAGGATCCCGATGACCACTTCCCACCCACATGGCCACAGAGGCAGAGCGTTGGTAAACGGGAGCCTTTGCTGGCAAAGACTTACAGTGCCCCAACTGTTAGCAAAAGCCCTCTCTGCCAAAGAACGCCAAGAGTTCCCCTGCTCTCAGGCAAGGATTTTAGAGCAAGATGCCAGCGAAACTCTTCCTGTCTAGTTGTGGGCTGCTCTGTTCTGCTCTCACGAGCAGCCAAGCCAGCCCCCTGCGCCACAGAGCCCTGCGCAGGCAGCACACCTACTCCCACTCACACATAGTGTTTTGCAGACATGCAGTTCCAGGGGGCCATTGGCGAGGCACAGCCCTTCTCCCCAGGAGGCAAGCTCAAATATTGCGCTACCCAACCACTGACTCAGCCCTCAGAAGGAGAGCTTTGAGCCAGGAGACAGAGAGGGACACGACCCGTGACTGCTGCCCCGTGCCTGGGCCTCGGGTGACACCTCCCCTCCCGTCTCCCACTCATTAGCCCCACGCTAAGAAACAAATATGGGGGCGGGGGGAAATGAGAATAGCAAAAACATAACCACGCCGAGGATCTTCTCCAGCTGCCCATGTCTCTCTCAAGGGTGAGTGTGCACATGCGAGACATGAAGATGTGGACTCGGACAAACGTAGCCGCCAGTCTCAGGTCCCTGAGCCCAGTCCATCTTCACTCCTGCTTCTGGCCTCTCTGTCCCGTCCAAGCGGCCGGGGAGGGCCTCACTCGAAGCTTTGGTTCACCCCAGGCCCTGCAGGGCTCACTTGCAGCTGATGGAAGTTCTAGTTTAAAAACTTCCTACACTTCTTGGCACCGCAGTTACAGGGCAGTTTGTTGCTGGCGTCTTCAATGGGGAACTTGTAGTCATAGGTGAGCTCTTCCCCTCGGTAGATTTTGCGCATGGCGAAGATGACAATGTGTTTCTGGCCATCGATGTTGATGACCCGGGAGTAGCAGTTAGGCTCGCAGGAGTGGTTGATGAAGCGGGCCGCGTTCCCGTGCATGGTGGCATCCACCACTTCGGAGTCGTCAATGCGGAACATGTAGCACCCGATGCCCTGTGCAGGGAGGACAGAGGAGGGTCAGTGCAGGCAGGGCAGCACAGCCACCCCAGCAGACAGCCCAGCTCTGAGGGAGCTCCGCAGCCTCTCTCCGCTGGGCCTCACACATTCCCGCCTGAATCATTTCATGCCCACATTGACAGAGACTAATCTGAGACCCTGCCCAAACCGTAGAAGGGCATGAGGACTGCCGCTAAAGCTCCAGCAAAAATGAAAATAGTCCAAGAAGTCTGTAATCCCAATTTGTGATGTTCCCAACAGAATTTTCATATAGGCCTGTCCTACCTTCACAGTGACTTTCTAGCTCTCCCAAACTCTTTAAGAACATCTACAAAAGCCCAAAACTCACCTTACTGTCGTAGTATTTCTCTCGTTTGTCAGTGAGGATGGAGCGAATGACATTGCCTGAATATTCGATCACCATCTCACCTGCATCGATGTTTCTTTTGCAGAACAGACCCCGGCCATGGATAGGAGACCTAAAATGCAACAAGAAAAGTGAATTATTTCAAACGAGATAAGCAAAACTCAAGAATATCAGATTGCAAAGGCTGCAAAAAAAAGGCTATTCGTGACAAGGATCATTGCGGTACTGTTAACCCTTTTCTAAGGGAACACTAACACACCACCAGGTCACTCTCCCCACATCTGAGCTACTGCCATGGTAAATCCAGCAAGGAGCAAGTGATTTGTGTGGAGGATTACTTTTCAAATACATAACCTGGGCAGGGAGAAGGAAGAGGAAAAAAGCCCCAAGCCTGCTTTTCCCCCTCAATTTTGCAGTCTGGCTTCACAGGTGGTTTCCAGTTTCCACCTTCCCCTATCCTATAGGTAATGGTACCAGAGCAAAACCTACCTGTAGACACCAACTGCCTCCTTCGAGGTCTTCTTCAAGTGCCGGAAGCGCATGGGCATTGGCAGATCCATACTGGTCGCCCTCCTAGAACAAAGAGGCACTGCTAAGTGATGACCTGTATCTGAGACTCTGTGCCATGTATTAACTGGGGCACTTTCCAAGATGGAGTAATTTCTACACTGTGACACTGCAGCCTATAGAGAACACAATCAAAATTAATGCAGTGCTTTCATATATATATATGTAAAAGATCATCTTCTCCCTTTCCTCCTCAAATTCTCATCAGATTGTTTTGCACTAGCAAGGATAAGAAACATTTGAAGGCAGATTGGTCTGGTGGTCACCTTCAGCTGTCACCTCTCTTGTTATTGCAGGAGTCACCTCTATTTCTGGCAGTGCTTGGCAGCTTTCAAGATTTAAACACCCCTCAAAGCACACAACCCTTAACTAAGCCAAATCTGCTCGTTTTAACACCCCAACACTATTTTCCCCTTTGAACCTTTAAGCCCTGCTGCATACCGGGCTGATTTCAGCTGCACTTCTTCCTCTTCCTCGTCATTCGGGTTGTATTCTGGTGGCTGTCGGTGTTTAGAAGCCAAGAAATTAAACATATCAAATGCAGATTTCCTGCAATTTAAAGAGACCAAAGGGAGTTTGTTTTACTGACTGAAGATAAACGTGTGGTTGCCACAACCGTCTGACATGTTTACTGCCTCACACCTTGCCTACTCTGTCCTCTCTTAAAGCCCCTGCACATCAGGGTAGGCACAGCAGGTTCTGAGAACCTCCAGTAACAGCCCCAGCCAGGAAAGCTTTGTTAAACCAAGCAAAGGGCCACAAAGTGGCACAGGAAAATGCGCAGACTTCGAAGATGCCGAATGGTTGATTTTCATGTACCAGTTGTTAACATTTAACTGAAAGCTTTAGTGCTGCGGAGGTTTGTTGCTCCTGCCCTGCCACAGCATTAGTTATACAGCCAAAGGGCCAATACCAACAAGGCTCACACTTGCCTCAGGTGGACTTCGGCCCGAGCAGAGCCATGTGGGTTCAAAGGAGGTTCATTGGCCTCCTCTGGCTTGTGAAATCTGAACTTGTAGTTGTGGCAGTGCTTTGCTCCGTACAGTTGTTCAATCAGGAACACAACAGTGTCATGGATAATCCCCAACATCCTCAAACCATTCACACCTGGAACAAGAAATAGAGCACAACAAACACTAACTACCAGTGTAGACAGGATAGATGTGCAGAAAGATACAGCAGCTTGTCACAAAGAGCTGGGACACGACACAGCTGTCACAGAAGCACTGTATTAGCTATTGCATTCTATGTGAGAGTTTCTAATCCTTCCACCAGGAAGAAATTGCCCTCCATACAGCATGCAACAGGTTAACTGGAACTATTAAGACTCTCGGACCCTCACAGAAAGAGCTGTTTGCTCTCCCATGTTCAGCACAGGGTGTTACCTGCAAAGGACAGCTGCTTCAGGCGGGCGTTCGAACGCGCCTCTTGCACCTTGTCAGTCAGCGACTTCCAGGCATCTGCAGCACACACACAGGTGACAAATGGTGACAGGGTATCCAAGTGCTGGGATACTCGTATTTAAATAAACTAATTTGAGAATATGAAGTTTGCAACTTTCCACAGGCCATAAATTAAGATCCTTGGATCCAATTGCTTTCATCCTCTTGAAAATTCACATTGGCATAAGGGAAGGCAAGGTATTCAGCAATTGGTCTGGACGAAAAGTCTGGACACCCAATACTCCACTGTGTGATCCACATTGTCTATTTCTTCACAAACTATGGTTCAACATCATTGGTCAATTGATAAAACAAAATAGGTCAGTGATATATATTCCACTGAATATATTATGTCACAAAAAAAAGGAAAAATAATAGAATCCAGACATTATCAGGGACTAGGATTGTTCTAGGGCTGCAAAACAAGAGATTTCTCTTTCTCTTTTTTTTTAATCTATAAGTAAAGCAAATAAGAGGTCCTCAGAAGTAGTAATTTTACTTCTAGTTAGGACAGCTAAAACCAGTACAACCAACACTGCACAGTTCTCACCTTCTATGCTTTCTGCGCAGATTTGAAAACCATCATCACTGGAGATCTCAAAAACCAAACCTTTTTTTGGTTTCTTCTCACCAAGACACTCTTTCCTCTTTTGTTCTTGCTGAAGCCAAAACATAAGAGGGGAGCTGAAAGTGCTCTCTTCTTCCTCGAGAGCTTTTGAGCCTAGAGAAGACAGAAGCCAGCGTGAAGATGGGAATTGGAAAGAACGATGCTTTTTACACCTGGTGTTCCATGACTGAAAATAACTTACTGACCTGCCTTTTCACTAGCAAATCCAGCCAAGAAAAGAAATTCTACAGTGTTGCAGTAAGAATGTGAAATCTCAAGTGCTGAAATTCTCACAAACTAAAAACACAGACAAAACTATTTATCCAAGATCTACAAATAGCAAACAAACCTTTCCTCCCCTTATAGCAAGGGTAACACAAGCTAATAGCTCTGAGCCTGTTCCTGACAGAATGACAAACACAAAAATCAAATCTGCAAACATCACTTTCCCAGTCCTGGAGAATCCCAAGACTAGGTGCTTCTGAAGAAGTGACATACCTGCATTTTCTTGTTCATTTATTGAGTTCTGTGTTGATTGAGGTTCTGGGACCACAGCTGGTTGCCTTGGGAGGGAAGGAGGAGAACATGGTGAAAAATAGCTAACAACCTGCCTCATTTCCTCACCGACCCTGAGCAGTAGTCCGTGAAATCTTGAGAACTAGACAGATACAAGAACCTTTTTCCAGATGAAATGTTCTGACACCAGTTCAGTTGGAAATGAACAAACAAAAAGATTCTACTCAACAGCATTTCTGTTTGCAGCCTCTATCAGCCTGTGGGCAGCAGCCTAATTTCACACAGCCTGTGACCCGGTCTCTGTGTCAGCCCCACTCAGGAATAAGGTGTCAGACACCACTGAACGAGCATCTCCTCAGCAGGCACTGAGCTTCCCAGAACTACACACAGCTTAATGCAAAATGCTTCCATATTGCACCTAAGTGTGACTGTACATCCCCCACTGGAAGCTCTCCAAGCATTTTACCTAGGAATGCCAGACTTCCCACATTCTCCATACAAATGCCCTTCAGCTCAAGCGAGCAGAAATCACATAGAAAGGTCTGTTCATCTCTTACCCTGCAGATGGCCCACGTGGCTTCTGCAACAGCTGATCTACGCTGGCTGCATCCTGCACATCTGCCTTCACAGCAGGAGTCCTGGAAGAAAAAGATTTGGGAACATTCAAAATATCTACCAACCCATGTGTGCCATAAATGAGACCGGAAATCAGGAATGGATCCACTGGGAAATTGCCATGATGGACTTGGCAGTTCTGCAGAATTACCCAAATAGCAACAACAGCTCCTAAGATACAGAGAACCAGATCACACTTCCAGCACTACATCAGAATCAAAAGTTGCACTTCACAATTTGCCTTGACTTGCACAGCTTGCTGGAGAAACTAGTGCAAGATTCTCTCATACTGTTACAAAACTTCAGGCAGGAGCAAAACCAAACTCTCCTCTTACCCTGTAGCCGAGACCTGGGGTACAGCAACAGCCCCTTTGTCGGGAACATGAGCTTCAGAAGAACCAGTCCACGTGTGAGAAGTTTTGTGCTTCTTTCCATTCCCTTTGTCTAACAATGGCTGGATGCGTTTGATTTTTGGCTTCATTTTTGTGGCACCCAGCACAGAGCTACTCGCAGACTGCTGACCAGGTGACGGGGAGCCTCCTGGAGATGCTGAACTGGCATGCATCACTGACGAGGAAGCCTTGCTTTGTTCCAGTCCAGTATTGTTTGGAACATCAACCAGCTGTGGAAAGCTTGACAACTGCGTCGTTGCCGGAACTGTGCTAAGGTCCAGCTGGGAGGATGCAACCCCAGTTTTGTTGGCTAAGAGCTGTGTCATGTGCTGAAGCTGATACGAGCCTTCTGGATCAGCAGAGGATGGAGCGACTGTCATGCCCATTGTCTGTGCTGAGGGTAGAACACATATGCTTGATGCAGCTGTCATGGCTGCCGTAACCGGAGTTTGAGATGCTCCCAGTTGTGAAAACATCCCAGAACTTGGTGGTAAAGTCATGTGCTGCTCCTGCAGACCAAGGCTTTGCTGACTAGCTTTGATCAGGAGGTTGCTTATCGAACCAAGGTCCCCCAGTAATCCAGGGCTTGTTAACGTTACTGAACTTTGTCCCAAAACATGACCAGGAACTGACCCACCAGTACTAGGGGCTGCCGTGGCCTGCATGGATACGACATTTAGCACTGAGGAACTGGACGTTAGGCCTGATACAGGCCCTGCTGGGAGATGACTGGCATCTGGACCAATAATGCTGGGAGATGTGCTGACTGCAGTAGTGGTCCCACCTTGTGGAAGCAAAGATGTTTGCTCAAAATACATGACCCCAGACTTTGACCTTTTGATAATATTGGGGACAGTTCTATGGGATGTTGAATTCGCAATGGTTCCCAAATCCAATGGGTGGTTAGAAATCTGGGAAGGAGCAAAATTAATTAAGGTCATGTTGGAGACCATATCAGAAGGAGCTATAGCAGACGGGGTTCCAGAAGGAGCCAGCTTCTTGTTCTTCCGTGACTGCAGACGAGATATGGGCCGTTTCTTGCCCAGGGCAGCAGCTGGTGTAGAAGCAGCAGTACCAAGGTCTGTCCTCTGACTAGCTTCAGACACTAAGAGCTGAGGATCAGGGGGTGGCTGCACCCCAATTAGAAGACCTTGTGAAGGACTGCTGATGTTTGGTGGGAAGCCTGTCTGAGCGGGTGTGGAGAAGGGATGTATATGCTGGTGATGGGACATGGGCAGTAGACCCTTGCTTGTGGGAGGGAATAATGACTGAGATGGGGGCAAGCTCGGATTTAATCCTGTGGTCAGCGTGAGCCCGCTCCCCATGGGCCCCAGAACTGAAGTGCTGGTTTCCATCACACTCTGCGCAGAACTCACGGAGGGTGTTAACTGTATCTTTTGGGTGACACCATTGGGAAGAGTTTGGAGGACGTACAGGGGCTGCATGTTTTGATTAACTACCAGAAGTTTTTCTGCGGCTGGCTTGAGGTGGGGTGGTGTTGTCTGCACCGCAGCGTTGGAGATCTGCGAGGGGCCAGGACTGTCCGTGGAGTTTGGCACATACTTCTGGCTCTGGAGGGGAACGGTGGGTGATACCGGCACCTGGATACCGGGAGTCCCGCTGTTTCTTGTTAAATCTTGGTTGCTGCCATGCCCTTGCTCGACAGGGCCGCAGGCTGGGCTGGCTATATGCTCTGCATCTATGTGACCCTGGATGAAGTGATCGGGAGTCATGTGTCCTTCGGGGCTTGGGTCTACCCCTGGACTCAGGAGAGCTGCATCGCCTTCCCCTGAGGCAGATTTTTCTGTGACTGTCACTCTCTTCTCTCCAGACTCTGTGGAAGGCAAGGCAAGCATCGACCTCTCTCCCGAGGAGGAAAGTGAAGACTCCGAGATGACAGCAAGCCTATTGTGATTTTGGCTGGGCACTGTAGGGCTGCGAGTGGTCAGAACAGAGAGATCGGAAGGAAGCTCCAGTGGCAATTCAAATTGCTCCTCTGCTGATATGGAGGAAGAGACACTGCTGTCCACTGGTTCAGTGGTAGGCAGCTGCTGGGAGAACACCTCGAACAGACCCATATCCTTGCCACGGTTGCTGTCAAGACCTAAACCTTCTCCAAGCGTCAGGAGTTCAGATGATGAGGACTCTGGACTTTCTCCCAAAGCCTGCATAGATGGTGTGTTCTTCAGCACAAAGTCCATGATGTCAGAAGGGAGTATGTTCCCACAGTCATCACTGTTGTTGTTGTCAGAGTCAGATTTCAGAAGTTCTGTGTTGAAAGTGTCCAGTAAGTTCTTGTCAGCAGGTGTGCTTGCATGAGCCCTGCGGCCCGTTTCCAATGAGCTCAGCTGCGCTTCCAGAGAGTCCTGACCCTGCGCTTTAACCCTGCTCACAGGGTGGCAGTTATCAATCTTGGGGTCGGTTTTGTGGACAGTGGAGCTCTTGGTGACTTGCACTTTCTCACCAGCTTCTTCAGTTCTATCCAGCTTTAAGGTCTCTGTACCATTCTCTTTGCCACTCCTTTTAGTTACCTGGCTGACTTTTCTGGTTGTTGCTGTGACACTTGTATCACTTTCAGTTCCATCATCCACACCATCTAGCTGTGAGATTTTTGGAAGATCACACTGCTCCTCCTCCCTGAATAAGCTATGGGATGCGAGCCTCTCCTCCGTGTTTGAGGAAACCACCGTCCTTGTAAAATTGTAGTAGTATAAGTCATCTTCATCTGATGTGCTCAAGTCATCCGCTCCATCCACCTGTCCTTCTGCAGACCGCTTCCCTCGCTTCTTGCCAGTTGAGTTACTGTAGAAGGGAATGTCTTCCTCTCCATAGGACCTCACACCATACAGAGGAGTCAGTCCAAAGAACATATTGGATCTGGCCCGAGCACTTCTCCTTGGATACCTCCGCTTGTATGACCCTTCTTCTTGAGCTTTAGCTCCATCTTGGAGCATCAAGCTGTTATCTTGCATGGGCAAATTTTCATACGTGTTATTCTGAGATTCCTGTGTTGGTGCTTCATTTGGACTTCCCTGAATTACAGGGTTCTCTTCTGGGCTTTCTGAAGCTGAGGAGGGCTCAGCCAAAGCAGCCAGGTCTGCCCCTGCAGGCTGAGCTTCAGCATCCCTTTCTGGCTGTGCGTTTTTAGACTGGTTTTCACTTTCCATCTTGAGAGGAGTCAGAGTGACTTTAACAGTGCGTTTCCTGGGTGCCTGCAATTCCTTAGGGGCTGCTTCAACCTGCACTGCAGACCCTTTAGATGGCCCTTGTGAAGTTGGAGACTTCTCACCAGCTTTTTCAGCAGGAATATTATTACATAACCTCTGGCTAATTTGTTCAGTTGCCAAACCCTGATTGCCAAATTCTGGTTTCAGTTCATCACTGCCTACTGCTTGACTTGTCTCTGAAAGAGATTTCAGGGAATGCTTCTCTTTAAAACTGTCTTTCATTAACTTTTTGCCCTTCTGACGCCTGTCTCTGGAGGCAGTAACTACCTGCTCACTTGCTGCAGGAGATCTACTGTTTACTCCAGCAGCCTTCAAGGTCTTTGCATCCATCTCATCAACCAGAGTTTTCTCTGGCTGTACAGGCTCCATGTGCTGATCTCTGTCTCCTTCCGTGCCTCTCTGATGCAAAGGTGGAAAGGGTATTGCTTCTTTGGAAGAAAATGATCCTGAACACTCTTGAAAGGTTCCTATTTTAACATTCATTTCTGTGCCCGATGAACTTGTTGGCTGAGCGGGCACTTTAGAGCTTCCTCCAGAAACAAAAGTATGAGATGAATAATCTGGGTCCTTGGAGGTTTTCATCTTCTCTCCCTTAGAAGGTGCACCTTTGGCTACTAAATCTGAACTGCTGGAATGTTTCCCTTCTGTAGATTGAGATGCATCCAGCTGGTAAGTTTTATTTCCAGTTGTAGCCGCTGTTTTCTGGGAGCCTGAACTGGTAGAGCAACTTTGAACTGGAGCACTTGGAGGACCTGTGCACACTGACCCCACAAGGCGGTCAGTACTTTTGACAGTCGGTTCATATTCTGAAGAGGCCCCCATGCTGGAAACTGAAGACACACTGTGCCTGGAGTAAGTGTTTCCAGCTCGTGTAGGGGAAGTCATCCGGAGTTTTGATTGTTGCTGTGACAAAGAAGAGGTGCTGTGTCTCCGAGAACCAATGCTCTTAAGTCCTGAGGACAGCAAAGGATCTCCTACTGTCACTATTTCATGGGTCACTGGGGTAGGACTTCCTGAGAAATAAAGACAAGAAAGACTGTCAGGTGATCTTAAACCTACATAATCAATGCACATCCAATTCCTTCATAAAAAACCACAAGAAATTAAAACCCAGCAAAACTTTTAAGCCAAACACCACCAAAACGTGTTGATACTTTGGGGAGGTGTTAAAAACTTGATACCGTCAACCAGGATTCAGCAAGTTTGTATCTCAGGGTTTGGTATCTCAACTTCAGATGAGAATTTTCAACATCGGTTTGAAAGAAAACATTAGTCAGAAATAGCTACTGAACTACAATACCAGATTTCTGATTCTCTCTGGAAAAATATTGACTGAGATATTAAGTCCCTAACTGGTATCACAGCACTTTTGGTTCACTACTACTATATGGCCCAAATGCTACCTCTTCTTCATCCCAAGGGAATGTTTGTTTCAGTTGTACATTTCTTGGCAGGCCATCTCTACTGCGTATTGTTAGAACTTTCCCTTCCTCAACCTATTGCCATTTCACTGTCTTTTCTAGAAACAGTAAACTAAACAATGCATTTTGAAAGAAGCCAAGAAAGACAGGAACTAAACCAAAAATATTTCCAAAACAAACCTCAATCAAAATCAACAGGACTAGAAATACCTGCAGAGGGTAATGGCCTAGAGCCAGGAGACCTCTGTGCGGATGGGTAACTTGGCGCCCTGAGCCTGGGACCCTTCGAGACCACTGGATAGTAACAGGAACTAGAGGTCTGAGAATGCAAGGGACGATCTGGTGATGGTGGGTTTACAATTTCAGGTGCATTTCGGTTGTCTTTCGGTAGAACTTCTGTTGTTGAAAAAAAGAGAAACAACAGCATAAGCCATCACTGAATGCTAAAAAGCTATGATCTGATAGAGTATATACTACTATCATGTTCCACTAGGAGAATCAGGGTATTTGTTAAATAAACACAAAGTGAAAGATCTGACATCAGATAATGTGTGGCTTCTTCTTGTTAAGAACATTTTCAAATACTTGTAGCAATTGCTCAGCTTACACATGAAATTCTACCACGTATTTATAGAGTTTAAGATTCTGTGTTAACAACGACAACGACTATAAACATTTTAAAAATCTTTCACAACTTTACCCTTGGAAACAAGGAAGCAATTTGGAAATACAGAAGCACAATATAACTATTCAACATTGTACTGAACAACTCCCGTATTATAGACCAACACCAACACTCCAAATACAGTTTGAGGTTTTAGATCACTAGAAAATTCTCTGAGCTGTAGACTAGAAACCATCCCTGCAGCACTGTTTGTTTGGCTCAAGTTTTCAAAGTTAGCAGTACATTCAGGAGCCTAAGGTCTTAAAATGCTGTAACATGGAAGCCTGAATTGGATTCTAGTCCACATTTAAGAGATCTGGTTTAAGAGATGCACTATGGCAAAACCATACAGAGAACATACTTCTGTGAAGTCCTTAAAAGATTACCTGTAAGGGGAACTGGGCTATGGGCAATTGTTCTATTATCATCGTGCTCTACAGTGCTGTTGATGTCAGGTTCTATGACCGGAGGTCGGCACTCCATGATTTTGCAGGTATACACACAGCGCTTCCTGGCATCTGTTGTGCTCCAGTACACCCTGGAGCACCTGGAAGATAATTCAAACAAACCAATTTACTCAACAGTTGAGTAAACCTCATTTCTGTTTTGAATTTTCCATTTCTCAAAACTACATCGGCCAAAGCCCTCCCGGCAGAACACACTGCACACCCGGCTTAATCACAGGTTCCTCAAAAGTGTAGGAAAAGCTACAGTCAATTTTCCCGTATGTTACTTCAGTGCTTGTTTGACATGAAATACACTGAAAGACATCAAATCTTGAAACAGCTTCTACTCACTGATAGCCGATGGGAAACAATTTATCTTCACAGTCTGAGAGGTCATTCAGAATTCCTAAGCAGTCTATCGTCATCGAACCTGAGCAGAGAGAGGAACAGTTCTGTGAACCAGATTCCAGCACCGAAGGTGGATCAAGTATCCAGAGACTAGATCATACCAATCATCATGTGGATGTTCTCTGGTTCCAAGCCACTAAGAAATTTTCTTCTCAAACTGATCCCTTCAAAGTCCACAAAAACTCTCCTAAGAACTTCAAACCCATTCTCAGGAACCACCTGGAACAAGAACCAACAAAACTGTTTATTAATACAAGGAACCACCACATGTATGGTACGCAGTTTGTCCTACTTGATCCTCAGTTTTGGTTTTTGAACTACCACATAGCACCACTTGCCAAACTTCTCCAGGCCAGTTGTATTACCGACTTCTTTTTAAGAGCACTGCGGTCCAGCCCTTGTTAGCAAGAAACAATTTCAACATGAACTTGTAAAACGTGCTCATAGTTACAGGCTAACCCCACCTTCAGAGTGTGAGGCAGAGAGTGAAGAACAATCTTACCTCTCCTTTGATCAAGTCACGATGCCTCTGGCAGTAAACTTTCTTATCGTCCAGAAAGACACAGTTCTTGGCTCGTGAGCACATGAAATGATAGTTACTGGTACAGGAAGTGAGGCAGCAGCCTACTGTGGCGCCTGACTTCTGGCAGAACTCACACCTCTGCAAAAGCAAAAACCAAAAAATTAATCTCTTCTAAAACCAGACTACCATTGCTCTTGTCAGTTGGGTTTTTTTGGCACAGACAGAAGCTTAGAGTAATGCCTGATCTCCTGCTTCATTGCCGCTCCATTTCACTACAGTGACTCACACACACAAGCGAGACAGGGAGGAGGAGGTGAGAGAAGAAGGATCCCTCACATGGAACAACTTTTTCATTTGTGGACTGCTTCTTCCAGGCCTTTCCCAAGCTTTCCTGCTTGTGCTTCATATCGAATCCTCATATGTACAAACTTCACTTGGTCTCCACAGCATTTCTGAACTGAGCAAGGATAAAATAACTTTCCAAATACCTTGAGTCAGTTCTACTATATACAGTGTTAAAAAAAACTCCAAGGAAAGGACAGAGAAGAGCAAATGCACACAAGGCATCTTTTAGCTGGGCTCCCGTCTTGTGATTCTAAATCAGTGTTAACTTTAATGTAAAGTGTTCTTTGCTTGTACCTACCAGCTGCTTTCCCCGGATCACAGCCATGTGCACGTTTTTCAGAGAACCATCATCATCTTCAAACACTTCTGCTGACCACAAAGCACAGTTCACGTGTGTCCATTCGTTTTGGCCAATATAGAGAAGACGTCCAGCATCCTGCAGAACAGAAGGAAATGTTCTTTTCAGATGCTCTAGAGGACACAACAATGCACAAAACCCAACCAGCCTACCCACGGCACCAAATCTACAGCACTGCTTAAATGGGCTCCTACAGAGACGGGCATGGGGCAGATACTCACGTTAGCACTGTCATCACCATATTTCAGGCACAACGCACACTGCCTGTTGTCTTCCACATCCGGAGGTGGGTTCAGTTCAGGACTATCTTCTCTGCTTCCGTCAGAGCCTTGGAGTTAAAAGAGAGAACAATATTTATTCTAGAAATTCAGGGAGGCAAAAATTCATCTGGAGGGACTGTCAGTAAGTGAACACGGTAGAAGAGTTTTCAACAGCCAGCTTGGAAAGCAAAGTACACGTCAGCCTCTGCAGAACCTTCATTCTGGGGGAAAAGAGGTGGGCGCAAAAGCACTCTTGGGTCCAAGCTTGGGTCAGATACATCTTGTATGTTACTGCCTCTGAATGATTTCAGGTCACAGAGGTCTCCAAGACAGCTGCATTTCTGGGTTTGTGATTGGCAATCCTGACATCAGTTCTCTTACCAGAGATGGGAGGTGTAGGAGGATGTAGAGGAGTTGGTGAATCTGGCTCTCCGGGCCCTTTGAGTTTTGGAGCTGGAATGATTTTCTTCATCAGAGGGGGCTGTTCAGTGCGGTTGTTCTCTTCACGCTCCTGCCACTGAGCATAATTATGGTCGAGCGACGGGGGCAGCACCGCATTTGGCAACATACCACTGCTGAGATACAGCAAGGAGTCAGTGTCACACCCGGCTGCACCAGAGGACCTCATGCCCTGCCTACCAGGGCCTGCCTACCTGACATCTGCCCCCAGCAACAACTCCATTATTTACCTACAGCCCACACATGCTCCCTACCAGTCACATTTTAAGGTTTGTGATGTGGCTGTCTGCTTCTTTGATGGGTAATAGATGCAGGAGGGCTACCCCAGATGGGGGTGTGAGAAGAAGGAGAGGGAAGGAAGGTCAGGACTGACAAGCCAACACACAGTATACCTAATTCTAAATAAGAATTTTGGTTACTCTGCTTCAAACAAGGAAGTATGTACAAAACACAGGAATGGGATTACCATGTAACATCATAGGGGGAAAAAAAAAGGAAAAGAAAAAGGGAAAACCAGAAATTTCAACCCCACAAACAGGCTCTTTTCAATACATTTTGCTTGGCCAGCTGGCAAACGGCAGGGTGTCACAGTCGGATACAGAACAATTACTTACTTGCTTGTTACTTTATTTGGCTCCCAAAATCTGGACTTTTTTACACTGAACCATGGAAAAACACGCTCCATTTGCTAAAGGAAAACAGCATCCCATTAGAAAAGCTGGACAACACACCAAAAAATTCAAAGACGTTCAGCCAAGATATACACATGTAAATGCACAACTAGTAACATTTCATTAACTTTAACAACTCTGGCAATGTATTATTTTATTCCTGGAAAGACTCAAGCAAGACTAAATATGGTGGCCCTTTGGACTCCAATATCAACAAGCAGTGGTAGGATACCAGGCTGATTTCAATGTAACTGTAGGCCAGCTCACCCGAACAAAGAAGGACTTGACCATGCTGTTGGCTTTCTTAATCTCTGGCTGCCCACCATCAGAATTAATGGCTGCTTGAATTATCTTCACGATGTCATCACTAAAATCCAACTGTAAGAAATCCACAAAACTTTGCATTAATAGGATTGTCTTTTGCACAGCTATACCACCCACTAATTTTTTAAGGCATCAAGCAAACATTCAGATGACTGTAAGATTGAACCAGAGCATCAACTTAAAAGCAGGAAGGGAATTTGGCTGTGAAGAAACAAGCAGCCCTCTGCATTTGTCAACTGGCTGGCTACACCCACAGCTGTTCACTTCAGCTGACTGCTGACTGGTTTTAAATCTGCTGAACTAGCTGTCTCACAAGGATTTGGCCAAAATCTGGTGGCAGGACATTTGCCAACCACTTTTCAATATACAGTGTTCCTCAAGATTACAAATTCTGTAGGAAAAAAAGAGAAAAAGGCTGCAAAGAGAACTGAACCATGAATCCTCAGCTTCCATCTAACCAACCACAGCAGGGCTATTTGGCCACACCTTCAGTCATAATTGCATCTTCAGAATGACCTGTCCTGGTTTTATCTACATAAATGCCTGACTAAGAGCAAATGGGGTCTAACCAAGTATCACTGCTGGCTACAGAGAGCCACACAAAAGTGTCAATTACTTTTGTCTGGACCAATATTAACCAGTGACAGCCAGAACTATTTTTAGCAGCATGATAACCTGCTTCCTTGTTCCTAAAGAAAAGGCTTAAGCTGCTCAGTTATGAACACCATAGGTGATAAAGCAATTCAGTGTCTAGTAATGGAGTGGAACATGACAACTTTGACGTACCACAGAAGTATAACTTCCTTGATCCATTTTCCTTTTCACTCCTTCCAGATCCAGAGGTTGCTGCTCCTCCTGTTTACTGACTTCCGTTAGAACAGGAGGATCGGGACCCTCAGGAGAGCTTCTGGATGGGATACTCTCTTCTGTCTCAGGATTTAAATCAGGCGGTTTTGCTGCCTGTGAACACCAGCAACAAGACAGTTGACTATTGAAATGCAGCTACTCCTGAAGATACACTCCTAAGCACATTTATTGGCCCAAAGATTCTCACTAATGTGAAGGAATGGAGGCCTGAGTTCTGAATTTCTGTCCGAAATGTAGGGGCAACAATGAAAAGCTCTTAACCAGCCTTCTGCTGAGACCTGTAAGGTGCACAGCAGGACAGAGCCATCAGGCATAAGGATCAAACTCATTGCTCAGAAGTCTTATTTCTGAATGCATATTTAAAGACAAAGATCCTGTTTTTCTGTCAGAAAAGCACCTTCACCATCACAGAGCTAAATCCTCCCATTTCTTGAAGAACTTTACCCTATTTTTCTTTCAGTTTCACAAATTGTATCACAGATACCCACTTCTCTGCTTCCAAAGGAATCAACAAAAGAAAGAAAAAATATAAATAAATCACAGCACATGTTGTTCCAAGTATGATACAGACACTTCTGCATTAGGAGGCACAGCAACACCTCAACAGTTCAACTGAATGCCGCATACACTTCAAGCCAGAGTAATACCAACAGGGCACAGGCTCCAGCTTACCTGTCGATACCGCAGTAAGTGGCTGGTAGTTCTGGAATTCAACAGGGCTGTTAAAACCTGCTTCAAGGAAATCTGCAGCTCCTTTTCCAGTGCCAGACGCCATTCTGCAGGATGCTGCTCTGTACAGTTAATGCAGGTATATGCAACGCTCTCAGGCAAGTTGGAGAGTATCTCATACATTTCATCTGGAGACAAAAGAAGACAAGATAATAATCTAAACTGCTTTACTGAAGGTTACACGGAAAAAATCCCTGCCCTGCACTTACTGCTGAACTGAAACACTTTTCACATAACAAAAGCCCCTTGTACAGCTAATTGAGAGACACTGCCTTTGAGGAAAGTCCTGTGCTTTCAGGATGCCATTGGTATCAGCACTGGTTTACTTCTTGTCACTCTACAGGTATTTTTCAGGTAGGTCACAACAGGTGAGTGTGTTAAAGTAACACTAGCAGAAAGGTCCAATACTTGATTGCTTTGGTTTAATCACTGCCCCATGTTCTTCAGTACTGAGAGGATGAGGATTTCCTTACCAGAAAGGTTTTCACATTTGGAGTGGACCCAGCGGTCACATTTCCCACACTGCATCATTTTGCTCTCGTAGTCGTCATCATCGTAGCATTTGTCACAGAGAGGACAAAAATTTCCTGCAAACAAAATGGGATCTTATCAGAAGTTTGCATGCCAACACACCTTAAAGGCTGTGTGGTTACTTACTAAGAAAGCAGCTCTGAACACTCCTCCCAGTAAACTGCCAGCACAGTCCCCCCTACTGTTATGAGGCTACAAAAAATAACTTTGGAAGGCCACCAACTACTTTAGAATTCCATGGCTGGGCAGGCATTTTTTGGGCATGGCAAGACTAACAAAATACTATATGCAAGAGCAAAATGAAAGGACAAAGATGACATATAGGCAAGAAATTAGGTGGAATATTCAAGACTTTCTATCCTAAGATTCTTCCCCACAAAGCCCTCTGAGGTACAAAGGCATCATGCACAGCAACTAACACAAGGAACAACCACTTTACAATAGAAATTTTGCTTTTACATTGCTTTTAAGTCAAAACTATTTTAAAATGTCTTTTCCTCAACTGCTACTTGAAACTCTGGCCCAAAAAGTGTGTAATAATTCCTTCATATGGCAGAGTGTTTATGCGCTGAAAGCCCCAAATTTAAAGCAGTGGTGACTTTGGTGAGCCACTGCACAACCTAAGATCCTGGTTTTGAACTGTTACGTGCGCTTTCAGGCTCAACCATAACCAGCCTGCACTGCTGCCAGGACCGTGCCAAACCCAGGTGCCACGCCGGCCCTCTGCCCACTCACACTGGCTGATTCAAAACCAAGCAGCTGAGGAAGCTCCTGCTGCAAAGAATCACAACTTTATGTACCTTTAGCAAAGAGTTTGGCACAGTCATGACACAGGGAGAAGTCATGAGACCATTGTGCATCCCACCCTTTGCCTGGTGTTGTTGATCCACAGCTCTTGCAGCGAACACATTTGGTACATATCTGGAAAAAGAATTTATTTGGCAAGGATTACTTGCTTTCATCCAGCAGTTTCTGTGCTTTCAACATATTTCATAATTTTTATTATTTCATGAGTGCAGAGATGTTACCCAACAGAACAAGGAGTTTTAAATGCTGAAACTTTCACTGAAAAGAACAGAGCTCATTTCATTTATGGTAAGATGGTGATAATGCAACAAGAAAAAACATGAAACCAAATCACAGTATAGTTTTTTTGTCCTTCATACTTGCACTGAAGAAAATATCACCTTTCCCTCACATAAAACACATGTAGTTGTGGCATTTCTTCTGATCTAAATATAAAGTCCTATTTTAACAGTTTTTAAACATATCTTTATATTGTAGAAGGAAACACATACAAAGTCTTAGAAGCAAATACACTACAGGTACTTGTTTAGAACAAAAGCTTGAAAGACACAAATTAGCACATTAATCCAAATTGTCTGTCAATATCGGTATCAACAGGTTTGTTAACAAGGTAAATGCTTCCATTGTAAAGACCTTCTTCCATGTTACGGGACTATGATCAAAACACTCACTATGGTCTTATGACTTACTACAACTGAAAAAAGGGGTAATGTCTTTAAAAATTCTGCTTTCTCAGAACATCTTATCAAACAGCCACCTCACTACCTATTTTCAAATGTACCTTCTGATGCAATAGGCACCTTGCCTTGAAGAGATGAGGAACTGCATCAGAGCAAATCACCTGCAGAGCTCTGCTCCATGGCGTTACCATCAGTCAACAAATGAATTACTCAAAAAAGAAATTAAAATCCCTCACCCAAACTTTCTTTTTCTTGGTGGGTTTTGTTGGGTAGTTTGGGCCCAGGCACTCAGGGTGATAGCTGTTTCGGCACTTGTTACACTCCAGCAACTGCTACAAGAATAAGGGAAAAGAGCATTGGTACAGACATCCTGCAAAGGGATGCACTTTTCCATTTTTGATTGGATCCCCATTCAGGTCATGAGAAAGAAGCTGCAATGGAGCAACTGCAGAGGCCTTCTCCCCAGCACACAGAGACTCTGCTCCTGGCACAAGCTTGCTGGCCGACCTCTGGAGCGAGAGGAGCCCTGGGAGCAGTGGGGGTGTGCGCTCAGTCTCCCAGTGGTTTTGGGGTACCTTGGTGGCCTGGTGCTGTCTCCCACAGACGTGGCAGAACTTGCAGCGACGGCAGCACCAGTTCTCCAGCTGGTCTTCCTGGGGCCGCTCACTCTCCTCCAGGCAGAACTTGTGGAAGGGCTCACAGCAGACCTGGCAATATACAAACTGCAAGGGGGGAGAGGCAGGTTTTAGCAAAGCAGAAGCTGCTCCAAGTTCCCAAACCAGACCCCTTGTGCTCCAAACTATTTTGAATTCTGCTTTACAACTGACAGAACAGATTTTAGGAGGGAAACTGTGTATTTCAGGTAACCTAAATACCGACTGGACACCTCACGGCCACTAGAAGTCTGGTACCTGTTAACTAAGTGCTTTGAGTATTGACAAAGGCCTATAGGGCTCTTCAGGATCTCTCTCACTCAATTCCTCCCTGTATTACAAGCCAACTGCACCAGAAGACACACTTGGTGCATGAAGTAATGACATGCAGAGCATGTCCATTCACCCACTTCACCACTACAAAGCCCTTCTCATTTCTCTGTATCCTGTACAAGGCTGGTCGTACCAGAAAAACAATCATCCTCAGGGCACAGACACTGCAGGCTCACAGGGGATATGGGAATCATCTGTCCCCTGGGGGCCCCACAGGGCCTTCATGGACCTCAAGTGCACTGATGTCCACATCCAGAACTTAACCCCCTTTTCCCCTGCCCACTCATCAGAACACAGGCCCTTCTAGAGCACTATGGTGCTAGACTTTCCCAGGTCAGCTGAGAAGATCCTGAGAAGGCACCTATCTACACCTGGAAATGCATTTAACACATCTCGATCCAGCTCTTTAGGCAGCGCCAGAATCTTTCCAGTCATGCTTCTGTAACAGTTTGCAGCTCTTGGCAAGTACAGACACACCAGGAAAAGTCAATGCTGCCTAAAACCCTTTAGCACCATTGGGCAGTCTTTCTTATTCCAGGTTAAAGGAGAGCAACGCTCCTGCTTTACACCAGATATGAGTTCCCAAATTTAGAGACATGGGTGCTCTCAAATATGCTGTTCTTCACAACTCACACACCTCCAAAAAAAGCATCCTTGAAGTTTCCAAACTGATTTTAAATACCTTGCACTTTAGTATCTTGGGACAAATTCTACCAAGGACAGATTTACAAGTATTATTTTAATTTCTTCTGAATTAAGGTCATTATAATTTTTATTTATTTATTTTTGTAACAATACAGTGCTGTAATTAAGTCATCAACAGCAGAACACAATGCTTTACCTCCACATGTCCACTGCTGGCACAGAGAAAACACACCACCCTGGGAGTAATAGGTACCGAGGTGACGATGCCTAACCCACCCATCTCCCAAACATTCTCCACTTCACAGTCCTCCTGAAAGTACAAAAGGACACATCACCATGCAGAACAAGGCAATACAACATCAGTACAAAATGCTCACGCGACTGCTCAGTTCTGGGCCTGTGGTTAAGATGTCTCAAACTGAAATAATTTCAATGTCTACCTCAGTCTACTTTACAGTGTATTCTGGGAGAGTCACACCTCGGCGATGTTCCTGCCGAGAGCGCTCAATGGCATGCTAGAGCCTTCCTTCTAGGGAAAGCAAACCTAAGGAACAGGACAATGCTTTTCACAATTGCACAAGTATTACTAAAAGTGAAATTTCAGAAGAATTATACTTTATTAAAGCTCCATATTTGTATAAAACACTTATGAGATCTCACTATGATCTCCAGTATCAACACTTATAGATGGACTGAAAAATTATTAGGAAAATATTAATTTTTATTATTATTTCAACACTGTTGTTCAAAAACGTACATGATTTATCATTTTAAAACCCCAGATATACCCCAAACGTTGTGAATTACAAGTTACTAACATTTTCCCCAAATCTTGTTGGCTCAAGTTGTGGTAAGGTTTTAAAGTTCCATCTTAATGGAATAATTCTTCATAAACCTCAAATTCTTGCTCATCCTCACACATTGACAGTTAAGGTTTTAAAGCTTTAAGTGTCTCTTCATCCAGTACTCTAATTATAAGAAAAAAAAGGCATAACAAGCTTTTAAAAATCAACCAAGTGACTTGTAATGAGGCTCCTATTTTGCGGTTCCCTCTGAAAGGTACCAGACACACAAACTCAGCAGTACTGCCAGCACTTTCAGAGGACTCTAGCATCTAGAGCCAGGGGACATTCAAATACTTAAAACATTTTGTCCTCTACCTTGAAATCCACTCGGATCCTGTGGACTCCATCTGTAGGTGGCTTTTGCTTGGAACTGCTGCCATTAGTCAGAGTGCTGAGCAAGTTCAGTGTGCTGCTCTCTGGCTTGCTTAAGGAGGGGGCTTTTCCTGGTCAAGCAAAGGAGCCTGCATTAATCCCATCTCTGGACGTTACAACTTAACCAGCAGTTACATCCAATGCCATAAATAATTCACAGACAAACCCCCAAACCAGCACAAAATTAACAAGTGTTACAAAGCTGCAGGGAAGTAACCACCCTACAAACCCTTTCCTAAGAGCATTCCATATGCCATTACAGTCTTAATTCCATGTGCTCCACCATCACATTGTTCTCTCATCAGAGCATGGGTTGGTGTTTTGATACAGTGGGGCAACTCTGGGTACAAACAGGCTCCACTCACTTCTCCCTCAGGTTTACATAAGACAGTACTTCTTTCCCACGATCGAGCCATTTCTGAGACACAGGTAGTTGCATTTTTTATGGAAAAGCTAGCCTCCACCCTCCAACACACAAATCTTAGATACCAAAATAACATATGAACTGAATCTTAGGCATAGGCCACGTTTTTTGCTATCCACATACTGCCACAAGGGAAAACCTAACATCTTTAAGAACCAAATAAAAATATCTGCAAAGGCTTAAGCAATACAGTTCTACTTTCTAGACAGAAGTTCCAGGTGCTTGAAATTTTACTGACTGTATAAAAAACAGTATTCACCTTTTCTTTTGGTTTCTGTTTCACAGGGAAAGTTGGACGGGGAGCAATTTTTTTCTGTTTGCTTTGTTCTGTGCCTAGGAAGGGGGGGGAAAAATTATGAGTATTTCAAGTAACTAACAGCCACCTGCAGAGAAGAAAAGGGAAAAAAATCAGCTGGGTAATGTGCGATGAGTTTTAGACTAGAAATTTTCCACCCTCTTCTGTGGCTGCACCTCCCCAGCTATGAGCAGTCTCTTTGAGGCAAGACTAGAAGAAGAGTTTGCTCTGCTCACAATCCGGAGCACTGTGGGTGCAAAGCCACAGAAATCCCAGAGCTGCCTGGCTGGTGACTGTTCACACCGCTCTGCACTACATACAATAGAGGACTATACTTTAGATTACATCCTTCTGTTTTCACATTCAGAATGGGAAGTTGACAGACCTAACAATACTGAAAATACACTTCAAGACTACCACAACTATAAGACTCAGAGTCCCAACCAGGATAGCCATCTTTCTCCCTGCCCTAACATACACTGTGGCTCAATAAAAAGGAAGACAGTTCTAAGCAAAATTTCCAAAATAATCTGCTGAAATTTTAACACACCATAAAGCATTCATCAGATGTAAAATGCACCAGCTTTTAGCAGTATTGTTACTTAACATGACTCAAACATACTGAGGATAAATAGTCCCATTTACCTATTTCTGGCTGGGGAGTCTGCTTTTTCTTGGGCTCAGAAGTGCTAAGTTTAGGTGCTTCCTTTTTCAAAGGTCCTGAGCTTGGTGGCTGGGAAGGAGAGAGCTGCACTGGCTGGGACTGCTTGCCAGTCTTTCTGGTACCAGATGCAGGGACCTGTTTGGGCTCTGACACAGGAACGGAGGAATTCCCATCCTCATGCTTTTCCTCAACAGGCTTACGGGCAGGCTCACTGGTCTTCTTCCCAGAATTGTCTTCTCTTGGTACAACAGCCTGAGGAGTTTGTTTCTGTCCAGAGTCCAACTGGTTTTTTCCAGAATGGCTTTCTTTCTTCTCATTTGTCTTGGATTTCTTCTCTTTCTTTTTTGCAGCTAAGAGAAAGAAGCACAGATAAAGCAACATAGACAAAATGGTGTGACTTCAAATGATTTGCTGCTCTTTTAAAACAAGGATACAGACACTTTGATTCAGAACTTTGTCATTCTGTCATACAAAAGAAAAAATTGTACTCAAAAAAATAAACTTGGCTTGTACTTCAATCCATGTTCTCTCACACCTTGGGCCCCTATTTTGCAACAGCAATAAGCAACACCCTCCTGCAATAATGCAGATTCAGAGCTGAGAACAGACTTGTGAGGAAGGAAAAGGAAGCAAAAGGAAGGAAGCAAACCAGCCCAGTCAGCCCCACTGCAGTGCTGAGAGACACTGGGGTGTACAATGTCTGTCAGTACCCCCACCTCTCCTGCCCCTTGCACCTGCCACCAACAGCGCAGGCAGGCTGGCTCCCTGCAGAATAACCTTTATAAGCTCAGTGTAGCCACAACGACAGCACAGAGAGCAAAATCTACGAAATGAAAACTTCTGTCTTGTGCTATACTCAAGGCAAGTCTTTCAGCCTACCTTTAGCTTGCTTCTGGAGATAAGCTTTTGAAGGCATCCACTGTAGATTCTGACATTTCCTCATTCTAAAAAGAAAGAGCATGTTATGAAATCAGAACAAAGATGCAGACATTAAGAGGGCAGTCTGTAAATACTCAACATCAAAAACTGAAAATTACATTATCAATACACACACTACTTTTGTTCAGACAAATCCAAGTACTCTTGGAGTGAGACTGGATTAGGGGACCAAGTCTGTTGCTAACTTTATTCAACTTTATTCCCTATTTGTCTTATGCTTGGCATATAACGTCTTCTGTATGTTGGGCCAGGATTTATTTCTGCCTCCACTCCTGCAGCAGGGCTCGTGGCTCTGAAATCCAGCCCAGAGCCTGGGCAAAGCTGCTGAGAGCAAGACTCCTTCCAGTCTGCAGTGTTCTCACACAGCAATTCTCACAGCAAGGCTTTATATATAGCTCTTATACCACAACAATCTACTGGTGCCACTTTAGCTGCTGCCTTTTCAGACAGATTATCTAGTCTGGTAAAATCAATTTAATACAGCAATATAATAAAGAAAAAGGTTCAGTCTAATTGATACGTATAAAAAATGACAGAAGAAATCAAGGAAGACTGGTATTTCTTAATGATATCCAGACACACCTTTGATATACAAAGTGTATTATATAAGCTAAATAAAGGCCAGCTTGAAAACAAAAGCTCTTCATGAATGCAGTTTGGGAGAATAAGAGATAAATATTTATGTGCACATTGCCTTCCTTGCAAAATCCTGTACTGCCTAACAAAAGCCACAGATCTCACACCGAACAATTCTCAATACTCTGCCACTTTCATCAAACTGAGGAGAATAAACCAGAAGTGAACTTCAGAGAAAGAGCTCATAACAACTTCACCTTGAATTGTGGTCTTGACTCTCAAACTGTTTATAGTCCCTTGCTTTGATCCAGCCTCAGCCCAGGTCAAGCTCAGTCCAATCCCGTAACACAGGGCAAATCTGCTGTTCCTGGCCCAGAGTGTGGGTACACTTATCCCACTCAGAGCACGGAGCAGCTCAACAGTCTCCCAGACACACTTACTTGCAGCACTGCTTCTTTATATTGCGCCCACCAAACTTGGGTTTGTCTAGACAGTTCGTGCAGACACCACAGTCCTCCGGAACCTGGCAGCCCGAACACTGCCCGCAGCGCCTGGAGCGCCGGCCCTTCTTCACCGGAGGTTCTTGCTGTGCCTTGTTTCTGGTAACCGGCTTAATGGGCTTGATAGGTGGAGCAAGAGGTTCAGCCTCTTCTGAGCCAGCTATCGATGACTTATCTACCAAAAGAACATTTCTAATGTGAATTTGATGATGTCAAAGAATGTTTCAGTAGCCCATGAAGCCTAAGTTCATCTGCAGAGCCACACGGATTCACATGATTCTGTGTATACATGTGTGTGCAGGTGTACATGCACACACACCCCTCGGCAGGACACAGTTTTGGTGCAGAACACACGTTTTCAACAGAATTCCTAATAGCTTAAAGGATTAACCCTGTTTGAGTAGCACTGTAACAGAGAGCCCAGAGCTCTTTAACGTACTTTCCCTTGTTAATCACTTGAAGTCCTCATTTTAAGCAGTCAATAGAAGCTGACTTTGTATGGACCCACAGATGAAAACTAGTAATCCTAACTCACCATCATTCCCCATGGAAGACAGTATCTTCTCCCGCTCTTCCCACGGTAAGGCACTCAGAGTGGGCATGTCATCAGGAAACACTGCTCGCTTGCGGCCCAGTGCAACAGCTGCTCTCCTGCAAACATGTTTTATTCGTGGTCCTCGGACTGACGTTTCTGATGAATCACTCTCTTGCCCCTAGAATTCAGAAAATGAGAACAACAGTATTCCTAAGAAATTTACCAAAGTGAGGCTGAGAAACATGTAATGGAAACTTCTAAGCAAATTATATCTTAGCTTGCACTTTGTAAGAATCAGGATAAAAACAAAGACTCGGCCCTCTAAGTCTCAGTTATCCAAGAAAGGATAAATGCAAGAAAACAAAAGGTTTGACTCAATTGGCTTTACAAGGTAAAGTCTCTATCCACTACTGGAAAGCCAACTTGTTCATAAAGCCATGTTACCAAGGCACTGACATAAAAAAAATCAGAGTCCACTGGAATTGGAGCAGCACTCGGTGCTGACTGATCCAGAAGCCATTAGTAGATGAGGCTGTGTGAGAGCTTTGCAGCTGCTGATGTTTCAGATGAGGGGCTTGGGTTTACTGAACCGCTAAACAAATGGAGCAATTTTCAATGTTTTGGTAAGATTCTGGAGTATCTCCCACTGAAAGAACTATCCCAAATAAACAACTGTGAGAATCTGGGCTTCTGCTACACCAGGTCTGTCAGATAGATGCACGGACATCTTCATTTCGGAGACAAACAGCTGAAGGCTCCTCTATTTGAAATATGTAGTGATTTTCAACACCAGTGCCGTTACAAAAAGCAAAAGCTTAAATAAAAAGTATCCCTGAAAACATACCTCACTTCCCTTTCTGGCAGGTAAAGAAGACTGCAGAAAAGGGTGGCTTTGGGGTGGGGAAGAGGAAAAAGAGGAAAGTGGTAGGAAGCAGTTCCCCAAATCAGGTGCAAAATTCCAATGGATTTTCCTCCCTCCCATAAGTGAGAGATCATTGCATAAAATTAAAAACCAGAGAGAAAGATCAAGGAACAACTTTCTCTTCAGAAGCCAGCTTTACACTTGAGGAGGGCCCCCAAGAAACATCAAGGCCAAGACAGACACTGCACTTTGCTGGAAATTGCTTTTCAGAGTGAGTATTACTCCAGACAATCGCTTTGCTTAGATTTATTCAGAGAAACCCAATAAGCAGCTATGCTGTACTGGTCTCCAAAATGCATGCAGCTCCACTCTGAGCTGACTACACAGCAGCTCCCTCTTCCCCTCAGCTTCTGCCCAGGGCTCCTTGTTTTTGGGTCGTTTGCCATCTGTTGCACTAACAGCTGCTTAGCTTGGCACATTAATTCTTCACGCTCGGTATAAAAAAGCTACTTGTGACTTTCAGGACAAGTTCAAAGTAAGATGCACTCTAGCAAAAAACCCAGCTTGTAAAAGGGAATACCTGTGCTTTTGGCTGATCTGCTTGTTTGAGGGACTTGCTCTTCTCAATCTTGTACAGCTGGGCTTTTGCCTTTTTCAGAAGACTGGCTACCCTCTTGTCAGTCATTGGCAGTTTGTCTGCTTGAGCCAACATAGAACTGATGGAGGAAGCAGAATGTTTAACAGTGCTTGATGAAGGAGCAGAAAGACGCAGAGCTTTTTCCTTCTCCAAAGATGGCACGGTGGGGCTGAGCTCCAGGTCTGATTTGTCCAGCCCCCCTCTACCTTTCTTGGATGTTTTGGTTTTGACAGCTGCTGTATCTACCAGAGCAGCAGTGGAAACGTCTGCCGTGGGATCTACTGCTGTAGACTTCTTCCGCCCGGCCGTTTTCTTGGCAGACGATGATGCTGCAGCATCTTCACTGACTTTTTCTTTGGGCATTTTACCTACAGGAAACAAAGCAGCGCTACTCTGTATTTCTGACCCTTTTCTCCTTTTCTCTTTCCTTGACTCTCGTTTGTTCTCCTTTTCTCTCTCTCTGTCTTTCTCTCTGCTCTTGTCCTTCTCCAGGCCTTTGTCAGCATCTTTATCTTTGGAGAGTTCTTCTGCTGCCCTGTCCTTGTTTTTGCCTCTCTCTGTCTGGGGACTTGATGTGAACCAGGGGAAGAGAGGAGTAGGGCTACCAGATGAGAAAGGCTCTGCTGGAGCGCTCGTCTGCTTCCTTGGTCTCTGGCTTCTTTCTGCTGATTCCCCAGACTGCGATAGGGAATGGGAGGGAAAAGTAAAAGTTGAATTTAAGGCACTAGTGGCAAGAGAACTAACTGAAATACTAGTTAATGAGGAAGAGACAGAAGATTGTGGGGTGAGAGTTGTCAGGTCAGAGTTACTAAGCCTTCCGCTCCTCGTCCTCATGGAGTGCGAAGGAGATCTGGGTTCTGATCGGATGGGGCTGAACGCTTTCCTCTTCCGTCTCCGAGAGGACGTGCCTGTGGCAGAGGTCCCCGTAGTGGCGCGACCGACTGATGAGGGCAAAGTTACAGACTCGAAGATCCGGGAGTGGGCCTCACTTGGTGTGAATCGTGGCGCTCGCAGCAGAGGACTTCTCTTGTGCATATCAAACCTGGCTCCAGAGTGCAGTGAAAAGAGACGTGTGGGAGCTGTCGCACCTGGTGTTGAGAAGCCAGATGCAAAGCCAACGTCCTCCGGTGTCAGTGGCGGGGGTCTGAAGTTATCAAATATGGGTTTGCGAATAAGACCCTCTTTGGCATACTTTGCTGATGAGAAGTACTGTGGCTCTGACCTGGAATGTTTCAGGGAGGTCCACCTAAATGTTGGCTCTCGCAGAATCGACTTTCGTTTCTCTTGCATCGGTGCAGCAGAAGCAGGAAGAAAGGGTGAGGCTAACGGTATGGTTGGAGGCATAAGCCAAGGGGTATGGTCTGAGATGCTTGAAGCAGGCTGCAGCGGTGGCGGGGGAGTGAGCAAAGGGGGAGGAGGAGAGGAGGAGGACTGCTGCTGCGGCACACTTGGTAAGGCTGACAGCTTTTTTGCAGTCCTCTGGCCAAAACTTCTTTCTGTTATCGAAAACCTTCTGTTTCTCCTATCACCATTATCGTTTTCAGGGGACTGAGAAACAGGCAGGGGAGTGTGAACTTCTGGAGTATTGCTCCGCTCCTCAGAAAGCATCTGCATCTCCTCAGAAGCCTGTGAGTCTGTAGATGTGTCCACGCTGGGGCTGCTGGACCGCGAGGAATCTGAAGACATCTGAGACGAATGCTGAGAAGCTGCGCTGGACTTTTCACTAGAGCCACAAGATGTAGCGCTGAACCTGCTGTTTGGTGTGGATTCTAGTCTGGATATTTTAATAGGAGGATCGTAGTCTTCATCCTCAATGAACCGTTTGGGAGTTTTGATAATCCGCGAAGAGATCGCGCTCACAACCGGCATGATGAACTGTCGAATATTTTTGAGCTGGGTTCTCCCCTTCCTGCCCTGCAGTTTGGCTGCTTCTTTCTCAATCTTTTTTTGTGCTCCTTTTTTAGCCCTCTGCAAGAGTTGCTTAGCAATCGCAGCATCCGTCCTTTTGGTGGAAGGTATAATCCTAACGGGTTTAATCCTGCGTGGACTCTGTCTGACAGCAGCCTTCTCTTCCTTTGTGAGAGGTGGTGTGCCATCCTTTTCTTTGCGAATTCTCTGGGGCTTCTCCAGCTGTGAGTTTATGACTAAAGTTGAGGAAGTCTTTAAACGTTCAGAGGACGGTGGCCTGCCCCTCCTGCGCACGATCTGAACACTCTTCCTCCCAATCTGAAGTTTTGCCCCAGGCTTAAATTTAGATTTCAGTGGGGAAAGCTTACTAGTTCTTAATTTCTTGATTTTAGTTGCTTGCTGAAATGTAGTGGATGGTGATCTTTTGATTTTTTTCAGACTCTCTTTTTCTTCTTTGCTGCCCTTCTGAGTGTCCGATGTGTCCTTCTCCTGTGACAATTTGAACTTCACACTTGTAAGTGTTGGAGGTCTTCCTCGTCTTTTTTCCCCACTCTTCGACTCCTTCTTCTTTACTTTCTCCATGGATGTGGTTTCAGATTTGCTTGAAGGGGAACACACTGATGAAGAGTCTGATAGTACAGCTGAACTTCGGTCAGAACTGCTCCGGGGCCTCCCGCGAGGTTTCCGTGGACTAGATTTAACTGACAGGGAAGTAGAGAATGCAGGGAACATATTAAATTTCTCCAAGTGCGGGATAAGCATTACCCAGGTCACACAACTATTTACTCAGTATCAGTCATGCTGCCCATACGTTGCCAAAATGTTTCAGATAATCAGCAAATAAAAATAGGTTTATCACTACATGTAAAGAGTACCTTCCCAACAAACCTCTTTTCCCACATAAAATAACATGTACATAACTTGTTTAAAAATGCAAGCTTGTCTTTTCCCAACAACTACATATGCAATGGCTCAAGCCCAGTACTAACCTCACATTGGGAGGGAGGAATAATTCTCAAGGGCACACACCACCTTTTAAACACATTAATTTTTTTTTTTTAAAGCAGATCACAGCTGGTTGAAAGAAAAAAAAATCCTTCTTTTCGGGTGCCATCCATCTGCACTGCTAAGGGAGAGGTCAAGAGAGGAGGACCAACAGGGGGCTGATACTAGACAATTTACTAAAAACTGGTTTTAGCTCTGAAGCACAGTTAATACTTGGCATTGACTTGGAGCCATCAAGCACAAGACTTGATTACTCACCTTGACCAATGCATTTCACTGCACTCTCACCAAGCCCAGCTATTTCAGTTCTGGATCTTCCCTAGCAAGGCGCTCCACCACAGTTTGCTGTTGAGGCCAAGCCGAGCAGATGATTATGGTGGAAGAGCAGAGCGCTCTAGTGAGAGCATTTATCGACAATAAGGCAACAAAAAGTCTACTGAAAGATACTGAAATAGCCAAACCAGTTTCAGACCATTACTGTTAAATAGCTGCTTCTCCAGAACACTGACATGAGGTTTCAAATACTGGTTTCATCAGTATAACTCTCTTACTCAAAGTTACTTGCTCCTTTACAGATCAGACATAGAGAATCCAAAACTAACTGCATTGAATCTAAAGACTGGTGTGGCTTTTGCGGTGGATGAGATTTGGGGGAACAAACAACAGAGGCACACCAAAACTATCACAAAAGAAAACAAAGCCAACACTCAATCCTGCAACTTGAACATACCTGTGGGGGACCTGGTGGGACTTCGTACTTTGACTTCTTCATCTGAACCAAAACCTAAAAACTGTTCATCCTGCAATGAGAAAGAGGATGGAAGTTTGAGGACGTGGATATTAATGTTGAAATGAACTCCACTGTGATTAAAGCACAAAAGGATTCTAAAGGATTTTCCTTCCCCAAAAAAGATACTGGCATTTGTTCTTCTAACAAACAATTGCTAAAGAGAAAATAAAACTTTTATATACACATATACAGCAACTACAGTTTATCACTATGGAACAATCAAAAAGAGTTAGGGAAGACGAAGGACAAATATATACAGAAACAAACTCTTAACACATAAAATCTGCTGTTCATATCAAACAACACAGCTTTCCTCCTGTAAGCTATTATTCAAACCACCCTAAAGACACACTCCAGCAAAAGGAATGTTTCTGTATGTATTATTCTAGTACAGATGCACCCCAACTTCCTGCAAACTTAAGTAAATCCTCTCTTTTTAGTTCACTGATGAAAACTTGACCTGTTGTGAAGCTCTTTGCTCTGAAAGAGGCATGAGGTTAAAGGCTCGCTGTCCACATCGAGGCAGGTGTGTCAGGGAGTCTGTAAGTGTCAGTCCACTTCATCTGCCACCCAAATGTGTGGTGACATCTTTTTGTTTACATGTCATTCCACCTTTCCTAATCCATTTTCACCTCAAGTATTTATGTTGGCCAGTCTTAACTTTCCTATGAACTTTGGAAACAGATATGCCACTTGTTGCTTTTCCCTTCAAAGCACTGTGCAAATGTGGCCACTAAGCTTTGAGAAGGGCAGGCACTGCAAGAACAGTATCCTGCAAGTGAAAAGGGACAAGACTGTGAAAGGACAAGGTGAGCTGCACAAAGAAACAACACCATTTCTTTGTGTTCTGCCTCATCTTCTTTACATGGAATTCCTACTTCATCTACTTACAGGGAAGATCAGGAAGAGCATCTCAGCTACTGACACTGCAGTCTGGTAGACCCGCAGCTGAGGAGTCACGATGTGATGAAAAGCAGCCAGGCTTTAGACCAAAGTATTTCTCAAAATTTTCTGCCTAGTTTTTGTCTGATGAGCCCCAGTGTAAACAATTCAAACACAGTATGCTCTGACCAGGTGGACATTCAGGTTCTCAATGCAGATAATGCTCTGGCCAGTTAAATACACATGTACCCCCTTGGGCTGCAGTTAATCACTGTAAGCCATCACCAGCACATAAACCTGGTGGAGCAGGGGGTGGCCCTGCCCCTCCTCACATCCTTGCTGCCTATCTGCTCTTTGCACTTGCAGCAGAGATGACAAGAAAACCAGAAAAGGCAACGATAAAGCAGCATAAAAGAAATAAAATGATGCCAGAAGACATTGCTTCTGCCTGACGCATCTTGCATCACGCAGAACCCCTGAAGGCCATTTCCAGAAAGGGGGAAGCTACTGCTTCCAAACTTCAGTCCTGCAGCACTGCAAGCAGAGGGAGAGCAGCTGTGGGAGTGCCCAGCTGCCCGCTCCCAGCACTGCGGATACAAGGCCCGTCACGCCTGCCTGCCGCTCCAGAGCACGTGGGCTACAGCAGGATGTAAACACTGCTGTGCGGAGCAGCACTGCCTTTGCAGGCTTGGGCACGGAAGGGGTCCCCAGCCCTGACAGAGGGGGAGGCTGCCAGCAGAGACAGGTATGGGCTGAAACCCAGAGAAGGCACAGAGAAATAATAAGTACCTAAGAACAGTCAGGTTTAGAAACACTAAGGGATCAGCTGCCCTCCCTGTGCGATTTCCTGACTTGCACTGGCCTCCAAGTTCCTGTGGTTGCTACAGATCTTTTCTTCATTTTGTTATTCTGGGTCCTACAGTCATTATTATTTTATCTCTGGCTACTAAACCAGTACGTGCCATATTTTTGACAATCATCTGTCATAATCCACAATTAGAACTTGCATTATTTTCAAACTGAGCTCTATTATCTTACTTTTCCAATGGGATCCATTAATTCTGGCTTTGGCCCAATAGCCTGGAAATGATATTTTTTTCCATTTCTTACCAAGCAGTCACCAGAAGCGTCTACAGCAAAAAGGCTCCTTCCACAAAACGGTCACTTTTGCTTCATTTACAACCACAAGTAGTATGACCAATATGTCACTTGTGTTTGCTTGTTCGGTGACATTCCTGAGTGTATTGGTGACCTCAAAACGGTTGCTGCCACTACCTGAGAAGGCAACCCTGTGACCTGCCAGAGAAGATCAAGAAAGCCACTAAGTACCACTAAGCATGTGCCAGGCTAAACCATCCAGTTGGCCATCACATGCCAAAATGCAGCTTTGAGGCAAACTAGGCAGAACAGCCTCCTTCCAATTTTTCAGAAATGACTATAAAACATTACAGATGAAGAGTGATTAAAAACCATAAAGATTTTGAACATGGCCTCATTTACCTGAAAAAGAATAATGCAATGCAAAAAAGGCCACTCGGGATTATAAATTAAAGGAGAAGGGAAGGCTTGCCTCGTACCAGACATGAAGACTAACCAAGCAAGCATGGGATGATCTCTCTGTGGGCTGCAGAGCTTCCATGTACATCTCCCACTCAAATGTTACCCTATCTCAACTGGGTTCAACCTCAGAGTTGTGCGTAGATGAAGAAGGACTTTTCCTCAAGTAACCCAGCATAACTTCTACTAAAGAACAGAGAAGTTGCAAGCAAGTATCTATCACAATGCTCTTGAGCAATATTACTTTTCAAAGAATTTCCAATTAAAGATCTCAGAGGAAAGTCCACCTTCAAAGAAGAAACTATCCTGCAAGCACTGGCTGATGTTCTGATCTCTGTCCGAGGAATAATAGTATAAACCACACCACTATGGATCTGTGAAGTTGCACAGGACTGTCACCAGCACTATACCAGCAATGCAGCTGCTCCAGTCAGCACCTGAAAATTTTTATTTTACAACAGTCACCTGACCAATGCTGTAGTTCCCATTCTCCATCCTGGGCTTGGCCCCAGTTAGACATCACCTCACTTTCTTGGAAAGGGATAAGCTATTTTTAGAAGCTCATTCAGATGCCTGCTTAGCGACTGCAGCACAATATCTACCAGACTCCTCTGCTTTCAGCAGAGTAAACACCCTTGGAGGTTGGCAGTTAGTAACCCCAAGACAAACACCGGGTGTTGGGAGCAGAGCGGAGTCCGCTGGGAATTTAGGGAGATGCTTCCCAAGCCATTACTTGTGATGCAACTTCAATGATAAACAGCTTAGCACTTGGGGTGACCGTTATGCACCGACTCAGATGAGAAGACATTCATCCTTCCATTGTTTAATTCAATGAAAGCTCTGACCAAGAGCGATGCACAGACTTTGCTGGGGCTTCACCTCGGAGCAGCACCGACCTACAGAGAACATCCCGCGAGCACAGAACAGCTCCTGACCCGGTCACCTCCACATCACAACCCCCAAAATACATCACTGCAGCTGTACCCTCAGGCATCATCCATGGCAATACAATGGTGATTAGGGCTGCAGCTTCCAGAGCTCATTTTTTTTTAGAATTAGAAAGAATATATTGTTCTTTATGGGGCTGAGGCTCAGGGCGGGTCTGCGTTACTGAGCACATAGATCTGCTTTGCCAGAGTCCTGGTTCCAACGTAGATGAGAAATTCTGATTTACGCTTTCCAATATGAATACAGAGGACTGCTTATTAGAAGACCTGAAACACTCTCCTTCTGGTCACAACAAGCTTTCAATACTAAATCCAGGGAAGAGGGTCAGTCAAACCACTACCTACAAAGATCCCGCTTGCAGATGGTGAGAGAGAAAAGCTCTAGAGCTGCTGTATGGATGCACCCAAAAAATCTTTTGTGGTGGTGAACTCATCTTTCACTCCTAAACATATATTTCCTAAAGAAACAGTACTAAAGTCAAACTGTGCTCTGTAGCTCAGCTTGGGGGGAACACCTAACCCCACCCCGGGAATTTTGTGGTATCCCTGAGAAGTGATGAACCAGTTATGGAGTTACCCACTCTCTTCCCTCGTTTCCTCCAACATGGTGCTGTGAAACCTGCAGTTCAGCACTCTGATGCCAATACAGAAGTGCATGGTCAAGCACTGTTGCTAGTCTGTCCCAGCAGCTTTCCAGCTGAAGGAAGTGCAATGTCCAAAAGCCCCTGGAACAAACTCATCAGTGCACTGCTGCTGCTCTGAAACTGCCTTACCTGCCCACTGCTGGTGCCAGTGGAACAAGCCACACCACCTTTCATTTGAAAACAGCTTCCCAAATTCCTAACAAACTTCCCAAAACCGCTCCTCTGAGGGTTTGGAGCACTGCAGAAAGCTGACCACACCACAGAAATGGAAACATCACCAAGATGGTTAAAACATACTTTTATTTTCACATGTCTGACAAAGCAGCACCCAAATCTTCAGGAAGGGAAAGTGCATGAAGGAGCCTCCATTTCTTGGGCCATGATCTGCATCAACCTCACCATGTGCTTCTTGTTAGATATCAATACCTGCAGCAGTCCCCTCCCCATACACATGCAGTGACCACCTTACCCATGACAGGAAAGGCTCTACACCTCCAACTCACACATTAAACACTCAAGCAGTTTGACAGCAACCATTCAACCTAACACTAGGAGAGGAAATTTTGAGACAAACAGAAGAAATTATCTGTACTTCCAGCTCAGGCATGACCCTGGTGGCAGTATGGACGCTACTCCTTATCCCCAGGACATGGATCTAGTACCATTTCCAAACATGCCAGCCATCGGTGAACACTCCACAGCTCCAACATTCACCTCATAAAACATTACACCTCATGTATAATTACAGCAGCGCTACCAGGGACACCACCACATCCCACTGCCAAACTTGAGCTTCTGCAACTTTCAGCCAATACAGATTTATGGAGGTAACTGTCAGTGTGCATCCAACACACTCTCAAGGTTTATGTCCCAAAGCTTCAATCCCACTTCAGGGATGGACAGGGAGCTCTAAACTGACAGGCAGAGTAGATATTTAACAAGTACATTTACGCTTCTTTTATACCTAGTATTGACATAATGAATCAAGAAAACGCAACCAAACTTTTCTTATTCCTACGGTGCCACTCACACCAAGCTGAAAGGTCAGCACACAGTACAAACACTACTGTTCAACGAGTTACAGCTTCACTGTGCGAAAAGTCCCCCCAGCAACTCTTGTGATGTTAAAATCAAGTATCACAATGTGCCTCCTTTAATGTGAGCTGGTTTCGAGATAACTCAGCGCAACACTGAGCTGCAGCAGAAGACAAGGGCTTGTACAAACTGACCTGAATTTGAGGAGGATGCCCTGACACCTCAAAATTCAGGTACCTTTTAAATAAGAAATACAGTCTGCTACGTATTACAAAACTGCCAAGGAGACAAGGGAAAGACTGAGTCTAATACTTCTTCTGGACAACGGTTCTCCTGCATCTAACTTGGTGGTAATGCTCAATTGCAACAGGTACCTACACAAGTGCAGGTACCTACAATGAGGTAGAAAAAAAATACGCATGCAGAGCAGAAGTTGTACATGTAAAGGTAACACAGCTTCTTCCTCTGATTGCCACTGGCTCCTGACCTCAAAGCAACTGCTCAGATTTTATTCCTGATGAGGAATGCCAACTTGGTTGAAGACTGTAACTGGCTTGGTTCCTCAGCCTCGTGGAAAGAACAACACAAGCACCAGGCAGTTACTAAGAGGACATGGTGAGCCCTAATATGAAGGGGTCTCCTGGAAGCCCCCTTCTAGAAGAACACTTCCCCCAGAGCAGCTGCCACATGGGCACCAGAAACTGCACTGCTGCTGCACTGCACACAGCTGCCCTCTCCTTTGGAGAGACCACAGGCAGCACCCATGTGCTGGCTTCCTACACCTGCCAGAGCTCTTTTCACACCCTCACCCCCAACTCACAGAGAACTTGTACTGCAAGACAGAAAAGCAGCCTCTGGTGACTGTAATCTTCCCTAGGACTATGATGAGAGCACAAGTCACCCGCCAGGAGAACTATGTCCTTTGATGCAAAAGTGTTTTGTTTCTTAAGCATCACCAAAGGAAAGGAACCAACCAGGTGAGTTAACTCAATCTGAATGTTTGTGAGGATCCTCTCTGAGTATGCCCAAGAGCACCAGCATGCTGCAAATCCAGAGTGAGGGAAAACACCTTGGGTCTACCCCTGCCTGGCTCATGAGGGGTCAGGTAAAACTCAACCTACAAACACCAAGCCATAAATCAACGTTTATTATTACTTTCTACGGTATGTAATGTTATTAGAGAGAAGCTTTTAGCAGCTAAATAGAAAATTGATGTAATAAGTAGAATTCTTAAAATCCAGGAGAGCCTGTGTTAATCAGCTGCCACTCCTGAAATGCATTCAAGCTATTTTATTTTAAAGCAAAAATACCCTGAAGGCCAAACTCAAAAAGATATCTTATATATGTTTTAGGGCTTTTTTGAGATGCAAAAATATACTTTAGGACAACTGGAATTAAACAACAAACCACAGCCCAATGTTATCTTAGAAAAAAAAAAAAAAAAGAAAAAGAAAAGAAACAAAGCAACTTGCCTCCCCCCACAAAAAACCTCCTGGACTGTTAACTCTGTGGTTGGCTTGGTTACCCAGATCTCAGTCATTTCTGTCCCTGAACTAGCACTGGTGAGGTATTAACTGCTTCCCAGAGGACTCCATGAATTCCATCAAAGCCATGTCTACTGCAAACAACAAAAAAGAGAAGTATCCCAAAGTGCAGCCCCTGAGATGATGATGTTAATGACAGCAATGCAACTCACACCCCAAAGTCTGCACAGGTGTGGGTCTGTGTGTGCAAACACAACCCCATTCCTCCAGCACTGTGGCCCACGGGAGCTGCCACTCTGCAGGCAAGGAATTCCTCCAGCTCAGCCATGAGTGAAGAGCTCCACTTCAAGGCATCCAATAGAAAATGCCAAAACCAGGCCAGAAAGACACAGGAAAACTGTATTTTCACGTGCACTTCAATAAATTCTGCTACGGCCAGCGATGGGAAAGGAAAACAACTGCTCTTCATATAGGCAAAATACAAAGATACGTCCACCTACCCTACAGCTGACAACCTGCCTGGAAAAGAGGAGACAGAACTGGCCCTTCAAAAATCAATAAAGCCCTCCTGGTACAAAGGACCTGGGGAATTCTCCTGCCGGCACAAGGATGCTGCTAACGAGCGATGTAAAACAACCGGGGGAAAGGAACGCTGCAGCTCGTAGTAACACACCCCCATCATGTCTTCCCTGCTCTGTCAATAGGTGGGTTGTTGTCGCACTCCCACTCCGGCTGCCTTAGAAAGGCTTAAAAAAAATAAAAATGAAGGCAGGAAGAAGAGCAACTGAAAAAAAAAAACCAAAAAACCGAAACAAAAAACCCCAACCAAATAAAAAAAAAACCAACCCAAAAACCAAAAACAAAACAAAACAAAAAACCCCAAAAAACAACAAAAAAAGGAGAGCCAGCGCTCCGAGTGCCGGCGAACGGCCTCGCACCGGGCCCGCCGCCCCAAGCTCCGCCTGGGCATCCACAGCGGCGAAAGGGAGGAAGAGGAGGAGGAGGAAGAGGAGGAGGAGAAGGAGGAGGGCCGGTGCGCGGCACCCACCGCCGGGCCCGCAGCC
>VYXC01000804.1:2143283-2189051 GCA_013397175.1 Platysteira castanea
GTCGCGGCCTGCGGCTGCCCCCGCGCCGGGCCGGGCGGGGAAGCGCCACCGACCGCTGTGCGCCATCTTTACTGAGAGGCGACGAGCCAGAGAGCGGGGCCGGGCCGCGCCCCGCGCCCTGCATAGCGCTTCGCCAGCCCGCGGAGGCGCTGCATAACAGCGGGTACAATGCAGGTTGTGGGGTTCCGTCATCCCCCCGCCCGGGCACATGAATAACCCATGCTCGATCAGTGCTAGCCCGGCATAATGCCGGGCAGTATGCAGGGCCCCAGGCCCGAGCCCCAGTGCAGCCTCCCGCCCTGGATAGCGCAGCCTCGGGCCGCCGAGGCCCCTCATAGCTCGCACTGCCATACAGGCGCGGGGCTCCCCGCAAGCCAGCCCCGGAACCTGCCTGACCTATAATCGGGCCGCAAGCAACCCGCATAACCCCGACGGCGATGCCGAGCGGGAGAACGAGCCGCCGGCGCCCAGGACCGCGCATACGGCATAGGCGGCACTGCCGAGCCCCTGCATAGCGCCGGGCCGTATGCGGGGCGCGGGGCGCGGCCCCGGGCCCGGCATGGCGGAGCCCGCAGCTCCCGCGAGGACCTCGCGCCGCCGACACCCTCCGGTGCCCGGGCCGGGACGAGCCGCTCCCTGCGGGGGGACCGCGGCCCCGAGCTGTGGTACCGAGGGCGGGCGGCTCCGCCCTACCCTCCCGGCCCCGGCTGTGTCCTACCTGCGGCCCCGCGCCCTGCCGGTGCCGCGTCCCGCTGGGTGCCACCCCCGGGAGGGAGGTGACGGCGATAGCACCAGCCTGGCAACCCCGTCGTGCACAGCACAGCAAGAACAGGGTTAACATCCAACAAGTGCCCGCCGTATTCTCTGAGAACAGCAGTGCAAACACACGGATAAGATGTAAATCCATCTGCTTGGGGACATAAAATACCCATTTTCCTCCGAAGTTCATCAGCTGGGGGTAGGGAAGGAGCGAGGGGTGGGGTGGGGGGGCTGTTTGTCCCCGAGAGGCAGCCAGACACTGTTGTGGGCAAGCTGCTGGAGCCCTTTCGAGTCACAGATGATGCTTCTGCCTGGGGTTCTGCTGTGGGAGTGGGGCTGGGGGGACTTCTCCCGAGGACTTCCACGGAGGAGAACTAAAATTAGATGGTTTCTTCCTCTCTAGGGACTGTGAAAGGGACAGGAGCATTTCTGAGCTTTCCCCTGCTTTACTAGTGAGGCTTAATCCCATCCTCCCACTGAAGCACTTGCCAGGGCAGTGCTGGTGTGAGCTGCAGCCCCCTGAATGCCCACCAGAACCTGCCTCAAGAAGGGCATGCGCAGGCAAGAACAAGTCAGAAAGGAGAGGCAGGTCTTGGAGCCAGATCAGATAGCCTTGCCCTCAGTGAGGTTCTCTTGGGTCCAGAATCCTCCTTCCAGTCAGGCTCACACACTATATCCCACGTGTGATCGCTCCTTGAGAAACATATGCTGCAGACTCCCACAGCAGGGCCTGGCCCATTCCCCTCGTTCTCTACCTGCTGGGTGAAGGGTTTGTGATGACAGGAGCAAAAAGCTCAGGTTTGCTGGGGCTCTTTGGGAGGATGCCTCACCTCCTCCAGGGGGAGTGAGCAATCACAAAGCCCTCCCCAGCACTGGGAGGAGGGCCATGCGAGGCAGTCATGGTGGGAGAAGCAAGCACAGGACGCAGGCTGCGCAGGGAGCTGGAAGCACAGGTCCAGTCGCTGCTCCTGTTGCAGACTCTCCCACAGAAGCTGGGGAATTCAATGAACCTCAGTTTTCCCATCCGTGAAATGGAAGTGACCTGTGACCAGCTGTGACCCAGAGCTGCTGGGGCAGGAACCTTTTTTTTTAACAAGAAAAAAAAAAAAAGCTTTCCATCCATGCCAGGAACAACCTACTCGTTACCATATCTGGAGTGTGTGAGCTCACCTGCACTCCCTATCAGAAGCTCACTGGGATGATGTACTGAGAAGGTCAGTTCTGCTGCAGGGAGAGGAGAAAGTGATGTGCCACTGGCACGGTCACCCCACAGACATCAGGGTCACTGGGGGCTGGGGGCCTGTAGGGTCACTGGTGTGCACAACACAACGCCCAGAGGAGCAAAGGAGCAGTTGAGACAACAACAGTATCAACAAGGAGCAATACTGACTAAAGTCTTATAAGACAGTAAAAACAGGCTGCTAGCTTCAGAGAACTCCTACAAATAATTTTCTGAACATGTCAGAGTACAGGTGACTCACCAGGTTTTGTAGAGAACCCTACAGGAGCGAGCTGACAATGACCAAGGTGGCAGAACCCTGGACAGCTCAACCTTTGGCCGGTGGGAGCTAAGGTGACACATGCAGCAAAGCTCTGCTTACTTACACAGGCTTCCACTGCACCAGTCAGACACCAAACCAGCAGAGCTGCCTGTAACCATGCTACATTCCCTGTGGCATAAACCATGGAAATTGCTTTTGATAATGTAAAAAGTACTGGAATTTGGTTTTGGTTCCCACTAGCTGATAGGAAGTACATTCAGGAACAAATGTAATGTTGCCCCTTTGCAGCCTCTCAGACCTCCCCTGGAGCCATAGCTGAAGCACAGTGAGTGTCCCAGAGCAACCAGAGCTCTGGTGACCAAAAGTGGTGTCACCAAAGCAGCTCTGGCACCCTTGGGACTTGCCCTCAGACCCCTCTTGAGGAGCCATCCACAGCAGCACTGCCCCCAGGACCGGCTAGCACCTGTCAGAGTGCCAGACAAGGACCACAACAGCTCAGTCTGGGCTCCTGGCTTTATTGTCGCAGACCCCGTTACAGACCCTGCACCGTGGCGCCGCTGGCATTGCTGAGGTGAGTGTTCACACATTGTACCCGATGATGCCGCCCTTGCCAATGATCTCCCCGATGTAAAACCACATCAGCACCTCCGTGGCCACCAGGCCATTCCTCAGCGCGTCCTGAAAGGAAAAAGCCACTGGTTAGATCCCAGGCTCCTGCAACAGCTCCTCCCTCACTCCCACTGCCACATCCATGCCCTCCAGCAGTTCTCAAGGCAAAAACCCAGAAGTGTTTGCTGTGTTCAACGTGTCCCTCAACATGTCCCATCACAGAGATGTTCTACAACATTAAGTACACTGTCAGCTGTTGTTCGTGGCTTTTTACAGCCCTTTCAAGGATCATTTCTTAGCCCACACACGGGAAACACATTAATTTCAAGGCCGTCGATGACACAGCTGATCAGAGGGACCTACAGATACTCCCTTCCCTGGGACAGACAACAACGGGACCAGAGGGGAACAATCACAGCATGGTCCAGGCAGGGAAGAGTCAAAGCAAAGCCGATAAAATAAAACGCTTTAAACTCTCAGCCTCTGAACTCAATGAGCTTCATATGTCATTGACAACAGTTCCCACTGCTTCCCAAGGCAGGAGCAGAGCATTTCCTGGGTGGCTAGGAGGCTCCCATTGGAGTTGTCCCTCGGCCCCATCACATCCCACCCCGGCCGGTACCTTGACAGTGAGCTGCGCCAGGCGGCCGCTCTGGAAGGCCCTGACCAGGCCCTTCATGCTGTCGACGGCCCGGGGAATCTCGGCGGGGGTCGGCGGGGCCAGCTCCACCTTGGCGTAGTACCAGAACGTGGCCAGGCGCGGCTTCGAGTACGTCACGGCGGCTGCGGGGAGGGGGACCGGAGCGGACGGTGTTTTCCTAACGGCGGGAGCCCGCCAGGCCTCCCCGGGCCCAGGCCCCGCTGCCCGTAGCCCCGTTCCCATCCCCTCCCTTCCCCTCCCNGAAGAAGCTTTTCTACAGCTCCTGGCACTGCCAGATCTCGACCACCAGCTGTAAGATGATCTCTATGTTTAATTTCCAACGCCCGCCATTCCCAGCACTCTTTGGGGAAGTAAACCCTGCTACACCCCTGGCACATACAAATTGGCAAAACGTCCCCCTCCTGTTCATCCCCCCATCCCACTCTGGGAGCGGCTGGAGGCATTGCTTTCACCAAGTGAATGATGGTTACAGTTTAAACACAGAACAGAGGGAGGCGTTTGGTGCTGCTGGAGAAGAACGTGGCCAACACAAAGAGCAGGTTATAGAGGGCCAGGGCACGACATCATGTATAGGCTGTGTTCTTCCCCCGAGGCTGAGGTTCAAAGCCATAGTGCAGTGGAAAGTCTTAGTATTAAAGAGTGAGTCTTAAAAGGAAAAGAGAGAACAAAGGCTAGTAGGGAAGATCCAAGAAGAGACTCCAAAGGTGGTGGCAATGCACTAAATGTGGTCGTCGTTAGGGTGGCAGCTCCAGCCATCATCCCTGCATGGCTGTGATCCCCTCCGTGACAGGAGGTTTGGAGATGAGATCCTGTTTTTTAATTCAGCGTGTCCTCCAGCTCCTCCTCCTTTTGCTTTTTCCTCTCTGCAAGCCATCGCTGGATCTTCTCTTTTAGCTCTGTGTTTGGTCTGATCTGGTCCATAGTGAGGGGACTCCGATTGAAAGGATCTGTCTGATCGCTGAAAAATAAAACGTCAAGGAGATTACTTGGACACTCCTGGTGTGAGAGATAAAAAAAGAGAGAGGCCCGGAAGAGTCACTGGATATATGAAATAGATCCCCAAAAGTATCAAGGTATGAAGGCTGTGCTGCACACCTGAGGAGGTGTCGGGCTATAGTCGATCGATCCACAGTGACACGGGAGGAGGGCAGGATCACGGGGTCTGACATCAGAGTGCTCATGATTGGATCCAGGAATTCATCACAGGCATCCGCGTATGTCTCCTCTTCCTGCTGCTGCCGGTCTGCAAGAGACTAGGGAGCACACGTGGCTTTGGGGGATTCAGCCTCCCTGTTCTTTAAAAACTAGGGAGCATTCACAGGTCCGTGCAGGCAGGGAACCCTCCCAGCTGCCCCACCTGGACCTTGGACAAAGCTCCACTTCCAGAAATCCAGCTCCACAGCAAAGTTGCAGCAATACACAGAGGGAAAAGGACACAGGGAACCAGCTCCATCTTTTTTTGTATGTTAAATTCCCTCACCTTGATCCTCTCAGCCAGGTTACTAAAAGACACTATCATGTTGCCAGGCTTGTTGATCTTCTTCAGAACCCGCACGGTCTGGGCAAAGAGTGTTGGTGAGTAGGAGCGGCCGTCCTTGGGGACTGTGGCACAGAAGTTTTCTTCATCCCTGCACCACAGGTTACATGAGAGAAAAGGCTGAAGATTCCCCATTTACCAGGGCTGCAAAACAGTCCCCACAGCAGCCACATTCCCATATCAAGGAACTCAAAGCTAAAGAAAAGCTTGAGTGTAACTAAGCATTCCTCCCCCAATATCACCAAGGTGGCTCCTGGATGGCTCCTGCCACTGACAGGCTCACTCCCCTCGTCACCTACCCAAGGTTTAGGTAGATGGTGCAGATGTCAGACACGAGCTGCTGCGGCTTGAAGTCAAACTCACTGAAATCCTTCACTTTCAAAGCTCCCATTTTAGGCCCAACCAGGTGTTGCAGGAAGTAGTTGAGCATAGAGATGATGCGCTCGGCAAGGAAAGGATGCACAAACAGGGACTTGATTTCTGGAAATGAAAACAACAGTTTGCAGAGATTCACAGCAATTCCATCCTCATTTGACTACACTGAAACCAAGTTTCTGCCTGCTCACTCCCAGGCAGGGCTCTTCTCTAGGTCCTGGCAGGCACGAGGGGCCATTTTACCTACCTGAAGTCAGGAAAGCCAGAGTGCCAATGGTTTCATTGGACATGATGTTGTGGAAACGCGCCAGCTGACCAAACATCTGCAGGCTGGACTCCTTCTCGCGGCGAGCCTCCGGGGACAGGCTGTCCCACTCGCCGCGGTCCTTCTCGATCTGCTGAACTTTGATCTTGCTGAGGTACTGCAAGGCAGAACACATGGACTGTTTGGTTGGATGGCGACGCCAAGGAGGTCCAGGCTCAAAACCAGTTGGGCAACATCCCTATCACCCATCTTATCTGCCAGCTGTCCGGCAATCAGTTCTCTGGCAGGTAATAGCTCCCCAAAAAGCCCTTTCTAGCAGCAACAGCAGCTCTGAAAGGAGTGGAGAGACATTCAACACACACCAGGGACATGAGGGCACCTGGAATTCCCTTGTGATCCCAAAGGAGAACTGCTTGGAGACCAAAGGCCTTTATTAGGATAAAACATTTGCAGAACGGCCAAGGGGATTTGAGAATCAAAATTCACAATGATTGTGTAAAGCCTCTTGGTTCTGAGCTGCCTCCCAAACCCAAAGGAAGGAAGGGTAACCCGCAGACAGGGCCCCAGAGCCCCCTTCCTCCTGCCTTCACCCCTTCTCCCAGGGCGTTGGCCACACCATCTTGGGATTGCTTCCTGCATAGTACCTACTGCAGAGATTCACCAGGCAGGGCCAGGCAAGATGGCCCTGTTCTGGAGGTCAGTATTGCACCAGGGAAGTGAGGACTTGTTTAGGTGATGCTGATGGAACGCGAGCTCTGCCCTACCTGTATGGCTTCATCCAACAGGAAAATGGCATCGTTCATGAGCAGGTTAAGGAAGCGCAAGAAGAGAGGGGGATTCATTGCCTCCAGGTTCTCTGAGGCATAATCAGCAAGAGCCTGCAAAGAAAGGGAGAACAGCAAATTCTGCAGCACTGTCCCAATGGCAGGACATGGACCCATGTGCTCCATGCAGAGCTGCACACTCACATGGGCACACTCCAACTTGCACCTCTCGCCTCACCTTTATGCTGTCCCGGTAGGAATCAGTGTCCCACATGTACCTCAGGATGGGATACATGGGGCGGCGGTAGTTGAACTTCTGTTCAAACTGGTGCGGGTCACCTGGGCACAAGCCAAAGAGCCTTTCAAGTGGACAGTCCCCCACAGGTGCTACACAGGGAACTCTTCTGTTCCGGGCTTACCCGTAAACTCGATATCCACAAAGACTTTGATGAGTGCCTCTGCCAGGTGGGCAGCGTGTTGGTAAGAGCAGAACACTCGCTTGCGATGAAACACACTTGAGACGAGTGGGTTCTGAGCCTGATCCAAGTGAGGCATCACAGCTTCCAACACTTCAGCCAGCTTGGCTCGCAGGTGAGGATTTTTCATCCTGCAAGAAAAAATAGAAAGCAAATCCAGGATGGCACGAGGGCCATGGTGCAGAATGGAGCTGTTCAGGAGTCACTCCAGGAGCTGTGCCCATCCATGCTCAAGTGCCTGATTGCTGCAGACCGTCTGTAAAGCCAGCCCTGGGTCAGCACTCCCTTGCATGCACTCAGTGCTGCAGTGAAATCTCAGGCAGAGGCCAGAGAGTGTGGGAACAGCCAAGCTGCTGCTCTCACCCCTCCCACAGCAGCTCTCCCACTCCACAGCCCAATGCCTGCTTGTCAGCTGGAGCTCCTCAGCAAACCCCACTAGCTGTCCCAGCTGTTTTCCTACTGCCCATGGACCTGGTTCCTTTTTATCCTGCAAATCCAAGTCCTGCAACAAGCACCCAGTGCTACACCTACCTCTCCACATCACCCATGAAAACAGTAACAAAGTGAAGGATGTGCTCCAGGGAATCGGCAGAAGTCTCCAAGATGTCATCAGCAAAACGCCGCAGGAAAATGAAGAAGTCGCCCAAATTATCGGCAAAGAACTCTGCAAACGGAGATTGTAGCTGAGCTCCTCCCCAGGCAGCTCACCTTGCCCTTTTCCAGCCTCCCACCCACCCTCCCCTCACCAGCCTAATGCTGATTAAGTATTGGCAATTAACAATATTCTAATGTGTTAGAACCTGCCATGGAGAAGGATACCCAGCCTGATGGCATGAGTAACACCCGGGATTCACTTCCTGTTTTCCCTCCCAGAAGTCAGGTCACTTATGGGGTGAATCCAGCATCTGTCTGCTGATCACACACTGTTACACAACCCCCAAGGGAAGAATCCTGAAGCAGACCCCAGAAGAAGGTGTTTACACACTGAGAAAACAGTAAATCCATGTAGAATTTGACACTTGCCAATGAGTAACGACCTTTTAAAAGGTCAGCAGCTTCACTACCCTAAGTATGTCCCCTCAAACAGCCCCAAATTTTCTAAGAGTGATCCTCTTCAGAGAGAATATTCTGCACCATCTCAGTAGCAGCACTGTGTCCTGCCCTGGACAGGGAAGCACTTGCTCAGGCAGCTCTGCCAGTGCTCATGTACGACAGGTGTTGGCACAGACCCCCAGCACACCCGGGGCTTCACCTGGCACGTAGGCCAGCGCACTGTGCTCCACCTCTGGCAGCGGGAAGGTCAGCTCCAGCGGCTCCGTCCCGTGGTTCCCCACTGCCAGCTGCACCAGCAGCACTGCCATGGACACCTGCAGGTTCAGGCAGTTTTGCAGCATCTGTGGTTCCGTCATTGCTGTCTTGGTGGAGAGATAGATGGTCATCAGGCGCTCGAACTGCTCCCTGAGGCTGTCAGCAGCGGGGCTGGAGCTCTGCTGAGCTTCTCGCCATGCCACTTGCAGGCGGTGAAGGCTTTGGTTTATCTTTACCATCTGGTCATGCAACCTGCCCGGGAAAGGAGGCAAAGAGGGCCTGAGGAGACAGACAGACAGACATCCTGCCTCACCAATGCAGAAACTGGTGAGAGACTTTGTGCCGGTGGATTCAGATCTTTTCTTGTGGATACCCTGTCTGGGGCTCTGGCAATGGGAAGCCTTGGGGAAAGGCCCAAGGACCCAGGACCTGGGAGGATACAAGACCCTGTGAGGGACCATGGCACCTGCAGAGTGGCCTGGGGACATGGCAGATCCCTCTGCAGAACTGAGCTCCCTTGGGTCACTGAGATCAGGGATCCAGCATGGCCCAGAGACGCCTGCAAAGTGACACTTTGGTTTCCCAGCAACAAGCCACTTGCATAATAACTTTTTTGTCAATGTCTATATTTAGAGAATATACCAGAAGGGGACTCTGCTTGGATCAGCCATAACCTCACAGTATCCAGGCAACAATTTGCAGAGGGAAGCCGTGCAAAACAGAGTGTTTTGGTATCCAGAAAATCCTCTCCTAGGATTTTCTAGCTACCTCACATTCCTGCTTCACATACAGCCCAGCTGTCAGGATGTTTAGGTCGCTCCCAGTGGGCAGGTGCTCTGCCACCTGGATGCTCTCTAGCAGTGAAGGGAGGTGCCAGCAGCCCCTGCCCCAAGGAGAGGGGGGAATGGAGCAGCCCTGGGAAATACCCAGCACTTGGCTACTGGTGTCTATAAATAACATGGAGCCTGTAAGACTCTTTTATTAGGATAAAACATTTGCAGAACGGCCAAGGGGATTTGAGAATCAAAACCCACAATAACTGTTTAAAGCTTGAGTGTATCCAGATTAGCAAAAATGTGAGCAAAATTTCTTCCTGCAGTCAGTCAGGCTGAAGTTCAGGCAGCAGCTCAGCTGGCCACTCTGTGTTCAGAGTATTTAATGAAATTTCCATAGCTGCACATGGGTGAAAAACAGCCACAGGGGAACAGAGAGCGGGTACCTGTGAAACCCCAAGTGCAGGGTATACTGTGTGAGCACCAGGTTTTCTGTCACCAGGTTGTAGCTGTTCGCAGACTGCGGCTCTTGCTCACTCAGAGCAGGGATCAAACACGTTTCTTTTTCCAAACCTGTAAGGAAAGCATCTCTGCATCAGGTCCTACCCAGCAGTGCTGGTGAGGAGAGGGCTTGAGAGGGTCCTTCCTGAGGACACAAAAGGGCTCCTGGTGATGCTAACAGTGTTTTATTTGTATTCAGCTTTCTTCTTACTCCTTTCCAGTCGCACCTCTAATTCTCCCCTAAGCCTAATGGCAGCCACTGAGAGAGCACTACTGGGTAAAGTGGGGACCTGCGGAGGTCCCCTTTCCCGTTCCCTTACTTCCCAATGTTTAGATGCACCTTTCATGTGTACGTTCTTGCTCCTCCTCTCCTCTTCGTTCAGCTCCTTCAGGGCACAGTAGGTAGGGTTGAAGGTTAGCAGCTTTGGAGATCTGGGTTTGCAGAAGGGCTGGCACAGCTTCAGGAGAGCAGCCCCCAGGTTGAGGAAGAAGGCATCTGAGGCATACATCTGGAAGAAAATCTCCGGCATCTGGTTCGCCCAAATTTTTGTGCGGCCTGCATTTGCATGGAGGCAGTTTCCCAGCCAGGAGAGAATCCTGTGCTTTGTTTCTGGTGACAGCTGCAACAGGTTCTTCAGCATCTGGTAGGTCTTCTCATGGAACTGAGCCATGAACTGTTACAGGAAACAGAACACAGTTGAATGAGTCCTTGGGGATTGTTCTTTTGCCTCTCTGATATTACTGCTATCAGACCCTTTCTGGCTCCAGACCATGTCCTGCTCCTCACTACACCCCTGGGAATCACTCATCTCACACACAGCTGTTACAAGCAGGTCAGATCCTGGGGCTGTCACCAAAGAACAATTGGGGATGTCCTCAAAAGCACAGCTGCGAGCAGTTTGTTCCCATACAGAGTAAATCCAAAATTCTTTTCCTATTCTGGCAGCCTGAAAGAACCCCTGTGTGGGAAAGACCCTCTCAAGGATCACCTCTGCACCCCAGTTCACTCCTGTATTTATATCCTGCATCCTAATGTTTCACTCCTGACCTACTGGAATGTTCCTAGTGCTGTTCCTCTGAAGAAGGTATTTACTTGCATAATGAGAGAGAATGTTGCCCGTCACTTTCTCAACTGGGGAATAAATTAGTGTTTTAATTACAGGACAGGTACTGAAAGCTATTCCCTGGTGATTGCAACCCATGAGGTAGATGATCTCCACCTAGCACCTCAAGTTACTGATGTCTGTTCCACCAGTACCACCCAACCTTTTTCCCAAAACTCAGGCAACTTTGACAAGGCACAGAGATTTGGGTTACAACCACCCAAGGCAGCTGGCAAAACTGTTCCCATGCTTCAGCTGGAGAATTCAAAGCAGTTTTGGGATGTGCCTAGTTACAAGCCAGGCTACTCCTGAACCAGTGGTCGAACTCAAGCCCCGATACCATGTCTTGAACCCTCAGGCAGTGAGAGACCACCAAACACTGCAGGAAGCAAAACAGCCCTGCTTCTCCTACCTGATGGATGTTGGACTCCTGCACTTTAATCTCCTGTGGGCTGGATCGGGATGGATTCAGAAAGTAGCCATGGTTCTCCACCACGCCAGGGGTCTTCAACAAACAGGAGATATTTAACACAGCACCAAGCAAAGTCTTCTGGTATATCTGCCCATTGCTGGGATCCTTGGGCTGGATGTAGCCTGCAAAAACCTGGGGAACATATCAGGACATGCTGACAATTGTCCAAAATCCCAGTAAAAAACCCCAAAAAACTAATGGGTTTGTGACAGGCTATGAGAAAGGAGAGGAGAGATACGACTACACACATCAGGTGTTGTTACACCACATTGCTGGTTTGGCCTCTGCAGAACAGGTCTTGTAAATGTGCCCCTGTGAAAAGCTCCTGCCTAAGCCAAGCTGCCCACCTTTGCTATGTCCTTCTGCTTTGTGAAGTAGAGGAGCACATCGAGGTATGTGTACAGCAGGATCTGGCAGAGGTCCAGGTCCTTGATTCTCCCCAGCAGAATGTCAAACACGGGAACCATGACCTCCCCGAATGTCCGCACCTCCTCGTCCATTGCTAAGGCTTCTATGACCTCCTCTAGGAACTCGGTCATGTCTTCAAACTCTGGCAGGCGACACAAGGCTGTTACTCACAGTGCTCGGACAGCCAAACCGACCCAAACACAACCCCCTCTTTTGGCAGCGAGGGGAGCCAAAGCTTCTCTCAACTCCACAACGCTCCAGGGCAGCCTCGCAGCGCTGAGGCAGCAGCACAACCCGGCCACACTTACGTGCCCCTCTCAGTGTCTCCAGCATCAGGTCCACCAGCTGCTCATACACGTTCTGGTTGACGTAGATCTCCGGGGTGAGAAGGACAGTTCGAGTGTTTGACACTGTCAGGTTGCGGCAGCGCACTGCGAAGGGCAGAAGATTCTCCGGGACCTTGGTTATCTGTGCAAGGAGAACAAGGCAGTGTAGGGGCCCTGGTCGTTACAACTTTAGCTCGGTCACTCCAGAGCACAGAGCTGAGTGACAGAGCTGCCTTCCTGCTCGGCAACCTGTGCCCACCTCTTCCCGTGCCCTGCGGAAGCAGGCATAGAGGTAGCGCAGGATCTGCCTCTCCCCAGCATCACGGTCGGCCGAGAGGTTCTGGGTGCTGGCAGAGGTCATGTGGATCAAGTGGTTCCCGGGCTCCGGCAGCAGCAGGCGGGTGAACAGGGCCTGGGCACCAGCAGAGACGGGGTACAGTGATACAGCCCCAGCACAGAGCTGAGCCCTCCAGAGGAGGAAGCTCCACACCACACAGGCTAATGGATTCCTGCTGGGAAGAGCTCTCTCTATCCCTCATTAAGTAACAGAGTGCTGGAGTAAGAACCCTCAGCTGCTTCTGGCCTAAGCAAATCCTCCAGTCCCTCGTGAAGTAACAGTACCCCCAACAGAAACCATTTCCACTGAACTCCTCAGCAAGAATGACTGATACAGCCGCAAATGAAGATGAGTGCATGCGTGGACATTGCTGACTGAGTTCTGTTTGGTTTTTGTTCCCTTCCCCACCCACACAGACCTGCAGGGCAGCAAACTCCTGCAGCCTCCAGGAGGAAGGGCTGGATTCCCCAAATTCTACACTTTTCTCAGTCTCATATCCCAAAAATCTCATGGACTTTTCAGCAAAACCATGAGGGGCAGCTTCATGCCAGGTTTTGGAAAAGTATTTGGGATACATCATATGTACGTTCTGAGGAAACAAACTCAATCCTGTGGCCAAAGTCTGCAGATGGCCCCAGGCAGGCATCCCTACCTGCTCCACATTGTCCATGTCCAGCCAGTCCTGGTCATCCAGGTCTGCAGCCATTTCCTCCAGGTAGACACAGCGTGCCGGGATCCCATTCCCACTCTTCATGCTGGGGTCACCTGGGAAGGGCAGAGGGACCCGTTCTACCCACACGGATGGGGAACCTGCAGGCAGGACCTGCCCCAGCAGCTGCACCTGGCACTGGCCCCTCCCAGCTGTTCCCGCCGATGTCAGACAAACCCGACACGCAGAGCTGCCCCAGCCTGTACCGCACCCCCGCCAACCCGGGGGCTTCCCGGGCTCACTGTTGTCCAGGGTGATGAGGAAGATCCTCTGGATCATGTGGTTGATGTTGAGCTGCTCGCAGAGCTCCCGCTGCGAGCGGAAGGAGCGGCTGATCTCGGCCACCGAATAGTCACAGTCGTCCAGGCTCTCGGAGACACTGTTGTCGGAGTCATCCTGGCTGATGGACGTCTCCTCACCTGCATGACAGAGCCCTCAGCGCTTCGGGAGACAGCCCTCGCCCAAGGGGATCGCCTCGCCCCCTCCCCAAGGGCCGGCCCCTGCCCGAGGGCCAGCCTCGACCCCCCCACCTGTCAGCTGCCGCAGCTGCTGCTGCTTCTGGACGGCGGCGAAGTGCTTGGCGGCAGCAACGGAGCCGAAGAGGGCAGCAAAGGGGTTGCTGGAGATGCTGTTGTTGTTCTCCTGGTCGGTCATCTCCCCTCAGAGCCGCGCCATACGGGGGGGGCGGGGGCAAAGCTGCAGGGAGGGCCGCCTTCGGGGCCCGGGCCCGCTCCCCCGGGCGCGGCGGGCTCGTCCCGCTCGGTGCGGGGGCTCCGGTCCCACACCGCTCCCGCCGGTCCCACCTCGGCCGTCGCCGGACAGCGCTGCGCGTCACCGCGTCGCTTGGTAATTGGCGTCACCGCGACGCGCCGGAAGCGAAGCCGCGGGAGGCGGAAGAGAGCGTGGAAGTGAGCGTGGAAGTGGCGGAAGTGGCGGAAGTGGCAGCGCCCCCTGGCGGCCCGGGGCGGGAAGGACACGAGCGGCACCGCGGGGACACGGACGGGAAACGGGCCCGGAACCGGGAGCGGGAACGGGACAGGGAGCGGGACAGCGACGGGGACATGGACACTCGGTGGGCCCCGAGTGTGTCCCGTGCTGTGAAACGCGATCGTCTCTGCGATAACTGAGTTTGTGTTTGTTATTCGCCCAGTGACCTGTATTTGAATATTAACGATATGTAAATCCCATGCTTAGTATGCAAATCACGATTTTATATCGAATCAATGCGCATATTAACCCTTATTAACTTTGCACCTAAAAACACTTGTTTGCAGCTGCATAAACATAGCAAACCCTGCAGCTTTTTTTGTTTTAAAAACCCCTTTTTCTTGTGCGGGGAGTTTTATGTTTGTCCATATGTTTCTCTGCGGGGAGATTTATGTTTATCCCAGGGGATTTGGGCTGGGGTGCAGGGGGTGTGGTGTGGGGACACTGATGTAAATGTTTATATCACACCCCCATCCATCCCTCTGTCCTGGGCTGACGTTGGCCCCAGGGTCCCCCCCGCTGCTCCATCTGCCCTTCTCACCCTTCTCAGTGGGACAGATTTCAGGTGGGGTCACAAAATACCCTGCCCAAGACTCCATGGGGAGATGCAAAGGTAGGCTGATAGAGGAAAAGCAAAGGTGGACAAAGGGGGTTAAATCCAAAGGGTTATTCTGCAACCCATGAAACACCCCCTGAGGCAAAGCTGGCTGGGCACTGCACGGAGGGTCCCCAGCACAGACAGACCTTGCATACACAGATTTTATGGATTTTTTTCAATCCAGGCCCCTGGCTCAGGCCCGGGCACTGCCCTGCCAAGTGCTGCAGGTGACTCCAATGATGCCATTCCTGTAATATTAATTTAATTCTACTACACTGTGTCCAACCTCTCCCAGCACCAGCCCCGTGCAACATTTCCATGCCAGGGGAGTCCTGGGGCACCGCATCAGGCAGGGAGGGGGGGCGGTTTGGGGTGTTAGGGGGAGGGCATGGGATGGTGCAGGACTGAGCCCATGGCACTGGGGGGCTCTGGGCTTTGCCTCCTCTTTGCCTAGCCCACCCGAGGGTTCCCCCAGAACAAACGTGGCTGATGGTTTGGGTGGTTTTGTCATGAACAGCCTTTACTCGCCCACTAGTCACGCTTGGTGCCCCTTGTTACAAAAGAACAACTTAACAAAAATAATGCCCTGTGGCTGCAGCTGGGGGAACGCGGGGGACGAGGGCACAAGGGCTCAGCCCCGCAGAGGAGGGTGGGCTATGGCACTGTTGGCATGGGGCACCCATGGGCACCAGCCGGGCCGGGGCATGGCCAGGTGGCCCATCCCAGGGTCCCCGGAGCGGCTCAGGCAGGGAATTCCCGCTGCGGAGGCTCATCCCGGATGCCCTCAGCCACGCTGCCAGGGACACTCATCCCCACCAGCGCGTCCTCGCTGGGTCCCGGCAGCGCGCAGGGCTGCAGGAGGTGGTCCCAGTAGAGGCTGAGCGTGGAGTGTTCCTGCTGCTCCAGCTCCTTCAGCTCGTGCAGCTCCTTGGCGCTGGCCGCTGGTGTCTGCACCTCAAAGGTCATCTCGAAGCGGCTGTAGTCCACCTGGAAGGCGCCCTTCTCCAGGGACATGCAGGGCTCAAAGCGGTATCCCCAGAGGATCTCGTCCTCTGTGTAGGAGGTGCGGGCTTGGCACGTCATTCCTGCGGCAAGACAACGGCTGAGCTGTTCCGGGGCACCGCAGCGAGCCCCTGCTGCCTGGCGAGGGGCTCCCAGCCCTGCATCACCCATGGCCCACTGGAGCATCTCTTGCCCTGGTGTCACTCCTGGGCCCAGGTTTGCCCAGCGTCTCCAGGACCCCAGGGGAGCCACCCCTCTCCACCCTGACGCCCCCGATCACTTACCTGTGGCTTCCACGATGCCCTCGAGGATGATGATGATTTCGAACTGCTCCCGGCGCAGTGACTCGGCCGACATGTCCCAGAAAGGGCTGTGACGGTTGATGACATGGCAGATGATCTGGGGCTCCACCAGGAACAGACGGTCCTCCCCTGTGTCATAGCCCAGGTTCAGTTCCGACTGCTCCAGGGGGATGAACTCTCCCTCGGCCGTCTGACGGGACTTGATTAGCTTTGCCCGGATCTTGGCATCCACCATGTGGCTTTCCCGCAGGTCCCCCACACGAAACATCAGGCAGAGCTTCTCGTCCCGGCGGGAAATGACGCAGTTCTTGCTGAAGATGAGGGTCTGGGCACGCTTCTTGGGCCGGGAGATCTTAACGAACATGCAGCCAACCATCATGGCGTCGATCATGGACCCGACGATGGACTGTGCTATCAGCAGGATGACGCCCTCGGCACAGTTGGCTGTCACCATCCGGGTGCCATAGCCAATGGTCCGCTGGCTTTCCACTGAGAGGAGCAAGGCGGAGACAAAGCCATCCACATTCTCGATGCACGCCTGCCACTCGGGATCGCCCTGGTGCCCAACGTCACCCCGCACCCAGGCGTCAAAGAAGTAGATAAAGCCGAAGACCAGCCAGGTGATGACGTAGCACATCATGAAGACGAAGAGGAACCAGCGGTATTTGAGGTCTACAATGGTGGTGAAGATGTCTGAGAGGAACCTCTTCTTGTCCTGGATGTTGCCCAGATTCACCTGGCACTTGCCCACTTTTGTCACATAGCGCTGCCGCTGCCGCTTGCTAGCCTGGACCATCGGGCTGTCCTCCTCCAGCAGCTTGCAGCGCCGGCTCTGCAGCCCCTCTGGGGTGGGAATGGTGGAGCTGCGGGCAGAGGCCTTGCCGTGTGACGAGTTGGGGATGTTGGCCACACTCAGCGCGTGCAGCGGATACAAGCGGGCACCTGCCTCTTGTGGGGCGGGCGGTGGGCACCAGGACGGATGGCCACGGTGGTGCTGGGTGGTCAGGCTCCCGCGACTCGGCAGCAGGGACGGGTCACCGGGGACAAAGCCGCTGTGACGGGGTGCAGATGGGTAGTTTGGCATCGGGGCGCTTCTCTTGGCAGTGGTGGCGGCGGCTTGCTGCCCACCGTCCTCCCCCAGAGCCCCAGGGGCGGCCGGGAGATTGGGCTGCGGGAGGGGAAAGGAGCCCGTCGGTGAGAAATCGCCTCCGACAACAACCACGAGCACCCGGCGGCATCATGTGCCGAGGGTGCCCCAGAGCCTCGGTGCGAGCCATACCTTCTGGGGGAAGGTGCCGTACCGGCTGGTGTCGGTGGGTGGCCGGGGCAGGTAGGCCAGCATGTGCTTGGCCGTGGGGGTCTGCGCCAGGGGGATGGAGTTGCTGCGGCCGCGGGGCTCCTCGGGGGCCAGGCAGCCGCCGGCACCGCCGCCGTTGCGGGCGTAGGGGAGCACCATGGCGGTGCCGGGGCGGGGGCTCAGCCCCGGGCTGGGCGCGAGGTCCTGCCATGGGGGAGACAAAGCAGGGAGTTATTTTGGACACGGAAAGCAGCTTGTGGCTCCGGCCCCTCTCCGCGTCCCCAGGGGCCAGGGTCTGCGGGGGGGACCCCCTTGCCCAGCAACGCATGTGCCAGCCCCGGAGCTGTGCCGGGGTGGCTGCGGGCTGGCTCCAGATGGCTAAGCCCATTAGGGGCCATAATTGCATTGCAAGGCCGGGGAAGGACGCATTCATCTCCGGTGGGAAGCAGCCCCAGCAGCCAGCAAGCTCTGGGTGAGCGCCTAAGGCACTGTTCCACACTTGTTCCAGGCCGCGGCGGTAGCTGCTGGTTCTCTAAGAAGCTCCAAGCAGAAATGGATGACCCCTAGGTGCAGAGGAAGGACAGCCTGTGAGAGAGATGCAGACCCCAGAGCTGGGCTCCTCGGGACAGGCTGAGTCCAGCCAGTGCCCATGGGAGATGTGATGGGAAGTCATGGTCCTGGAAACGCAACCCGGAGCGCGACCTGCGGGGTTAGGGGTGGTGACAGGGTGGGAGTGCTGGCGCTCTGCCTCCTCCGAGCATCCCCTGCCACTGCAGAGCAGCGGGACCAGAGGTTCTCAGCGCGACGATGGAGGATGTCACTCTCCGGACCAACCTCCCGGCTCCCCAGACCCCTTCGCGCCGGGGACACCCACCTCATGTCCAGGCAGAGCGGCTGGCAGCCCGGCACACGTCGTTCTCGGCTTGTGGCTCCCACCGTGCCCCGGCCACTGCCGGGCATCTTCCCACTGGTTGTGGATGGGAATCCTCTGCCAGGCTGTGCCACCGTGGCCGGTGGGAGGGAAAGAAGGACTGGGAGCTTGGCGGTGGCCGCCAATCCTGCTCCACCAGCGGAAGGTCACCCGTTAATCTGTCTCAATGACAGGCACAATTATCTTGAGATGATTTAATTGGAAGGAGCAGATGCCCCAATGCCTGGGGGAAGGAGCAGGAGGGGTTTCCCAGCGGATTTCCCTGCTCTTGCCCTTAGGATGATGCTCCCTGTCTGCTCTTAGGGACAGGATGGTCAGCAAGGGCTGGAAAACATCTCCCCTCTCCTGCCTGGTCTGTGCTTCCACGCTGAATGTGGTCCGTGCTCCCTCGCCCCCTCCTTCTGGGAGCCCCCTGCAAAGATCCTCCTGACACTCACCAGGGCTGGACCCCAGGACCAGCAGGACTCAGTAATTTCCAGTCTGGCTCCTGATACAGATAAGAAAGACAGCAGATGAAGGAGAGATTAGTCGCTAATCTCCCAGGGAAGATGAATCTGCAAGCTGGACCCCACAGAAGGAACGCACGTGGGGGAGGATGGGAGCCGAGTGCCAGCACAAGTTGGGATTTTCCTGACGCTCCTTTTCATCCTTTTCACAGAATCCCAGAACGGTTTGGGTTGGAAGGGGCCTTAAAGATCAGTCCGACTCCAACCCTCTGGCATGGGCAGGAATATCTTCCACCGGACCAGGCTGATGTACGTGGGTTTTCCCCATCTTTGCGTTTGCATCAGGGTGTGTCCTGTCAGGACAACAGTTTCCTCACATACAAGCACCATGAGTCATGTCTGGTGGTGAAGTGCTGGGTGGAGGACAGGGTGATCAATGCCCACCTGCGAGAAGCAGGACCACCTGCAACCTGCTTCCTCTCTTGGGCATCCCCGTTCTCAACGCAGCTCTCAAAGGCTCCACTGCATATTTAATTAATGACCGAATGAGGATCAGGGCCTCCAACCGAGGCACTGACTCCTGAGAAAAGCCTGATGCCGGCTCTCTGCTGCCTGCATCTTCTGCTGGGGTGCCAGCCGTGTCCCACCGAGGCCGGAGCTGCCGCTGCTGCCGAGAAGCGCTTTCCCTGCCAAGGCTCTCGCTTCGGGGTGGCCAAGGCTCGGGGGATTTGCATGCTTTGGCTTAACCCTCCCGGGCACGGCGAGGCACCAGCGGGACCCAGCCCGCAGTTACCGCGGGGATGCACCCGGCTTTTCCTGCTGAGCCGGGCGCGCTCTCCTTTTAGCGTGGAAAAACCAACAACAGCTGAAAAACGACCGTGGCCACACCCCGGCGTTGGAGGAACAGGCTTGAATTCGCCCCCCCGGGCGGCAGACGCGGCCGGCGGCCGGGCGGACGCTGCTCCACAAGCGTTAATGCCCGCGGCCGCCGCTCAGGGCGGCTGATCTGGGCCCCGAGGTCAGCGGGGCGGCGACAGCATGGCCGGGGGCTGGTGGGCGAAGGCGCAGGCGGGGGGGATGCTGCTGGCTCTCCTGGGATGGGTCAGCTCCTGCGTCACCACCTTCGTGCCACTCTGGAAGAACCTCAATCTGGAGTTGAACGAGCTGGAGGTCTGGAACATGGGGCTCTGGCAGGTCTGCATCACCCAGGAGGAGGGCGTGGTTGAATGCCAAGCCCACGGCTCCTTCCTGGCGTTGCCCCCCGAGCTGCGCATCTCTCGCCTCCTGATGTGCCTCTCCAACGGGCTGGGGCTGCTGGGCTGTCTCCTCGCCGCCCTGGGGCTGGAGGGCTGGAGAACCTGCGAGGACAAACCTGGCCGAAAGCGGCGGCTCCTGCTTGCCGGGGGAGTGACGCTTGGCGTGGCAGGGATCACCACCCTGGTGCCAGTCTCCTGGGTCGCCTACAACACCGTCCTCGACTTCTGGGACGAGACTGTCCCTGACATCGTCCCCAGGTGGGAGTTTGGGGAGGCCACCTTCCTGGGGTGGTTTGCCGGAGCCTTCCTTGCCGCTGGCGGGCTGCTCCTCGCCTGCAGCGCCTGCTCCACGAGGACCGCAGCGCCGCTGGCCCCCGCCTGCCGCCAAGCCCCCGCTGCACGAGGTCTGGCTGGGGGCCACCACCTGCACCCCAAAAATGCAGACTTGGTCATCTAGGGCCTCAGGGTGCCGTGCCCTGTGCACCTCGTGGCTCTTCCCCTGGCAGGGAAGGCTCCTGCTTGTTTCACAGGATGATTTGCGAATTGCTACAGAAGCTCTGCAGGTTTCTCTCCTTTCTCTGTACGTCTGCTTCACTTCTTCTCTGTTAAGGAGCAGCAGACTTCCCCGCAGCACTCGCCAAGTGAGCGAGGGAAGGCAACAGGCAGCGGGCAGCACTTTGTACTGCTGGTGACATCGTGGTACCATCGCCGATGGGCGACACTGCCTTGGCATCCCTGGCGAGTCCCCTGTAGCCAAGTCTGTCGTGGCTGATGCTGCGCCCCAGTGCAGCAGCTCCTTCCTTGCATGTCTGTGTCGCTCTGATGTATTTGCAATAAACTATCATGTCCGTTGGCAGCGTGTCTGTGCTCTGAACATGCAGCTGTATCTTGCAAAAGTGGGATGCAGGGTGGGAGTTGCAAGGGGCAGCACTGCTGCTGCAGCTGTGGTTTGGTCCATCCAGAAAAGATTGGAGGAAAAGAGAGAGAAAAATGGAAAACAAGGGGGAAGAAGGAAAATGAGAAACAAGGCAGCACCAAGTTCTACTCCTGCTGCAAAGGTGGGATGGCAGTGACCATGTGCCCTGCAGGAGCCTCATCTTCTCATAGCTGTGATAAAGCCGGTAAGTGCCACAGACCTTTGTGTCAAAAGTTCGACTGCATCATTTACCTGCGCACAAGAGGCAAGAAAGGGTTTTTTCTGGTCTCAACTGTTCCTTCCACATTTTCCTGATTCAGCTGTAAAAATAAAGGCTGCTTACACACCTCTGCGAGCAAGAGCATGGACCGTCAGGCTGGATTAGCACCCAGAGTCCTGACAGGGGCCTGCCCGCTGCTACGGCACTGGCTGAAAACTGAGTTCACCGCTGGTTTAATCCCTGCAGGCTCAAAGCCGTGGGCGCGTGACCCTTCTCAAGGAAGGCCCAGCTGACAGCGGCATTCCTCGGGGAAGCAAAGTCCGCTCCCCTCTAAGTCCCATTTTGAAACCTGCACTTTGCTCACTTGGAGGAGAGGGAGCGGGTGGGCAAGGAAAGGGAACAGTGATGATCCCTGGGAGTTCCGATGCTGCAGGACTGGGGACAGAGTTGGTGGTGCTGAGAGTGAAGCGGGAGAGGCAGGTGCTCAGTTCTGAAGAAGAATCAAAGGAGGTAAAACCAAGGGGGCAGTGTTCCTGGCCATCACCTTCCAAGGAGCTGCACCCCCTGCCAGCTGCCCTTGGAGGGCTGACCAACCCAGGGAGCACAGACGCTGTTTTGGCTCTAACTCCCTTGGGAAGTGGGAGCACAGGACAGTGAGCAAAGGCTTCCAGCCTGGGAACACACCTCTTGTCCAGCCCAATCCAAATACCATGACGTCCCTGGCACCACTCTGTACTCCTGACACTCTTCATTGGTTTCTTAAAGCAGGCTTTGGGCATGGGCTTGGCATTTCAGCTTCTGGCAGCAACACAAAGAACAGGGCAAAGCCACTGTTTCCTGAGTCAGAACAAACGGACTCTCCTCTCCCCTCCCCAAACCACATCCTCCTGCCTGCAAGTGCACAAAAGCTGCCTGGCAATGCCAAGTGTTGACTGGGAGGAAAGAGCGTGCCTCTAGGCGGGTGATGGCCTGGGAGCTCTGTTCAAGAGCTCCATGTTTTCATTCATTGAAGGTCAAGCACCCTGAGCAGTGAGTTGAAGGCCTCATCCCACTGCTCTGTCACAACAGTGGGCGAAAAAAGCTGAAAAAGCAGCACCCTGGCACCGCAGCACCCTGGTCCCTGAGGAGGGAGAGTAAGAAAATCGGACACTGGCAGCCAGAGTGCCTGTGGCATAAAATCACTGGGAGAATGCAAGATTCTCCCACAGGAGCAGTTTATTCCTAAATACTGGGGAAACACCTCCCGACAGGATGGCGGAACCATCCCAAGGTAGCTCTGCTAATGACAACACTTTTTGTACAGGAGGAACTTTCAGGCAGAACCCTAGAGTTAAATAAAGACATGGAGGGAGCTTTTTCATTCTAACATAGAACAAATGCTTTTATTGCACTGTTATAAAACTCTGCATAGTCCCAAAAACCAGGATCTCCCTCCACTGACTCAGAACTTTTGGCTTACAACTGCTGCAGCTCAAACGCAAGCACAGAGCGACAGCAAAAAGAAATGCCAACAGGGCACTTTGTTAACAGAGTCAACACAAATACCCACCACCAACACAACGGGCTGATCCAAGCCCTCACAGTTGTCATTGACACTAATCCAGCCCTGACGCACCACCCAAAGGGTGAAAGAATTTTGCCTTCTGGCCACGAGGGGAATATCCTTTGGGGTGATGTGAATGCCCGGAGCCAGTCACCCTGTGCCAGGCACAAACCCACAGCATCGACCTGGCTCTTCACTGCCAGGATTTGCCTGTGCCTCTCTGAGGAAGGCTCCTGCGTGTTTTCTGGTGCCAGCTGGAATACAAAAGGCAAAAGCCTGCTTGACTTGACCAGAACACGCAGCTGCGTGCATGACTGCCCACGCGACAGAGTGCGAGCAACTGCCTCCTCACTGCCTCCTCCTCCCTTGGCCCAGGCTCCTGCGAGCAGGAGTCCGGCTGGATTGGAACAGGCAGTCTCTGGCAGTGACCATTCAGGGAGCTGTGAAAGCCCTGAAAGCCTGACAGGCCAGCCGCAGTGCGCAGTGCTGAGCAGGGCTGGGCTCCTGTGCCATCATGGGCCCAGGGGCTGCATCTAGAAGGCTGCCAGGACAGAAGAACCTCTGGAGCCTGGCTGGGCCCCGTGGTGCTGCTGGGGCCTGTGCCTTGCACTGTAACAGTGGTTGGGTCCTTCGTGTTACTGCCTTATGTTCTGCCTCAGAAGTGCAATACTGCTTTTTATCCGCTCGTATTTACAAAGAACACAGCTCGGAATCCAAACCGCCGCCTCTCCTCCCCGGCTCCAGCACTGCCCGAGGGAGGCCCTGGGCAGGCCGGCAGCGTGGCACTGTGGCACGGCGAGTGGCCCGCGGGCTATTTCACGGTCACGGTCGAGGCCCCGTGAATGGACTCCATCACGGCCGCGAAGCGGCTGCAGAGGTCGTAAGGGGAGTTGGGTCGGATCTTCGGGGGCTCTTTCAGCACAATGACCTCAGTGGAGCCGTCGAGGAGCCGCGGCAGCAGCTCGCCCAGCTTCATCTGCAGCTTTGCTGTCAAGGGGGAGAGGAGGAAACAGTCAGTGGCAGCAGATGGCAGAGGGCTCCAGGCCAGAGTTAAGGAGCTGTGATGCCTTTTGCAGACTCCTCTCCCTGTGCTGAGAGCTGCCCAGCCCATCAGCAGGGATGAGCAGTGGCTGCTGACGCAGAGGAGGCCTCGCTCCAGGCTCGCGTCCTGCCCGCCTCCCCGGCTCTGAGGGCGAGGCTCCCCTGCCACCTGGCTGCCCGAGCACGGGGCCAGCTCTCACTGGACGCGGCGCTTTCCCCGGACAGGCGCTGCTGGACGAGCGGTCAGGCTGGGAATAACTGCGTGCTTCAGGGTGACACTCCAGTACTGGCTGTGCAGCGGAGGGGAACGGAGCCTTCACAGCCTATGCCCCCTCAGACAGGGCAGTTCAGCCCATGCTGAGCTGGTGCCACCCACTCCCGGTGAAGGTCTGTGCCCGGATGCCACTGGAGTGCATGGTACAGCACAGCCACTTCGGGGTGAAGAAGAGCAGGCAACCTGAGCCAGCTCATGTGACCCGGGAGGGGTGAGCACTCAATTTCTGGTTCTTTAAAACCTTCTGTGTAAGCAAAGGCTGTCACATGCAGCCCAGGAACTGGGGTGAATTTATCCAATATTAATTTTTACAACAGTATTTTGAGAATAAACCTCTATGTTTTTGCATAATTTTCTTTCATCAAGTTAACCCTCTGTTAGGTAATAAAAACTCTGCAGGGACTCCCCAGATCTTCATGCACAGATCAAGGCAAGTCAGGACCTATTTGTCTGAAGAGAAAGGACCTGAGGGGAGTCACAGGAGCCCAACTGCAGAGGGAAATACACAAGAATAGCTGCCCAGAACCAACATTCAATGACAAACTCCTCCACAGAAGGCAGAGATGCCCCAAATCTGCTCCCCCATTCCATCTTCCATAACCTTGGCCTCTGATAACACCACTCCTCCCTCCTGAAGAGGAGCATGCCACGCCACCAAGCACGTCTGCATTCACCTGCCATCCCTGGGTACCTCCAGTCAGTGAGAAACCCTAACGAAAGACCCAAGCCCCCCAAGGGAACTCTAAGCCATTCTTGGGACATCAGCTGTCCCATTTCAGGGATGAGGGACCCTTCTGCAGCTTGTTTTAGTGCAAAAGATTAATTTCTTCTGTAACAGAATTTAATGGGTGGTTCAAATGCATTTCTCCTCCCACAATTAGAAGGGCCCCGACGTGCTGCAGTGCAGACACCAGGAAGTCAGTTTTAAATGGTGCTTTAATTCTTTCCCAGTTCAGATCCAGACACTACCCTGCCCATGAACAGCAGCCATTTCCTACCATCCATGTCTTCTCGTCCCAAATAGGAGCACCAGCGGTTTCTCATGACCTCGATGGCATCCAGGTCCTCTTTGGAGATCTTGAAGTTGTTCATCAGATGCATGCAGGGGATGATCAGCTCGTTCAGGATGCTCACACCCTCTGACACATGAGCTTCTTCACAGCTGACAAAAAGAGAAGCTGCCACCTCGTTCAGCTTCTGGGGGTGGAAGGAGAATTGGGGACAGACTTGTGAAGAGCAAGCATGGACTATGGATAATCATCCAGGAAAGGCCCAGCTTGGGCCTGGCACCAGCAGCCGTGCAGAGAACAAGGACTAACAGTACCAGGTTCTGATGGGACAGCCACTTCCAGTCATGGGAAACACACAATAGAAAACAAACTTGTAAATATATATATTCATACACATACATGCAATTTGCTGTATCTGTATACAGAGAGTGTACAGCTTATTTACAATTCTGGTTTTAAGATGGCAAGATCCAGATCTGCCTTTGCCTAGATTCCCTGAAACCTATGTGGCATGTTCTTTAATTGAATTATGATTATTATTAGCTTTCCATATTGCTGCTGGTACTCAGCAAGGGGCAGAATCACAACAGTGAAGAGAAAAAGTTACACTGCTCTTGGCTACCATGGCACCCTGGCTGCTCCCTCCCCTCCTCTCCAAAAGTGAGTGTTGAGCTCCTCAATACAAACCAGGAGACACTTCCTTCTGTACAAGGCAATCAGTGACTCGCTCACGCCTCGGTTGGTTCCCTTCAGCAGCAGTTTGGTGTTGCTTTGGTAGGCGTAGACCAGGTAGGTGAGTGACTCCTGGTACCTGGAAGAAGAGGGTCAGCTCTGCAAGCCTCGGGCTCTACCAGGACCATGACTACAACCATTCCCTTGGCTCAGCTCAGGAAACCTTTCCTGCAGGGCCTGGCTGGAATAGCATCAGGCCCGATGGGAAAAGCTCTATTTCCTTGCCAAAGCACAAATGAACAGATGCCCCATGTCAAGCCATTCCTGGTCCTTTTTGCCCAGAATGCCAAACAAGTGTCTGGGCAGAGGCCCTTAAAACCAAGTTCATGTGCAACGTGTTTTTTCGTGTTCATTTTCTGTACTGCTCCAGGAACTGCACTATGAGAGGACACCCCAAGGAGGGCAGAAGGTTGTGTTTTTGAGGCCCTCACACATTTCAGGCTTCAGGTGAGCAAAAAGAACTGCTGACAGGGATTAGGTCAGTTCAGGGGAGTTCTAAGCTGCTCTTGTCATGCCTCATGTTGATTTGCCCACCTGAATTTGGTGGCTCGTTACTGCGAACCACCTCGGAATTCAATTCTGTATCCATCCAAGAATAATTTCTGAAAGCCTACACCCTTTATGGAAAATACAGGTTCTAGACTGGTAAGGAGGAAACCAAGGCCCTTTGAGTCTAGAGGACTCCAAAGTGTGTGTTCACACAAAACATAACATCCATTTTGAGACGGTTTCATTTCAATACAGGAGTCCAAGGCAAAAAATCCCAAAGTGACGGCAATCATTCCTGCAAACCCATCTCTGGAAAACAGAATATAAAGCTCTACTTCCCAAAGGGAAATCTTAGGGGAAACTCTCAGAAACTGTCAGGCAGCAAGCCAGCAGCTCCACCTTATATTTTTTGAACTGCTAACCAAGCTCGATTGTGGATTCAAGAAGAGCTATTAGCCGGTCAAAAAAACACCCACTGGCCTCAAACACAGACCACTGGGGTTCAGAAAAAAGAATTTTTGTCAAAGTGGCCTTTACTTTTAGCTACAGCTTATCTTGTCCAAACACAATTAGAGGAACTTACTTTCTATTCTGGTAGAGTTCCAACCCTGTCAGCAGGTAAATGGACACCTTGCGAAAAAGGCTGTAGTCTTCGTGCCATCTCTGTGAGGAGCAGGAGGGAAGCAGAGCATCAGCTTCATCTGGAACACTCACATGCATAGTTTGGGGTCCCTGATTTTACCCTCTGAAGTGTTTAAATGTCTCTCATAAGTGACACATAAATGACTTCAGCCAACTGCAGACACTCCTCCAAGCTCAGATTTCCCGTGTACTCCTCCTCCCTCAGCACCCTCCTGGAGACACCCGCTGCCAACAGGCATGCAGTGACCACCTTGCTGGCCACGCAGCTCCGCGCCACGCTCCTCATTTCCCAACTTGGACAGAGCCAGCTAGGACAGTGTGAAGGATCAGAAGCAGTTCTCTGGTCCCTTACCTTGTACTCCTCCATGTCAACATCGTCAGGACCGATTTCACTCAGCTTTGCCCGTGCCACCTTCATGATGCTGATGGACCTGCTCCATGTGATCCAAAAAGACAAAAAATCAGAACAGTGGCCCTGGCCACATCCAGGTGGGAAAAGCCTACCCTGGAATCCCAGGCACTCACCGTTCATCATAGCTGAGGTTTTTGTCTGCAAACTGCTCCAGGAGGGTCCGTTCCACCACCTGCTGCGGAGCGTTGTTCTGCAGGAAGTAGATGAGCACGTGCTGCAACCGGGCGTCGTTCTGGGGGGTTGGGGTCTCTTTGGAAAGCAGGTACAGCCGGGAGTACTCCTCATGGAATGCCTGCCAGTGGAACACATGTGCTGACAGATCCACCCCTCCGCCCGTGGGAATGCCACAGCAGCCAACACGAGCTCAAACCTGTCCTGCTCCATGGGACTCCTACGGCGACACCGAGCCTCCTCTGCTGGTGATATTCCAGTGGTGAATGGAAACCCACCAACACCTCAACTCTAAACCAATGGCCCCCACAGCCAGGCACACCCCATGTGTGAAGTGTGAGCCTCCAAAAGTGCCAGGGTGTCTAAATGACTTTGAGGGAGGGGGTACAGCTGCCCTAAATGGATTTCAACCCTCCTACAAGTGCTCAGGCTGCAAAAATCGACTGGAACACACTTGTACCTGCAGGAGGTGCAAGAGTAACTTCTGATTACCAGCATGGATGATTCTTTCCATGTGGTATTTTTAGTTAAATCTACCTGCCTGTAAAATCTAACACCAGCTTCAGCATTCAGCACTGGTTATGCTTTCAAACCTCTGTTCACACAGACATTTCTTGAAGACATCTTTGACAACAGAGGTCACAGTAAGCAAGTATGTTCAGAACCAAAAAAAACAAATTTTAAAGTACTAAAAGAATAAGCAGAAAAAAGGAAAGTTGCTGTTTGTCTTGGGAGGACGGTGTTCTCTTACTCTAAAAATTGTTTTGAACCCATGGTTATGTCATCACAGTAAGAGAGAAGGAACTGAAATGCAGGGCAAAGGCCACTAGCTAGAAGAAAAGCTGCACAAATCGTTCCGTTTACATTCCTGATCTGTCAATATGGCACATATTCTCTATTCTGGGAAAACAGATATCCATACTATTGGATTTAGCAAACAAATCAATACCTTAACAAGCCCTGCTTCAGACCCATCGCGATCAAAGGTCTGGCGGGCTTTTGCAATAGCCAGGATGACACCTTGCATGGCTGGGCTCAGCATCACCTACCACGAAAGCAGGAGAACAGACACAAACAGGAACAAGGAAAACAGTAACGGACAGGGAAAGAAGAGACAGCATAGTGAAGAATGGAAGAAACTTTCAAAAGGTAAGGTTTAAAGGAAATTGTATGAGTTACAGGTGTGACAACTGCGGCTGTGAGTTACTTGCATGCTACTGACTATCCATCACGTGCACTTTACATGCAGGGCTTTTTTTTTAGGCATTTAAGATCTCAAGGCTGGTCACTCCAAACCCTTGAATTTTTAAATTCAACAAGTGAGAAGATAAAGCACGCTGGCCATGTCCCCACCATGTCCCACTTAAATCTTCCTAAGACATGTAAAATGAATGCAGAACCTGTGGTGCAGCAGCTCCTCGAGCCAACTTCACACAAGTGCATCTCAAACCTACTCAAGGAGTGACAGCCCCAGTGTTTGTGTGAAATTCAACTCGTGAAAGTCAGAGAACTTCTGAAACACTGCTTAAGCACATATGAGAGTGCTTAAAGTCAGACCTCAAAAAATCAGTGGGCAGGGTACGTAAATTATGCTGTTGGGATTAAGGTCTTTGGGGACAAAACAGTAACTGAAGCCAGCAAATAGATTTGTAAAGAAATTAACACATATAGGATCAATTTTGATACAGTTGTGCCAGAAAGAGGACTTAGGACCAACATGCAGATGGACAAATCGAGTGCTCTTACAGAGCTGCTTTTCTGATGGCATTTAAAAATGGAATTATGGAATGATGTGGTCTGTCCCCCTTCCTTTCCACAGAGGGAAAACTAACTTAGTACAGGGTATTGTTCCTATGACAGACACTATCACACCCATCCTTAACCCAGCTCAAAGCCAGCTCACTACAAAGCTCCAGGCTAACAAGCAGCAGTAATTAACCCCTGCACTGGGATCTGTACCTCCTCATTATATCCATCTGCATCGGATCTAACGGGAATCTTCCCCACACTGGGGATTTCCACTTCAGAGACCTGTGAGCTAGTTTGGGCAGCAGCCTCTGCTTCCTGAGTGTCCTGGGGCTGCTCTGCCTGAACTGTGGGGGATGTTTCTCCTGGATGAGCCTTCAGTGGCTCTACCTCCTTGCGCTGTGGCCAAGAAGAAAAAGAAGAAAGAGAGTAAGAAAATCCAAAGCAAAACACAGGAAAGCCAAAGGGGACTGAGCTAAATGTGGCACAGCTACAGAACTCCACAGAATGGGAAAACCAAAGGTCTATCAAGAAGAATAATATGGAGACAAGAAGGGGTAGGTTCTTGGGCCAAGGCTCAGCTCCTACCTCGCACAGAGCTGCCTCGACGCCGTTCTTCTCGTAGGCATCGGCAGTGTTGGCAATGGCCTTGGCAGTCTGCTCCTTGGCAATCCTGGCGTGCTCCGAGGACAGGGAGCGCACGCTCTGCTCACAGACTGACGACTGCTCTGTCAGGACAGACGTGTGGTACTAGTGAGCAAGAGCTGCAAGATTTTTTTCTCTCTTGTTCTAAAATGTTTTGCAGCTTGTCCATGCAGTTTTACACAGCTGCCACCTTGTACTGGTTTTGCATGGCCTGGTTTCTGGTAGCAGGCGGGGCCACAGAGGCGGCTCCTGTGAAAAGCTGCTAGAAGTTTCCACCATGTCCAGCAGAGCCAGTCCCTGATGGCTCTGAAGATGGACAAGCTGCTGGCCAAAACTGGGCACATGAGAGAGGTTAGTAATGTCTCTGTGATGACGTATTTAAGAAGAAAATCAAAACAAAGTCACACAATTTTTCTTCTAGTCAGAGAAGAGGAGAAGGTGAGAACATGTGAGGGAAACAACACGGAGACACCAAGGTCAGAGCAGAAGCAGGGGGAGGAGCTGCTCCAGGTGCTGGAGCCAAGATTCCTCTGCAGGCCATGGTGGTGCAGCAGCTGTGCTCCTGCAGCCCCGGGGGATCCATGGGGGATGCAGAGATCCAGCCACAGCTCTGGGGACCCACGGGGGATGCAGAGATCCACCCACAGCCCATGGGGGAGGTGCCCACGCTGGAGTGGGTGGATGCCTGGAGGAGGCTGTGATCCAGTGGAAGATGTGGTGGAGCAGCCTGTCCTTGGAGGGCTGCACCCCGTGGGGAGAGACCCATGCCACAGCAGTTTTGGGAGGACTGCGTGCCCGTGGGAGGGGCTCACACTGCAGCAGGTGCGGTTTGGCTGCTGCTCATGAGAGTGGAGCCACGCTGGAGAAGTTCACAGAGAACTGTCTCCCGTGGGAGGGACCCCATGGCCTCACAGGGGAAGGACTCCTCTCCCTGAGCAGCGAGAGGAAATCTTGGTGGTGAACTGACCAAACCCCCATGCCCTGTCTCCCTGTGCTGTCAGTGGGAAGGAGAGAGGGGCTGGGGGAAAAAGTGTTTTTAAGGGCTTATTTTACTTTTCATTATCTTCCTCTGATTCTGTTAATAATAAATTCACTTTGCAACCTTAAGTTGAGCCTGTTTAGCCCTTGAAGTGTTTTCCCTTTGCTAATTTTTTTTCTCCCCTCTGCCCAGCTGTGGTAGGGGAGGGTGAGCAAGCAACTCTTGCGGGCACCTGGTGTTGGGCCAGTGTCAAACCACGACATGCCTTCATCCCAGAGGTGAAGGCACTTCATGCCACCGTGTGCATACCCCTTTCCAGTGGGAATGGCACATGTCATCAGGGATTGCCAAGTAATGTTTCCCACTCCAGAGAACAGCACTTGTCCACTCAATACTTATGAAAAAAAGAAAAAGCTGGAAATGAACTGATTAGCCCGTGATTATTAAGTGAACGGGAAACAGCATTTCTGGGGACAAGCTTGGAAGGATGCACATGCAAAGCCAGCAGAACAGTCTTTTGTACTGTCAGGGCAGAGCCTCCAGCAGCTGCCTTTGCTGCTTCATTCATGCCTGCTCCTGCATTCAGACACATTTGTGCAAGGCTTCAATACAGTGGGAATGGTGATCAGCTGGCTCTTCCTGGTTCCAACATGGTTTGCAAATTCAGAGTGGGATTACCTGGTCCTGACTCAGAGGAGAGGTCCTGCAATTCAGAAGTAGGCGAAGGCTCCATCTGAGGAATCTTACAAGATTGCTCCTCCTCCCACTCCTCTGCCTCCTGCTCCAGGCGCCAGTTGTCCTCCTGGATGTAGTGTCTCAGTTCTGGGGACAAAGCTTCCACTTCCTTCTGGAACTGTCTAGCCTCTGGGCCCTCATCCTCATCTGCAGGAAAGGCAAGACTGGCATAAGGAAACACATTGTGGCAGGGCTCCACCCTTGGGGACTAAGCACACACACAATATCACGGGCAGCCACAAGCAAATTGGCTGAGGGATAAATGGGGAAAGAAGGCCAACTTTCCACTGGCTTTGCAATTTAAGGTGATCCAGAAGCAAAGGTGCAAAAATAAAAACAAATCTACAGACTTATCTAAAACAAGCCCCAGTTTTGTTCTACCACTGGACAGCTTTTACACAGAGCAATTCCAGAACCAGTGCCTGCTGATGCAGGTCAGACACATCCCCATCCAAGGGCTCCAGTTGTACAGGGAGCAGCACTGAACTGCTGACAGCTGGGAAGTTCACAGCTCAGCCAGAGATGTCACACCTTCATCACCGTACCACAGGTAAAGGTAAGGGCTGCATGGGTTCCGTAGCACGAGTGTCATGCTGGTATTTGTTAGTGCTTTTTAGAACACTTCAGTATTCACTTTTAAAATAGCTCAAAACCCAAGCAACATCAGCTTTGGACAAGTCCTAAAATTTATCAAAAGCAAATGGCAACTTTCTACAGCAGATATTTTTATGCATCCATTGCAAAATGCTTTTAAAAACAACAAAAATTGCATTAAACAGGAGAAAAAAACCACCCCATGGGTTCATTTCAGAACTGTCATAAGAAAACAAAGAACAACCTCCAGATCCTCATCAGCCACATTTAGTAATGAACAGAAGACAGCTCTCCATTGTTTCTTTCTATTTATTACATCAAAATGAGGCATGTGTCAAATTATTGGGTTCTTGTACAGCTGTTTGCCACGTCTAGAGCCACGTGCGCAGCAGTTTCTCCACAAAATTATTTATACACTGGCACTGCAAACGCACTTGTACATCTGAGTCACTCAGATATGGACACCTCTCAGGGAAAGGCTGCACAAAAAAGTCCATTTAGATTCAGTGTAACAGAATCACCAAAGACCAAGCAAACGAGTCAGGAAGCGTGATAAAAATGGGAGAGATAAAAGTAGGAGGCATTTCACATGCCCTTAGGAAACAAATGCTGCCATATGTCTTAGGTTGAAAGACAGGTATCTACTAAGGAAGGCATTTCCCTTGGAATGGAAAATGCAGCCTCCTTCCCTCCGAATTTATAATTTTGAAATTAAGGGGCTTTCAGGCAAAGATATGCTAAATAGGAATAGCAGTTCTTTACTAATAGATAACATGGCAAACACTCAGCAGTGATTGCGGCAGTAGAAAGGAGCAGAAGCAGAAGCAGAAGCAGAAGCAGAAGCAGAACCCAAACCCAGCGCGGCCTTCTCGGCTCTCGGGCCCTTTCCCCGGGGGTGCAGTTCCGGGCCCGGCCGGCAGGGGCGCTGGCGGCTCCCGGGNTCGGCAGGCTGAGGGTGCGGCCCGGCTCCCAGCGGGGCAGGGAAAGGCGGCCTGGGGATCCCGGGGTTTTCCCCTGAGGCACTCGAGCAGATGGTGAAGAGTCCCTCTTCGACTGAGGTAGGGTGTTAATAAGCTCCCAGTGCAGAGCTGCACTCACGGTAGCAGAAGGGCAGCAGAAGGCAGAACCCCGCAGTGGGGACGAATTCTCCCCACAGTGACCGCAGCAGCCTCCCCGTCGCGCCCGAAAGCCGAGAGAACAAGAGAGTCAGGGGCTCCACGCAACCCCTTTTCCCCAGTCCAAATCTCCTGCTATCTCTGCCCTACACGAGAAAAACCCCAGGTAAAAGAAACGAGCCAGCTGGACCCCTCCCCCGAGCTGTGGCCACGACTTTCGTCTCTCTTAAGTATCCAGTCGTTATTGGCTCTTAGCAACACGTATAGGGGAAAATTACTTAAGAGAGAAAAAAAAAAACCAAAACAAAAATACAAAAGGAGAACTCCTAAAACCCCAACACCATATAAACACTACAAAGAGTCAAAATGAAGAACAGCAGCACTAGATGCAAGTTAAATGTGGCAAAAGCACAGTGTGAGTCTGTACACACATAAGGTGCTGCTTCCAATCTCACCCGAATGCTTCTCCCGGCAGTTTTCAGCCCTATCAGGGATTTAGAAATGAATAGAGCATGAAGCAGATTATTTCAGTCCTATCTGGGGTGAAGTTTTGTGCTTTGTCAAAAGACAACTGTGCCGTGGAAGCCGAGGAACAGAATGATCGTGCTGGCCAGAGAGATACGCCAGCACACAAACATCTCATTAGCAGCAGTTGTGGCTCTGTACCTGCAGCAACACGGGACACCTGCTCGCTGATGTACATCAGGCAGTAGGCACTGGCATTCCTCAAGCCTCCAAACGACTCTCGCTCCAGCTCTTCCCACGATGACTCTGTCACCCAGATGTCATTGTATTTGAGCCATCTTTTCCGAGGCTGGTCATATATGAAGGCCCAGTAGTGCCCAGCATTTGCTTGCCCTTCATGGACCAAGACTGCGTGCAAACGATAGGGAACCTGCAAAGTGACATGGAGATCATTCAGCTGTGCAGTTAGGGACTCATTCTGCCTCACCTCTGTACACAAACAGCAGGAGTGTTTGTAGGTGTAGCACTGCACAAGAGTTGACCAATTTGATAGATTTCTTACTATGTGAAAACTGATTTTTAAGGAAAGAAGAAACAAGATTTTTTTAAGTAAATCTTTCTCTGCTTCATCACTGGAAATTTAAAAATACAGTGAAGAGGGCAATTTAAACAAACATCTACTAAGGAAAATGATGATCAGCAATACTAGTTCAATATTCACATACTGAACCTGCATTTCCTACCTGTTGGAGGAGAGGGTCACAGTACATTTGTTCAACGGACAGGTTAATTCTGGCAATAGACTCCTTCAGATCTGCCAAAAGCATCATCAGTGAGAGAAATGCATAAAAATTAATGACTACTCATCAGGCTATGCTACCCCTTTCACTTCCAAGAGTTTGAAGCCATGCACAGACTATCAGATAGAGTCAACACCAGAACTCAAACAGGGACAAAATTATTCGTAGTTCAGGCTGTATCCAGCAAAGCTACAGAGGGGAAACCAGGCTGGCATTCAGGAGGAAAATCACTACAAATGCATTTGGGGCCAACCTTGCACGTCTTGTTCGATCTCGTTTCTCCATCGCTGCAGACACGTCTGAACCAGGTTCAGCTCTTCATCGAAGACCATGTGAGGAGCTGGATGTTCAGACAGTTCTGCTGGTGAAACAGGAGGCTGCAGCTCCATACTGGAGTTCTGCTGCAGTGAAGAATTTGCCACAAGGAAAGCTTCCTCTTCAGTCGTAATATCGGTCCTTTCTTGTATGCTGTGGAGCAAAGTCCAAGAGTAGTGGGCAGGTTTTTCAATCTTTCTCTAGTTTTTCTTTTTTTGGAAAAGAATATGAAATAAACCAAATAAAAATTACTCCAGAGCTGGAGCAGGATTTCTTTCCAGAGTGGTACAAAATGTAGAGAGAACAAGTACACTGAAAGGTGCTTCTTCCTTCACAGACCAAACTAAAATACAGGAAAAATACTAGGGAAAATTCTTATAGAAGTCTCTAAGCACAGATCCACAATGAGCAATTCTAAAAATTCCTTCCATTACTACTAAGAAATGTGTGTATTTACTCATCTTAATTTAGTGTTAAACCAACCATGCTGGCCAGGGCTATAATAATCCAATATTGCTGTAATTTACTGCTCAATGAAGCAAAAGAATGAGCAGCCTAACCAAAAAGAGCACATCATTTAGTTCTTAACTGCTGCTTAGGCAAGGAATATAGGTATGCTTTTGGACAAGGAGAAAGAACAGACCAAGATGCAGTCTTCTATTTACACCAACAGAACCAAACGACCAGCAAAGCACTGACCCACTACTTGCACAAGCATTTGCACATTACAGGATCCTGTTCACCAGTGCCCAGATAAATAACCCACTTTTGGAATGCCACCCAGGACCATTTAGTTGGGAGGTGAACTGTCCTCCTGAGAATCCTTCTTATTTCTGTTTACTGACCCGTTTGGCTGTGAAAGCACGTCTGAAACATGAGGCTTGGCTTGGGAGTGCAGGAGTGTCGTTTGAGAGCTCTGAGCAGAGGAAACAGCCACAGCTGGCTTTGTAGCAATGAACTCGAGCACATACTGCAGCATGTCAGGAAGTGGAAAGCGGGCTGGGCCAGAGCCATATTCCATGTACCTATGGAAAAATGCAAGGTGTTGTAGGAATGAAGGAATGAGATGGGTTAAACCTCATGGGACAAGAGAAGAACAACTTTTCCTGTAATGTACTACTGAGCTTCCTCACCTCCATTGCCAGTGCAGCTCTTTAAAGAATATATTCCTGCAACAGTACCAATAAAATTTAGAAACCATCCAAGAGACAGGTTTTGGTTTTGAAAATACACTTCCTCCCTCCACATGTTTCAGAACAAACATGCTGCTGTTTCTCCTTCCTCTACAAGTTTCACTGCTATTGGAAAGCTCATTTAAAAGGAAACACTTGCAACATTCCAGAGGGCATAAAAATAAAGCCAGCTGACTACTCACCTTTCCAGTTTCTGCTGCAGTCACCATATTCTCCTTCAATCTCTTAGTTTCCTCTCTTTTCATCTGAATAAGATCTTTATTGCAGTAGAGGTACCTAAATAGAAATACAGAGCCCCATTTGCCAGGTGAGATTTGTTTACTTCTAACATCCACAATTTTCTGTAAGTATTTTAGAATCTTTCCTTGCTCACTCAAACAACCTTTTAAATTTCTTTATTTATTACAAAGCAATAGCTTTAAACATACCGTACAACACGACAACTCACCTGTCCATATATATAGTCTGGGGAAACTCTAGCTTGGTGTGAATTTTCTCTGGCTGTCCCAGTGACTGATTGAACTTAAATCGGGAGAGTTCAAAGGTCAGAACTGGTGGCAGTTTTGTAAACCAGCGCTGTAACAAAAGCAGAAATGCCCCCAAAAGGGACTTGTTTTAAGATGACTGCTAATGGCACATTTTAGACTGATCCTATATGATTTCAGACTGATTTAGAAGTCTGTATTTAAGCACTGAATCAGATTTTGTTTGCAGAGCGACTAGTCAGAAAGCCAAATTTTACAAGTTAAAAATTTATGCTTTCATTTTACATTTTTACTGTGAAAAAGTCTTATAATTGCTCTCAAAATTACTTGTCATTCCCTGATGCATCCGGCTTGATGGATTATTAACAAGTCCAGGACTGAATTTCACAAATTAACAGAGGCTACACACAATCTGCACATCAATCACACATCTAAGAGCCCCCAAGAGAATTCTTTTCTGAGGCAGATCACATGCAGTGATCAACAAACCAGGAGTCCTCCTGCAGCACCAGATTCCTTATCCTCTCAGTCTATTTACAAACTACTTGATTTAGGGGATTCAGAGAACACCTCCACTTCCTGTAGCTTCATACACTATTTCAAAGAACCACGCTGAAAGAAAAATTCTCAGTTGAATTTACACTTCCTCTCTCTCTTCCTGGATTCACAAAGACTTCCAGCATCCACTGGCAGAAACTTCCTTCACCTATCTTAGCTTGGCACTACCCACTTCATGCTCCCCTCTGGATTCAGGATGAGCACACTAAGCTCATTTTACTTTGTGGGATTCACGTCAGATGTGCTGCTACAACAAACCTCCCCCACACCAGAGCTTTCTAAGAAGCAGCCCATAACCACAAAGAAGGAATGATTTATGCTCCTATAGTCTGCGAGAAGTTCCTGTTAATCCCACTGTTGCTTTGAATTTCAGCACACTTGCCTAGGTGCTCAAAAGACAAAATCACCTTATTCCCTATGTCCCCTATCATGCCATCCTTTACCCACCACATCCTAGGAAGTGAAACTAAGATGCACAATTTTCCCAGTAAGGCTTCTCAGAAATTAAGCCAGAGCCTTTTCCTCCTATCTGTGCAGACAAAAGAATTAAAACAGATCCATGATTGGTCAAATTTTCCTTAATTTTGGGGAGAAGAATTTTGAGGAACTAAAAAGCTTGGATTGAAAGGAACCTGCCTGATAAGCTCCAACGTGTCTTGGTCTCCAGTGCCAGCCAACACCAGCTTCACCCACCCGCCCTGTAAATGCACCTAAACTGCTTCAGGCAGAAACCAGGAAAACCCAGAACAAACATTTGAGTCCAGAGTCGGAACAGGGCTCCCCTGCCCAATACTTCATTTCTCCTTTGCTAGTTTAAACCACAGCAACACAATTTTCAGAGATTCTCACAGAACTGAAATACTCTTCCCTTCCCCGCCTACACCAGATGCTTTTGCCAATGTTGTTTCCCAGCCTTTGTCCAAGCTAACTTTTGCTGCACTTACACACAGAGGATGCTGAATGCAATGGTGCTTCTTCACCTTGCTGCAACTAAGTTTTTATGATTGGTTTGTGATTAGTGAGATTAAAAAAAAAAAAAATCATCACAGTCAGAAAATAAGAGTGAAAGCAAGAAGAAAAACTCCAAACCATACACAGTATAATAGGGAGAAAGAGATAAATTCCAAATGGCATACCATGGAGTTAAGCACTGTACTTTTACCCTCCGAAAATATGGAGGCAGTAGGTCTCCCCCTACTCAGGTACAGGTAGGCTTCAACAGAAAGAGGGAGACTTGATCACACTTGACTCAGAGGCAGACGTTGACCTTTGCAATTTAAAATAAAGTCTTTGAACTGGTTACACAGGACAACATATCTTTATAAATCAGCAAAGACTTAAGTGTCTCACCACCTAACACAAAGAGACATTTACATGAGATTCCGGGTATCCAGAAAATGTTTTGTATTCAATTCTTAGACAACACTCACAGTTGACATTTAAAGTTATCAGAGTAATGACACACCCCTGAACTCTGTGTGCTGCACTTTTTTGCAGCAGGCAACCAAAGGCTCGACAAAAAAGGTCAAACTAACCTCCTGTCCATACTTCACTGACTGAGATGTTGTTGCCTCATCCATCTCTCCCTCCACCATGGCTCCTTCCAAGCACTCATTCAAATTCCAGTAACCATTTACCTGAAGGGGATACTGACCAAAGGTCTCAATCTTGGAAAAAGTGTTGCCTGGATGATGGAAACCATACAGAAACTGTGAGCTAACTCAAGAGAACAAAAAATTCTGGTTAACTCCGGAACATTCAAAGGAGTTCAAAAGTTGAATCTACCAAAGCCTTAACTCACCCTCATGGACACCCTCGGTCAGGAAAGTGCCATAGAAGAGCTGCACCATTGGGTTTTCAGATTTGTTCCCAGGGCTCCTGTTTCAGAAAGCAAAAGCACACTTTCATTTGCAGCTGGAGGCTGCAAAAAAACCCCAAGTTGTAATCTAAGCCTCTGCTTGGAACCCTGCAGGCAAAAGTACAGTTTTCTATCCAAGCACTAAATAAAGAGGAAGCTTCTCATTAATTTTCATGTTCCAAAGCACATTATAACACTTACACCGGCAAGAGCGGAAAAAAAAGTTAAGGTGCCAGCTTCTGAAAGGAAGTTTCAAACACCCAGAGCTTTTCTCTTCACCAGGGCTGCTGAGCTCCCCTCAAAAGCTAATTTACTCTGCAGGCCGTATCGGCACTGAGTGAAGTCCCACACTCACCAACAGGAGATGCAGACACAGCATTTCAAGCTTAAGGAGCCTCATCCACAGGAAACAAAGAACACTCATTTGCTCAAAATTTTCACATAAAGTCCTCTCATTTACTAAAACTCTCCTTAGGTCAAACTCCTGCGATCACACAGTACTCACATGGCATTCACAGTGAGCTGGAATGCGTCCTCCAGCCAGTCCAGTAGTTTGTGCGTAAATTCACTCACATCTTGCTAGAAGAGAGATGAAAGAGGAGAGTCAATCATGACACCCACCAGAAAGTGTTCCCCTGGTCTGCTGGTGTCACAGACCCACTGAACACAACCTGGCTGGTACTGCTGCACCCACTCAGCTGAACTACGTGTGAGACTGAAGTGCTGTGCTGATTTAGATTGGTAACAAACACCGTCCATCTGAACACTAGATCAGAGGAAATTATCATGATCACTACCCGACTATGCAGATGGCACTGGGTAGTGCCATGCTACGCTGGCTGGTTAATTAGCACGCATGTGCATTCTGCTCTAATGACACAGGGACAGCTGCTTGTCGGCTGAGAAACATGGGATAAGGCCTCTGAAAGTAGCAGCAGGATGAGGCAAAACGGGGTCGCTGTGGCTATGACTGCTGGTTTGAAGAGAGCAAAAGGCTGTTCAGCATGGTTTTACCTGCGGTTGTTCAGCAGATCTAAACACGTCCCTCAAGAGTTCCAGTGCTGCAGAAGGGTCTACGAACTTACGCCATGTTCCCAGCATTAATGCAAATAGACACTGAAGTTCTTGCATGAACGCAATGTTTCTTTTTCCCTGAATTGCAAAAAGAAGAAAAGTCAAAGCCTTCCTGCATCTCTAAAAAGCAGCATCTTAAAACTTAGTGCTACTGAACACCACATGCACATATCGTAAAAGGTACACAACGAGCTGCACACTGGCTCAAATACCAGTTCTACTGTGGATGCAAACCAATGAGTAATCTGGAGCTGCCAAAGAAGTTTTATGGGAAAAACATCTCCACGCACCCCAGTTAAAGTCTCTAGAGGACAGGGGTACAAGAAGCAGCTCTTTTTTTTCCTATCCTGATTCTGTCTCTGAGAATTTCCCAAATTTGTCTTTAATGTAGCCAGGTGATTTTAAAGCCACAGGTCTCACATGGCCCCAAATTAAATCTGGTTAGAGAAAGAGCAGAATGCTACACCACAAAAGAAGGAAGCTTGACAGTGTTACTGAATCAAAACTTACAGTGTGACGACAGCTTTCAAGCACATTCTGTGGGAGGGAGTACCCAAGGACCAGCCTCCGGAATTCTGGCAACTGAAACAGAGACTGAAAGGAGAGGAGAGGTAAAACTTGGTCAGCACCTGCAAGGATCAGACTCACTACAATTTGATGCCCTGTTGTCACTCTCTGACTTGACAGGTTTATTTTGTGAACTTTACATTCCCAATGGTCCTGTGTTACTGAACACGTTTACAATGTGAGCAGCCCCCGTGCTGGACCAGCACAGAAATCAGAATCATAGAATTAACTAGGCTGGAAAAGACCTTTAAGGCCATCAGCATGTTAGTACCTACCCAAGGACAAAATCTCATCCTGCCATTTCTAGGGTACATATAAACCTTTTACGAAAGACCATCCTATTCTGCACAGGCAGGCTCAGAAAAGCACCCAGGAACAAGCCATGGTGAGAAAAACCCATTTGCAGCTTTCTTACTTCCTCTCAGAGCTGAAGACAAATGATTAACATCTCTCTGCTGATGTGAAATGGTTAGGAGAGACAAATCTGCTCAGTTCCACTTACTGTTGTCTCTTCTTCAGGTCATTACTAATAATATATGCTGCCTAGTTGTTTATTTGTCCAAGCATCCATGCCAGTGTATTCCATTAACTGAAATACGATATACCACGTGTTATCGAGCCAACAATAACTGCTGTAAAATTATATTATCAGTTCACTTTGCCAGGCAAGCTTCTATCATTTCAGTAGGCACTTGGCCATCGCTGCACAACTCCCTGCCTACAGACACACAGATTCTCTGTACAGTTAAATAAACTGCTCTTTGGCTCTTTCTGTACAGGCCCAGAACACATCACAGTCCCTTCACATAAACCCAGAAGTTTCTGTGTTTGAGCAGGGTCATATTCACTCATCTGCTTACAATGACTCCCTCACAAAACTTCTGCATGTTTACTCCTAACTGAGAAACATTCTGACTGCAAGACCACAGCAAGTTTGCTATCAGAAAAAAGAGAACTTTCTTACAGGTTACCTGTATGACAGCACTAAACCAACATGTGTTTCCGATATTTTTCATTCCAACAGGCCAGTCACCCGCTCTTCTCCAGTCATTCTGCTTGGGGCTCTCTACCCACAGAGAGAGCGTTTCACAGCGTTTCCTTTTGGAGCGGTATTTGTTTTCAGCGGAATGGGTGTCCTGTGGTCTGTCATGAGAGAGAAACACTGCTGTAAAACACCTCCCAAAGATTCCCTAGAGCTACAGGAATAAAACTCCCCTCCAGCCAGTAGACATCCACCTGGCAGGTGATCCATGTTAGTTCTGCAGTTACCAGCTCAGAACCCGCTTATGATACCCAGGAAAGCCAAAGTGGGGGGCCATTTACAGCCTCACTGACCTTTCAGCTGCATCCCTTTCTGCAGCTGGAGCTTTTGGTGATTCCAGTGGTCTGACAGTGTTGGCTGTGCAGAAGTCGTCTTGGTTGTGAGGGGCAGATGCAGCACTAACATCTAGAAGTGGAGGCAGCATTCTGATCAGTTTTCCACCAGGAGCAGCCAAAATTCTCTTTAAAAGGAATTTCTAGGAAACATCACACTTCACAAATCTTCAATCAATACAGGCAAAATTTTCTAGCTCAGGTTTTAAACAGAAATCCCTCTTCAGATCATGCCAGGCAACCTAAGAGCCACTGAGTGAGCTGGATGAGGAAGACAGAGCAGAGCATGTAGCTGGGCACTACGCAGACTTCCTCACAGCCAAATTCAGAGCTTAAGGAAACAGTTCAAAGCTCTTGAAAGAATGAGACAGGACCATCAGCTTTTTAACCGTGATTTGTCACCTCCAAACATTATTAAAACACTCCTAAGTGATCAATACTGGTAAAATCTGCACCAGAACAGAAGCTGGAGGGATGTACTGCTGGCAGAAGCGGGAGGATGGATACCTCCCCTTTGAGCTCACACAAAGGCATGAAGCTGTAGGGGTGAGCAGAAGTGAAGGACTGACCCTGTGGGAGCTGTTTGCCCACGGCACTCCCTTCCCAGGCGGACGGCTCTGCAGCGGCTGGGTCCTGCACTGGCTCCGGAGCAGGGTCCTCTGTCAGGAAGGTGACTGCTTCCATGAGGTCTCCATCAGCAGCCTGGCAGAATGACAGGGGAAAAGCGAAGCACCAGTGAGGAGCAGGACAGCAAAGGATTTACCCTTTGCCTCTCATGCATCCAGGCTGATCCTGGACTGCTCTCACAGGCCACGCATGGACCATTCTAACAAGGACCAGCTCATCATCAGCTGACAAACACACCAGCGAACACCTGTGTGCTATGTTGGGCGGGAGCCTGAACTTGCCTGACTTTTTGTACAAAATCAGAGCTCTCTTTCCCCAGAACAATGGCAATATCCACAAACCTTTAGAGCGGCAAGCAGGAATGCTGAATCCTGAATTCCTGTGATCTCTTTCATTTGGTTTAAGAGCACCTGGCAATCCTATGTGCAATAAATAAAGAAAGCTCATGTGAAAAGGTGACCAGGATGGACATTAAGCTATTTCTGCAAGGCTTGCTGAGGGCTCAGCGGAGCACTGCTTCTTTCCTTCCTTTCTGCTGACAGACTGACACACAAGCCCAGCCACACTTGCTTGATGCAAATACCAACACCAACTTGAACACTGCACTCAGGTTTTTTCCCTGCTAAATTCACAGACTTTCAATCCCTTGTATCCTCAGGAGAATCCAGGCAGGCCTGGGAGGACAGGGTACCCCCGCTGTCAGCTGTGGGCTGTGCAGCACCTGCGGTGGGAAGGGGCTTCCCCACCCCTCCGAGGCAGCAGCATGTGCAGCTGGACATATAAGGCGGCCGCCTGCTCCCAGGGCACTGGCAGGAGCTATTTTCAGATTGGTGGCACATGCCATTTGTGCATGTCACTTCTCACTGACAATAAGGTGTCAGAGCAAGGGCCCAGGAGCCTGTTTTTGCTCCTCCTTCCCACTCCACACAGACCACTTGAGGTTTGGCGAGACACTCACTGCTCAAGGCCCCAAGCTACGGTTCACAACCTTTGGCCAGTTCAGCCACTTAAAACAAACTATTACAGAAATTCTCTTGACCAGACTTATAAAATCTTTGCAGCCTAGGCTTACCACAGGGTAGCCACTGCACTTGGCAAGCACAGATAACCTCAGTCAATGACTACGAGGAGAGGCAGCTCTCCACAAGGAGCCTCCCAGCGCTGGGGGTCCCACCACCCCATCCATGGCTGCACTTCAGCTGATGCTGCTGCCAATGGCTCAGTCTGGGTGACAACTGAGATGCAGCTCCATAATGCTGGCATTGCATGTGGTATGGGAAGGACATTACAACAGGAACAACTGCTGGGTCTGTGTTGTGTATCCTGATTTACAGAGGCTGTCTAGGATCCTGCTGTGAGCACAGCCCAATCAATCCCAGTTCCTTAAGATCACACTTTTAATTAATCTTAACCAGCAAAGCTAAAGGCAAATGAATTCAAGTTTCTACTTACTCTCACCATTGAGAAAAAATGTAAGGTGCTTCCAGGCCACTGGAGCACAAGTTTCACCCACTGAGTAATGAGTCAACTACTTTTTGAGCCCCCCACATATACTGGTGATGGATGCTACTCCACACACAAAGATAGCATGCAGCCATGTCAGCTGTTAAAACAAAAAAACTCCTAGATTATTTTTGGTGGGAATTCTCTCATCAGGTTATTCACGGTAGTACCATTTGAAATACTACTTTTACTCAACTTTTACAAGAAGGAGCACATATGTGTGTGCAACTCCCCTCAACTCATCCCACACACTCTTTTTATCCTGAGAAAAGCCAAGATGCACTCGAACACCTCAGCAGCCCCAGGAGGAGCTGCCTGATGAGGAGCCAAGGCTGAGAGGCTCGGGGTAGGCATACTCTCACAAAGGCAAACCACTTAAATCATGTTGCTAATTTTGCTGCCTTAGCGCGTGCCGTGCATGTCGGCTGACCCCACCTTACGCCGGAGGGCAGATTTTTCCAGTGGAGAAAAAAAAACCCAAACACCCTTGCTAATACATGGCATTATAATAATGAAATCCGAGGCAGGACAGGGCATGATTTTCTGGAGTTTTTCTGTTTCAGCAAACAGAGAACTCAAAGGCTGCTGTAAGCATAAAAGCCAATTACTGATCCTCTGCTCTAAGTTACCATTTAATATTGCAATAATTTCTGCATGCTTTTATTCAGCCTTTGAGAAAAGGTTTGTGCTAACAGCAGAGAGCTTATCCCGTACCACTTCTGAGAGGCCTATGGCTGCCTGGCAGCCCACAAAAACCACCAGGAACCACTCTGCACAACCAATTTGTTAGGATTTGGGGGAGTGCATTTGGTTTTGTTGCCATAACTAGTCTGGTTATTGTTTTCTGAGGTTACACACCACGGGGCTACAAAACAAGCTCCGTAGCTGGTAATTAACACCAGTGTACTGCCGCTACTAACACACCCTGCACTTGCAAACCCAAACTGAACCAAAGCCCTACCTGCTGGAAAAATAACAACCCAAACCCAAATCCTATTAGTATTAAATTACAGCAACAGATGAGTACAAAACCAAAAGGCTGAGAGGAAGGAGGGGACTAGAGATAAAATTACAAGGTCAGCCAGGAATGATGGAACAGAAAGGTTTTGCTGTTTTCCCTGCTCCAAGGTGACTCACTGCCCTCAGAAGTTCGTTTTGATGAGAAACTGTGAACAGGGAAGGGAGCAAATGCAGTGCGGGAGTTCAAGGGGGTTCCAGAAATAACCACACACAAGGAGGAGGAAGGTGGTAGCACAGAAGAGGCACACAGAGCCTTGGCCTTCAGCCTCTGCACCTCAGCCATGCTTTTTATCGTGGGGGAAAACCGATAAGGAGAGGGCTGGAAACCCACAGGCGGCAGCAGGAACAAAGCCCACTTTCCTGGCCAAGGCTTTCACAGACTAATATCCATCACAAGAAGAAGAGCAGGCAGCAACGTGGTCCTGCACTAATGTGAGCAAGATGCACACAGTGGGCACTGTCTGGTCACCGCCCCCACAAGACTGGGGCACGGCTGCTGCACTAATGCCACTTCTAACGCACAACCGAAAGGCTGATACCCTCATCCCATCTCACCCTTTAACTCTGACCTCTCTGAAACGCATTTCTCGGGTCCTAAGAGCACAGAGATGCCACAGAACAGTGCAGACCCCTGTGTCAGCTCGGGATGGTCTGGGCTGCAGTCCCCTGAGCACTGACACAGCCTCGCGTCCGGGTCCGGGTCCGGGTCCGGGCCCCTTCAGAGACAATTTACGCAGAGCCCTGAAGCTCGGGAGCAACAGTTCTCGTGAACTTGCTGCTCAGCGGCGGGGAGGGAACGCGCGTTTCTGCTCCCTGCAGCGGCGGAGGGTGTCTGAGCGCCCGCCCGAGCCCTCTCCCGTGGTACCGGCGCATCGCGCGCGTTACCGCGCGGAGCCCGTTATTCCCAACGAAACACGCGCGGACGGGACCGCGGCCCGACGGGACGGGGCACCGAGAGCGC
>VYXC01000804.1:2189189-2224601 GCA_013397175.1 Platysteira castanea
CCCTGCCGCTCCCCTCCCAGCACCGCCCGCCCGGTGCCGCGATCTCACCTCGCCGCCGCCGCCCTGGGCCCACAGCTTGGCCGTCATGAGGCCGCCGGCAGCGGCGCCGTCGCCGCACAGCGCGCACGCGCGAGCGCTCCGGTTCCGGCCGCGCCGCCCCCGAGCCGTGTCCAGCCGTGTCCAGCCGTGCTCGGGTCCCGCCGTGCCCGTCTGTGTGTCTGTCTGTCCGGCCATGAGTCCGGCACTGTTCCCCCCCGAGACGCCCCCGAGCATCGCCCTGGCCGCCGAGCCCATTCTCCCCCGTCCCCAGCAGCCGGGAACACCGGCCCCAGCCGGCGCTCTGCACCGGCCGCGCCCCTCTAGACTGATAAAAGTAAACTATTTTCTTTTAATTGCAACAATACCCCCACCTCCCATCCCCCCTTTTAAACCCTGTTTTGGTCCAAGTTGCGTCTGACACGGGTCCGCCTGTGCTGGTCCGGGGCTGGGATGTGCGAGCAGGGCGGCGAATGGAGCATGCACGAGGGGACGGGGGTGCTCCAGGGGTGGATGTGCCCCAGGGGAAAACCGCGAGGAAAAGGTTCAAAACAGCCGAGGGGCAGGCACCTGCTTCCTGTTCCGTCCAAACCCATACTTTGCCGGGCCTTGGTAAATCAGCAGGACGTAGGCATTTGTCAGACTTGCTGAGCTAAAGGGCTCTGTGTTTTCTGCACAGCTCGGATTCTGCCTTTCTCTTAATAGAACGATGCTGAAATGGAGACGTCCCAGCAAGGGGCCCCCGGGGGCTGTGCAGGATCCCGGTGTACCTGTGCAGACCCCGCGCTGTCCGCAGCGCAGCCGCTGGACCCGCGGATGAGAGTGGCTCAGGCACCCGGGCAACTTGGCTCGACCTGACGAGCCAGAAGGGCTGAGCTCTCTTGGGGGAAACTGGTGAAAAACTGTGCTCCTGCATCATCAGGAATGTGTCAGTTGCAATTGTCAGCCTGGGTTTGTGCCCTACCGGGTACTGAAGCTCCTGCAACACTGACGGCATTGGCATTTCCAGTGGAGCTGAGGCGCTGCAGGAGGAAGGGGATAGTAGGGTCAGACGGTGCCGCTGCCATACCCTGGTTGCCAGTTCTCCCGCGAAAATGCCCTTTCCCAGCTGGGTGGGCATCTCCCAGACTTGTTTTCCTGGGAAGTCACAGACCATCCCTCGCCTTTTGTTCTGGAAAAGGTGTGGGAATCTCAGTGTAGGCTGTTCTGGGATTGCCTTGGCTCCCTGGTTCTCACAGGTACTCCAGATGAGGAGTTCGGGAGGCAAGAGGGAGGAGGTAGCAGTGTAGATAAGGTAAAACTGAGGAAGCCAGTGTTAGCTAATTTCCCTGGTGTGCAAAGGAAAAACAAGGCAACCAGTGATGCTTAAATGCAACAAAATAAGAAATTCAGCTCATTTTGGGAGCCTGCCAGGCTATTAATAGTAAGAGATAGGGACATAGTGCTGGGCACTGATTTTCACTCTGGGGCCTCCATGTACTGCTGAGGGAATGGTGCTTTACCCAAACTTCGTTGCTTGGGGAAGGGTCCCCAGGATTTTCCTACCTTAAAAAAACTATTAACCTTAAAAATTATGAGTGTCCCAGTTACAAAGATAAACTCAGACCCGTATTTTTCGCTCCAGGTTGGTCCAGGTTGGTGTTTAATGTTTAGCAGCCTGATTAATGCTGTGATAACTAACTAGGATGTAGAACAATTTGTTTTCAGCATTAAGTGCAGTCACAGCACTGTTACATCCCAGATAATTCACCGTGGGGGAGATTGTACACCTTCAGACAGAACAAGCTGCAGACATGCCCTCTCCTTCCATGTCCTGAGAGCTTTCCATACAGCCTTGACTCAGCAAAAGGAAGAAATAAGTGCTTTAAAAATAAAAAAAAAACCCAGACAGAGTGGACTGTCTTCTGTCACTGTCCCCTCCAGGGCTGTCCCCATACACTGCAACATGTCCAACCTCTCAAGCACTGCCACAGTCCTCCATGGATTGAATTCCAACAGAAACAAGAGGCAGAAGACTTTTCTGCAAGACTTTTTCAGACACGAGGCTTTTACATCAAGGCAGTCATCGTGTGCACAATCCGTGCTGCAAACCTGCCTTGGGGATGGGGACTCCTGGAAGGTGGCAGCATGCAGTCACAACAGCACTGGAGCCCATGGTCCCTCTCCCGCCCAGTGAGCCTCCGGCACAGGTCTCCTTCAAAAGTGAAAGGAAAAAGGATAAAAGAGCCACGCAAGAAAGAACAGCCGAGTCCGCTCTCAGCAAGGCAATTCTTGCCTGACCTTGGGCGGTGCTCAGCCTGTGGCACATAGCTGCTGTCCCACTCAGTATCAGCCATATCTCCTTCATTACCAGCAATGGGCTCCAAATACCTTCATGCACTTATTATTACCTGGCTTTAATGGTAATGAAACAGTGGAAGAATATTGCAAACACTTGAAGGGTGTCTAATGGAAGAGAGGACTTGAAAGGAAAGTGCTCCCATCCCTTCTCTGGGGGATTTGGAAGCATCGGGCTCCTTCACTGGGGTGAGGACGGGCTTGGTACCTGCAATGGGCAATTTTTGGCCTCTCCAAGGGCCATGCAGTTTGCAGCCATGGGACAAAGCTGCCAGCATCCCCAAATTAAATTAAATTAGCCAAGGGCACCACACTGAGCAGCTGTTCATGGCATTTGGTCTGTGCTTCGGTCTTGGAGCTGCTCAAGGTGAGTGCCAGAGCAGAGATCCTGTGTGTCCCCCTGGCCCTTTGCAGTGATCCAGGGATGCAAGCAAGCCCAAGCATCCCTGAGGACCACTGCCCCTGGGTGCAGGGCCCCATGGCAGCGGGGGCTGCTGTGAGCCTGGTCATGTCCATGCTGGCAGCCCTGCCTGCCTGCGGTGTTTATTTCATGTCTCACAGCGTTAAATCATAGCAGACATGCAATTCGGGGAGCGTGAGGCTCCGTAATGGGCGGCCTCGGGCGCGTGATAGGGCCGGGGCCATCAGGCAGCTGTGCTGCCAGGGCTCCTTGCTGATGCTTTATTGCTTTTGACGCTCCAAACGCGCTCTGAAAGGCGAGCCCTGGCAGACTGGGGGAGAGCTGCTTCCGTCTCCTGCCTGCTCCAAACCGGCAAGCACCATAATTGAGGCCTCCCTCCCTGTTCCCACTGTGGTCCCCAGCCTGGCTAAAACACCCCATCCTGTGCAGAGCCCAGCCATGCTCTGCCACAGCCCGACAGTCCCCAGCACATTCCATGGCACGGGGTGGGAGCTGCCAAAGGAATATAGTGCATAATGCTGTGCACCCAGGACTTGGGATGAAGTCAGGTTGGGGTGAAGAGGGAATGCAGAGTGTCACTTGTGCCGTCACGTGGGGGATTTTGTGCTTGTGCCCCTGTGCTCTCCCCAGCCTCTGAGATTGCTGCACCTCTGGGCTAAACACCTGCTTGCCCAGTCAGAGAAGGTGCTCGCGGCGTGGCTGCTCCAGGAGAGAGGCCCGAGTGCCCATCCTGGTGCAGGGATGCTGCCATGCCTGGCTGCAGTCGAGCCTGGACAGGACGCGGGGCTGAGCTGTGGAAAGCCCCAGGCACTGAGCACTTCGATTCCCAGAAAAGCAATTACCGTGCAGCAGATTACAGGGCTAATAAAATCCCATTATGCTATTTCAGAAAGTAAATCTGATCTGGGCGCTGCCGATTGATATCAGCCATCCCACAAAATGTCCCGCAAGAGCCCCCTGCGTGCGCGCGTAACACGAGGCTACAGTAGATCACACTAATTAGATATCCAATAACAGGAGGGCTGATAGGAACTACATTAAAATCTCTTTAAGTTGAAGATGTAAATCCCCAGGGAGAAAATTCAGAGTTAATGATGCTGCAGCAGAGGCTCCACTGGAGCAGTCCATGTCCCCTTGGCCTCATCCTGCTGGCTGCAGACGCAGAGGCTGGAGCAGAGGGGGCAGAGCGGGGCACAGTCCCCACCACCATGCTGGCGCTGCCCGTGATTTTCATTACCCAGATTCAATAAGGGGAGAGCGCCATGAGCTGCTGGTGCTCCCTGGGAGGTGACTTGCCAGCCACTAACGGAGCTGAGAAATCAAATTAGCCCCAGCTCTGCTCTTGCTCTCTCCCTGACACTGCTGTTGGCAGCCAAGGGGGAGTTCATCAGGGCCCTGCACTAATTCTTATCTCGTTTAAGTGACTCCATGCCGGCATCTGATGCAATTTGCTCTACGCCACTGCTGCAGGCTTTGGTCCCTGCCTGCTGCTTCCCCAGGATTTCCAGAAGCTGGTAGCTTTGTGGGGGCCTAGGCACCTGCAACACACACAAGGACAGTGTAGACATACAGGAATACAGGAGATTATAGAGGCTAAGGGTCGAGGAAAGGCTCCCCTGTTGGGCAGAGGGACATTGCCCAGCCCAAGGCTATGATGCTGTGACATGGAGGGAAGAATGTGCAGCCTGAGCAGGGCACCCATGCATGCGTGGACACCGAAGGCCTTTTGACCCTCAGTAAAAACTGACTGGGCTTTGCTTCTAGTCTTGTTTGCCCCAAGGTGTTAAAATATTTTGGAAAACCAGTAGGAAGAACTTTGTTTGCTGCAATTCACAGCAAATGGAAATTGCTGTGGTGAAAATGGATGCCAGTGTAGGTGCAGGTCCGAGGGTTTGGAGGAAAGCTGCTGCCCCAGGCAGGGGTGCCAAGGGCTGGCTGCCCATGCTGCCCCCACCTGCGACTGTCAGAGTCACTGTCAGCGGGACAGACCCACCTGCCGCAGGGTGTGAAGGGGAGCCTGGTACCTCCAGAGGTCCCCTCTCCCCGCTGATGGAAACCCACCCTGTGTCAGCACCACATCCCTGGACAGGCTCCCCTCCGCTGCCTCTCAGAGGGTTTCCCCCGTCTTTCCAACTGCTGAGCGTCTCCTGGCGCAGCCCTGGCACCTGCAACACCCTCTCCCCCTTTCGTGCCCCCCACTGCACATGGGCATGATGCTTGCACCCCAGAACCTGCTTTGCCACGACCAGGCATCTGGGCAGAAGCTGGGCGGGGGTGGGGGGATAGCTGGGAGGGCTCCTCTCGCATCCTCCCAGCCTGAAACTTGATGCAGCGGGAGAGGCTGATCGCGAGATTAATTGGGCGTTCTCAAAAACCCGACGGCGGGGGGAAAGCCATCCGAGTGCCGCCTGCCTCCCTGCTCCGCTCAGTCCTCCGCCGAGCCGGCGGCGGCTGGAGCCTGCGGACCCATGGTGCCCACGGCTCTCGGGGCGCTGCTGGCCCTGCTGCCGCTGGCCTCGACGCTGCAGAGCCCAGGTAAGGTGAGGGACCCGCGGGCAGGGCTGGGGAGCTGAGGCAGAGCGGGTTGCTCCTGGCACGGAGCAGCAGCTTCCCAGAACCCGAGCTGTGCTGAGTGGCAGGCAAAGGCTGCTTTTTAGGGAGCCTTCATGCTATTGGGAAGTGACATACCTGGGAGAAGCTGGAGCATGGGAGAGCTCCGGTGCGGAGCCTGGAGGCGCGTCCTGCCTGGCTAACACTGGCAGCAAGGCAGCGTGGCCAGAACCCAGCTTGGTTAGAACCCAGCTCTGCGCTGTGGGTTCATCACTGCGGGGTCTTGAGGTACTCTGGAGCTGTGCCGGGAACCAGCCCTGAGGACAGAGACAAGGGGGTCTCCTGCCTGCACCCCACTGCCTGAGAGGTGCTGCCTGAGCCCCCTGCCTGATGAAGGGCTTTCTCCAATATAATGCTTAGTCCCTCATAACCTAGAGCTGGGTTTTGGGCATGGTGCTGTGCCTATAGTTTGTAATTGCAGCTCTGTGCAGTGCAAAATTGATGGCCAATGTATTTCCTTGTTATTCCATTATTATTTTCTCATCTGGGAAATAGCACAAAATTCCTTGTGCTATTTTGCACCAGCACAGCTAAAAGTGTTCATCAGGCTAGTGACTCAAATCTCTGGATAGGTCATGTAGCTCTTGTCACCCAGCTCCCAAACCTTCTCCCACTGTTAGCACATCAAAGGTGGCAGAAAAGGAGCGGGAGCAGTGATACTCTCACCCTGGTAATGCTGGCCAGGAGGCAGGAAGGGCTCTGCAGACAGATCCCCATGTGTTAGGGCTGTGCCAGGATTGTGCCGAGTTGCACCAGGTGAGTTTCCAGCACAACGCTGGCACAGATTTGGGCTGGGCAGACCAGCATGGTGTCTGGAGCAGAGGCAAAGAGCATCTGAGGTGAACCCAGCCCAGTCCTCCCTCTGCAAAGCCACTTTCCTGCTGCCAAAGCATCCTGGTGCAGATCTAGGTGGCATGGATGTGGGGAGGAGAAGGAGTGAGGAGGAGTGCAAGCATGAGCCAGCTGCCACCAGCTGCAGCAAGAAAGGCCACTTGGCCCAAGCTGTATTTCCTCCCCTCACCCTAACTGCTGCCTCTCCCCCCAGCTTGCTGCCTCTGTTGGTCCATGCCTGCCTGGGTGAGCATCGTGCACTCAGCTGGCTCCCCAGTATTACTGCTCGTGAGCAATGTCAGAGGGGCTGAGGCTGCTGCTTTTTCTTTTTTTAGCTTTAAATACAGAATAAAATTCCCTTGCAGCAGCTTTTCCCAAGTTCCTGTAGATCCATTCCAATTAGTCTCTTCCATTATGCTGGAATTGGACTCTGGGGTTGGGTGTGCTGCAGTGCACAGCCACAAGCGTAGCACTGCTGCCCTGGCCCAGCCGTGGTGTTCCAGCTGCCTGGCGGTGAGGACACGGTGCTGAAAGCAATTTGACCTCGATTGATGCTGCTGTCACCAGTCAAGGGACTACTTCCACAGGAAGCAAACACCAAGATACCTAATAAATGAATTTAGCATCCTGCTTCATCTCTAACCTTCACCACCTCCACCTGCTGAGCAAAGAAGTGCCCCTGGAGGGAGGGAATGGTATGAAACTTACCCTGGGGCAGTGTGTCCCTCGTGGTCCCTGCTGCCGCTGTCCAGAAAGGCAGGGGCTGGCAGCTGTGCCCTCTGAGGCTGGGGAAGGTCGCAGAGCTGACCACCTGCGCAGCACAGGATATCAGTAACATATTGGGTGATGGTTCTGGTGGCCAGGCTTGTTTCCCATCAGGATGCTTCTGTTTAACTTGGATGGGAACCCCCAGCTGGTAAGTGAGGGCTGGCAGCTGGCAGCACCCTGCAGTCCATGGCATGGCCCAGGGTGATGACAGTCGCTGCCCCAGTGCGAGCAGCCTCCCTCGCTCCCTCCCTTCGTCCCTCTGCTAAGCAGGTACCCAGCGCGGGGGCCGGATGCCGGAGCTGTCCGAGCCCACCCTGCACCGCCTGTCCCGCTACCTCCTGGCCCACTACCAGAAGGGCAGCCGGCCTGTGCGGGACTGGCGAACAACCACTAACGTGGCCATCGACCTCATGGTCTATGCCATCCTCAGTGTGGTGAGTCTTCTGCTCCCATTCCGCATGTGTCCACAGGGAGGAGAATGGTACCTGGCGTGCTACATCCTCCCAGCATGCTCTGCCCATCTTCCGAAGTGTCAATGTCGCCATTCTGACACTGTGTCCTCATCTTCCCACAGGATGAGAAGAACCAGGTCCTGACCACCTACATCTGGTACAGGCAGGTGAGTAGCCGTGAAACCTCGCCCCTTCCTTGCTGGCCCCCCCAGGATCAAGCCCGCCCAAAACCCCATGTTTTCCTGTGGGAGAAGTGTGCAGTCCTGCAGGAGAGCAGTGAGGGGAAACCCATCCTGGGGGCTGGCGAGACCTCTGTAGCACATGAACCTCAAGGCTCAGCTTTCATGCTCCGTGTTTTGCACTGTTGGGTGTTGTGTGAGCTGAAGGATAAGCCTTCCCTCCCTCCCACGGGTGGGAGAGTTGCTTGGTGCTTGTCTGGGGTCTGTGTTCTGGCAGAGTGGAAGGACCTCAGCCACCAAGTCCCCTCTCCCTTGTCCCCAGCACTGGACAGATGAGTTCCTCAAGTGGGACCCAGCTCGCTTCGACAACCTGACGCAGATCTCCCTCCCCGTAGAGAGCATCTGGGTGCCCGACATCCTCATCAATGAGTTGTGAGTGCAGCCCAAGTCTGGAGGGAGATAGCCTGGGACTGGAACTCCCTCGCCCACCATGGGCACGTACTGTCCCATGCTTTGTATTCCTGGCACAGAGCTGGCAGCCTCCCCACATCAGGGAGCTGCAGATGTGGATCAGCTCGGCAGTTGGGCCATTTCCAATGCTGGCTAACCACAACCGTCGGTAATTACCCTCGCTGTGCTGGGGGTGAGATCCAGATATCAGGAGAAAGGCTTTGTGAAGACAGTACAATGCAAGGGCAGCTGCAGAGCTGCTGGCCCTTCCCAGGAAGCTATCTAATGCCCTTCCTACTCCGTGGGGATTTAAGTTGTTCCCACTGCCTCCTGAGGGTTCTGGGACAATGACGCAGACACTTCTCGGGCTGGAAGAAAGCAGCAGTCTGGGCAGTGCAGAGGTGATGCCAGGCAGAAGTGCCTGCAAGTATATTACCAAAAAGCAGAACAGGGGGCAAATCCCTGTCTCTAGGGCAGTTCCCCCCTGAAATGCTACTTGGCAGAAGGAACCCCTTCCCAGAGTGCTCTATCACATCTCTATCCCTCATGTCCCCCAGTGTGGATGTTGGAAAATCCCCGCACGTCCCCTATGTTTATGTCAGCCATCACGGGGAGGTGCAGAACCTCAAACCCATCCAAGTGATGACCGCCTGCAGCCTGGACATCTACAGCTTCCCCTTCGACGTCCAGAACTGCTCGCTCACCTTCACCAGCTGGCTGCACCACAGTGAGTGCCGGGGACCCCACGGCTGGGGGACTCGAGGGAGCGGGCAGGACCTCCGCTGGGCCGGAGCTCCGTGCAGAAGGCGACTCGTCCCTCTAGATGGCCCCAGCGGATCGGGGAAGCGTGCAGGGAGGGCAGGCACGCAGCCCGGTGTGGAGGTGCCGGCAGTTGCCGGTGCTTTGGGCAGGGCACCCCTAGTTCTCACCTCTTCTCTGCCCCCCCAGTTCGTGATATCAACCTCTCGCTGTGGCGTCAGCCAGAGCTCGTCAAGTTCGACCGAAGTGTCTTCATGAACCAGGGCGAATGGGAGCTGCTTTACGTCCTCAGCCGCTTCCAGGAGTTCAGTGTCAAGAGCAGTGACAGCTATGCTGAGATGAAGTTCTATGTAAGAGCCTTTGGCCACCGTGTTTCCTGGGGATGCGGCACGAGAGAAGGGTCTCGTCCCATCCCTGCTGCTGCTCTGTGCTGCAGGTGGGAGGCTCCCAGTAGTGGGCCCTTCCTCTGGCTCACCTTAGTGCCTCCCACCATCCTCACCTGCCTTGGCAAAGAGCCACACGGGCTGAAGGCCTTGTTTCAACCCTTCACAGCCTTTTCTGTCTTTCTGTCCTGCAGGTAGTCATCCGGAGACGCCCCCTCTTCTACACCGTCAGCCTGCTGCTCCCCAGCATCTTCCTGATGGTTATGGACATTGTGGGCTTCTACCTACCTCCCCACAGTGGTGAGAGGGTCTCTTTCAAGATCACTCTCCTGCTGGGCTACTCGGTTTTCCTCATTATTGTATCCGACACGTTGCCAGCTACTGCCGTCGGCACCCCGTTGATAGGTACGGTGGTTCTACATGCCAATCCAACAGCCACGGCACTCGTGAGCAGAGACCACAGGCCCCTGAGAGTTGAGCAGGGAGGATTTGCTTGGGCCTGTGCTCTGTGCATGAGCCTTTGCAGGTCATTTACCCCACTGATGCCTCTGCAGGCATCTACTTTGTGGTGTGCATGGCACTGCTCGTCATCAGCCTGACCGAGACCATCCTGATCGTGCGCCTGGTGCACAAACAAGACTTGCAACCCCATGTCCCTGAGTGGGTGAAACACCTGCTGCTGGAACGAGTCCCCATCCTGCTCTGTGTCCGGGACAGGAAGAAATTCAGCCAAAGCAGGACACAAAGCTTGGACATCTCCAGGCAGGTGGAGAACAATGACAGCACAGGTACGGGTTGCACAGAGAGGGCCTGTGGGATCTGAAGGAGTCTAGGTGCTCTGTAGCCATCGACACCAACATAGCCACTATTTTTATGGTGAACTGGGTGCCCAGTTCACCTTCAGAAATCCCAGTTCCCCATCTTAATAGGTTTTTCACATTTGCTTCTTTTGATCCCTCAGCCAAGCTGACCCCCTATGGCTGTGAGGACCCCCGGGAGTGCGGGGCAGTGGGGGCCACGAGGCCCACACTGGCCTTTGCTGGCCGGACAGAGGGCTTAGCAGCACTGCAGGAGGTCCTGCGTGAGACCACGGCTATCCGCCAGCTCCTGGAGAAACGCGAGGAATTCCGCGATGTCGCTCGCGAGTGGCTGCAAGTGGGCTACGTGTTGGATGTCCTGCTGTTCCGGGTGTACTTGGCAGCTGTCTTGGCTTACAGCATCACACTGGGCACCCTCTGGTCGGTGTGGCGAGATGCCTGAGCCGTGCCTGTTGTTCAGGGCGGGAGACGTGGGCCCTCACTCCGGCGCATTCTCCCTGGCTCTGGGACTCGCCAGGGTCTGTCGACCCAGGCGGGCACATCCCTCACGTCCCTCAGCTCCTCAGCGGAAAGGCGGAGCTGAGCAGGAGCCCCCAGGACCCCAGGACCCTGCCCAAACCTCGGGTGGGGTCCCCCCTGCCCCCGGGCATCCCCACCGCCCCAGGGGTCCCGCTGTCCTCGGCTCCGCTACCCCTCACCCCGGCTGCTGCCTTTTTTCCCTACCCCGGGCCCCCGGGCACGCTTGCCCAGCAGATCCCCACCATGCTTGTGCTCAGCGGTTTCAGCAAACTGGGAGGGACCCAGTGTCAGGCCGCGGCCAAAGTGGAATAGCAACGGGACTGATTCCGTGAGCACGCGGTACTGGGAGAGGTGCGCGGGGGCAGCACTGCCGTCACAGCTGCGGTAGGTCCCCAGCTGTCCATCCGCCCCTGCCAGGACAGGAGGCACAAGGCGAAGAGGAAAGTGCTGCAGATGCCTCAAGGGCCCATCCCACGCTCTAGGAGCATCTCTGCATACAGTGGCCTGCAGGTGATGGGGGACAGGTGGGTTGACACCACCTGGCTCTCATACATCTGCCCTCAAACCCGCCAGCCCCAGAACAAGACTCCTGCTCACCATCCCAGAGCCATCACCTGCAGGAAAACTTACCTCTGAGTGACGGGGGCTGAGGACGGGTGGAGTGGGCTCCAACCAGCGCCAGCCCACACTAATGCGCTGATGGTCTGTAAGTGGCTGCCTATTGATGAGGTGTCCAGTTAAAGAGTTCGTGAGACACTAAATCAGCCCATTGATCCTGCCGAGATCGATGGTGCTACAGACCTGATCAGTGCAGCAGGCAATTAACACCCTCTGGAATGAGCTGCCTTCGTGTAACATCAAACGCTCCAACAGACAAATCCAATGGGGCCATTGACCCGGGTGTGCGATGCTGCCCAGCCCATGTGTTTGATGAGGGGACTGGGCAGCAAGACTCCTAAGCCAGCCTTGCCATCCCACTCCTGCCCACCGTGACCCTGATGTCTCCCAGGGCTGCACTGCAAGATTCTCACCTGTGCTGCTGTATCCCATGGAATGTTTTGGTCCTTGTCGTTGTCCTCCCTGTGCTAGGAAGCCATCATGCACCCAACCTAACCTCCTCAGGCAGCTCAGCGGTCCTTTCCCCTGGAAGGACAGGTTGCCCATGCTGGAGGAAAGACTGATTCTCCCTTTGCCCTCTTGCTACTTTGGGAAGTGCTGCATGTGGGAAGAAGTTCCAGGCATCTCTCTGAGGGAAGCTTGAATTTTCCTCTTAAAAAAAAAAAAAAATCAATAAATCTGAATCTAATCTCCTAATAAAGGTTTAATGAGGACATAATGTTGATGGAACAGAACATTGTTGCAGCATAATCGCTCCCAGCTGCTGTGCGAGCGTGCACACAAAGGCCCGGTCCTACCGCGGTTTCCCCGTTATTATAACAACGCCTTTGTGCCAGGCTGAACGCTGGCAAGGGGCTTTGTCCCCTCTTCTTCTGGGGCGCTGCAGCCCCCAGGTTGCTCACAGCGGGACCACCTCTGCTTGCCCGAACCTGGACAAAAGTTCCTCCCCACTTGCCCAAAGCCTTCCTGGAAGAGCTGTGTTGGGGTGGACTGGGGGAGGACCACCATCAGGACCTTGGAATGGACACGCAGCCCCTCAAACCTGCTGGGAAATGCTGGGGCAGGGGATGAGCCTGGCCTTGACACTGGCACATGCCATCCATCCCCGGGAAAAAACTAAATTAATGCTGTGCACTTGGTGACTCCAGCTGTGCTGTAACAAATGTCTAATAGCATCACAAGGCCAAGGCTGACGGTGGGCAGCACCCGTCGGGCACGGGCACGGCTGGGTGGTGCTGGCAGCACCCACTCGGCCCAGCTGCGGCGCGGTGCTGTGTGGTTAGCCACAGCACAAAAGGAGAGCAGGCGCTGCCGTTAATGTAGTCAGTAAATAAATAAAGGAGGGCTTAAGCTTAGTGTACAGCAATCAGTCGGGAACTACAGGATAATTAACGCAGCAGGGGGCCGGACGGCTCTGCAGGCAGGTTTAAATGAACGAGTTCACTTTCATTGAGGCAAACTTGCTCCGCTCCCTGGTGAGCCACATGGGCAGGCAGCAGCACAGGCAGCATGCTGTGGATGCTCCCTGTCCATAGGGACATGGATTCCAGGGAGACCCCCCCGCCCACTGGGGTTAGTTTAGGGATAGGACCTCTGCAATTCCCCCTCGGAGCAGGCACCCCCAAACTCACCACTGTGGGTACCCCCACAGCTCACCCCAAGCTGGTGAGATGCATCCTTCCTCCTCCTCCTCCTCATCCTCCTCTTCCTCCTCCTCCCTCTCCTCTCGGCAGGCACAGGAACAGGAGACAGCAGGCCGAGACAACGGAATTAACTTTATTGGTAGTTTTTTTGTTTTCTAACTGCAGATTCAAGGTATACAACTGAACATTGCTATTTTCCTTATGAGACTTATAAATAAAAATACAAAAAATGTTTACTACAAAAAAATCTACCGTTAGTAGGATGTAAAAAATATTCTCTTTGCTATAGAAGGCACAAACTTCACTTAGTGACACATGGAGAGAAAAAAACCTGCAGCAGTATATTCTCTTTTTTTTATCTTTTTTTTTTCCTCTGTCAGAAACACTGAAGTCTTACAAAGAAATGCGTCTGAATCTACACAGGACGAAGGCAAATGTGGAGAGCTGCAACTAGGAGACACCACAACTGGTTTTTTTTTTTCTTTTTCTTTATTTTTCAGGAAACTTTTAGCTAACGGCATCTGTGGCTAGAGGACAGAGAGAGGACTTGCAAGCAGAACCGCAGGGGAGCGAACGGCGAGGGGAGACAGGAAAAGTCATACAAAAAATAGGAGCTGATAGATACTCTGAGAAAACCAAAGGGGAACTTGGGCACCTTCTGCGCCCGGGCTCAGAGAGGTGCTGAGGTAGACGGAACGAGGACAGCGACGGACCCGAACCACGAGCGGCAACACAGAGCAACGGGACGGGCAGGCGGGCGCTCACGATACTGACAACAAGCCAGGGGAGAGGGGCCCGGGACCACGGGGCCCCGTGCGGCGCTTGGTCCTCACTGCTATGATACACATATATATACTTATATATATATATGGAGGGTGGCGGGGGCTGCGCCAGAGCAAACAGTGCAGGGACGTGTGCCCAGGATACGGCAGCATCATTCCAATGCTGACCCCAACACTGTTGCAGTGGGGGCTGTGTCTCTGAGGGAGAGGGGTGGTGGGGTGGAAGGGGAGGTTAAAGCAAAAAAAAAAAGAGCCACATGAGCTCGGCCATGTGCTCTGTGGCACCATGGCATCCGCATCTGGCAGCGCCAGGACACGACGGGGGCCTGCCGCGCACATGCCAGAAATTGCAGCAACTTTCTGTGTGAAAGAACTGGGTTTTTAAAATATTTTTTCTGGGTTTTTTTTAGGCACAACAATTAAATGAGCCGTTCTCCACAGTCACATCCCGGATTGTACAGCAGCGGTGTCCCCCCCGCGCAGAGCAGCGACGGTCCCACGCGCAGAGGCACACGCACGTGCAAAGCCGGACTGGGGCGCGAGGGAGGATGCTGCTCCCGCAGCCGTGTCCCTGCTTGGCACCAGGAGAGGTGGGACGGGCACCCCAAACCCAGAGGGGCCATCAGTGTCCCTCCAAACTGTATCCAGACACTGTCCCACTCCCCCCAACTCCTCTTCCCCCCTTTTCACCTAAACGCAGCAAAACGACAAAAAAAGAGCCACGGGATGGAACAACCAAGCCCGCGGCTGCGCAGGAGAAATACAACAAAAACGAACACAAGAGGTAGCTTCAGAACCAACACCCCCAGCCCCATGGGGCCAGGCAAAAAATACGAGTTTTGGTAAGGATAATGCACAACAGGAGGCTGGCAGGGACACCACTGCCCCACCACCTCTCCACCACCAATGCTGGGCACGTGGCTGGTGCACCCCAGCCATGCTGCCCCAGCCATGCTGCCCCCTGTCCCTCCCAAATCAATAAAAGCTCATGAGGTCACAAAAAAACGAGGTAATTTCAAGTAAAATGTGCTAAACGTGGAAATATTCCAAAAGAAAGTTCAAAAAAACCCAAACAAAAAGCAAAAAAAAGTGGCAAGCAAAGCCACCTGCCGCTGGGCACCCCTTGCTTGTGGGCTCCTGCGGCTGAGGGCTGGGCAAAAAACCCCACACTTGACACCTTCCAGGTGCCCCAAATCAGCAGAAGCAAAGAGGATCCCTGCATTCGGGGTGATGCCTCGTACTAACAGCCCCAACACTGGCACTGACTGCACATCACCAAACCAACTGCATCTCCCCATGGGGGGCTTCACCCTTGCCCCGGGAAGGCAGGGAAGGAGGGAGAAATGCATAGAGAGGTCTTTGGTCATGGGGAGAGCAGCAGCCTCCTGTGCCCCTTGAGCCCACCCGCACACCAGGCAACACCTCAAGGCAGCCTGGCTCACAGCCAGCTCCCTGCCCCAAACACCCTCCTCTGGCCAGGATCCCCCCAGGATGCTCTTGCCAAAGCACTTGTGGCTCACAGGGCACTGTGCTCTCCTGCCTGTGATGCCACAGCCTGCGAGCATGAGAACCTGCCAGAATGGGACCCAAGCCCCACATGGGAGCTCAGGTCTTCTGCAGGGCATCCATGGCAGTGACAGAGGACACCAGAAATTGAAGACTTCCCAGAGCGCTGGCTGTACGCACTTTCAGGGAAGCGCCTCTTTACTGCATGGTCTTCCCAGCAGCACCAGTGGCCAACGCCAATGGTGATGGAGGGGCTGGCTGGGGGTTGCAAAGGGTGAAGTCTGCCGTGCAGCAAGGATGCGAGGGCAGCAGGTGCACGAGCAGCTGGGACAGCAGTATGGATGGGGCTGGGGAAGGGGCTGGTGCGTCCCTCGCTCCGGCATGAGTTGCAGGATCTTTCCGGCGAGAAGAAACGAATGAGAACTGAAAACAAACAAGGCCATAGATGCTGCGGGTTTGTTGGAATTTTTTTGCCCAGTTATCTGCCACTTGGCCCTGCTGCCCCTGTGCCTCCTCCCCTAGACATAGCAGAGGTAAAGATAGGTCTTCTCTATCCGCCAGTCGGTGGGGATCTCCTCTGGTTTGTGGCCCTTCATGTGCTTCTGCATGGCGGAGAGGCTGGGGCAGTACTCCAGGCAGATGGTGCACTGGTAGGGGGAAGCGCCATTGTGGGTCCGAAGGTGTTTGATCATGGCCGAGTAGTCCCGGGAGCGCTGGTGGCACAGCTTGCACTCAAACGGCTTCTCACCTGTGGGAGATGGGGATACAGGGGTGTCAGCAGGGGCTCAGGACCTCCAGGTGCTAATCAACTGCCTGGCATTGACGCTGCCGCGGCGGGCAAGCCGATAACCAAGTAATGAACAGCAGAACCGAAGTGACTATTGATCCCCTATTTACAATAGTTACGTGCCGGCGCATCCGCGGTTTGTTATCCCTGGCTGCTGCCCTGGTCCACGTGCCAGCATTTCTGCCAGGGGACCGGTCTGGCACTGCCAGCCTCACCGCAGACACCCCAACATGTACCTGTGTGGACCCGGTAGTGGGTCTCCAGCTGGTGCTTGAGGCTGAACTTCTTGCCACAGCCGTTGCACTCATAGGGCTTCTCCCCGGTGTGGATGCGTTTGTGGCCCTTCAGCGTGCTCTCGTCCCGGAAGCAGCTGCCGCAGAACTCGCACTCGTAGGGGTGGTCGCCTGCAAGCACATGTGGGGGTCAGGGCTGCTGTGACCGCTGTGCCACACCAAAAACAGCTCCCCAGGGCACCCCGGGCACCCCGGGCACCCAGCGTCATCCTGAGGACAGAGCATCCCTGTCTCCCCAGTGCAGTGTGCTGGTCCCCTCATGCCCGTGCAGAGGGGATGCTTGGGTCCGCAGCATGGTAGAGAGACTGGAGCATGCTGCAACCCTCCCGCCACCCATTTCCAGGTTTTTCACCCAGCAGCACCAGCATGGACCCAGCCCTGGGCATCTCCCACACTCCAGACCGGGCAGCTGATAAATGAACTCTGGTTCAGCACCAAAGGCAGAATGATTTGAAGGAAAGGTGAGGGCTCCAGCTACTTATTTATTACAGCCGCGAAGGCAAGGACAATAAAGATAGATTGATCGTCCGAGACTTTGTTCATGAATATTTAAATATTACTGATTTGTCTTGTCACTGTAATTACAATTTCTCTGTGCCGCATATCCTACAAGCACAGTTTATGGTAAAGAATGGTGAACTGTATTTCACTTGTCCTGCTGCAGATGTGCGGAGCTGCCAAGCGTGTAATGTTCCCCGCATTTCATACATTTTCTTCAGCTGTGAAGGCTTAAGTCATCCACAATGACCTACGTTTTTTCATTATCCCCGTGTCAAACTGCACTCGTGCCTGGGCATAAATTGTCCTTCTCGTTATATACTCACATGCCTGTGCTTTCGCTTCCTCTTTAAAATGGTATTTTACTCTCTCCCCATTTGCCGCAGCTCAGCCCTGCAGCCCCTCGCCCCCTCCCACAGCTGCTGCCTGGGCACCTGGGGGGAGGAGGATGCTCGGGATGCAGTTCAGAGCCCCCCTCCAAAGGCAATGCAGGCGGTGCCTGTGGGGTACTACTGACTTTCCCTTCCTCGTGCCCAGTTCCAAACTGCCACTTTGGCTTTTGATCCTACAGTCAGAGACAGCAATTCTGCAGCCAGGTGCAGCCAGCATTTCCGCCCGCCCACTTTTCAGGGGAGCCTGAGCCCACGGAGCACCCTGGCCCTGGGAGAAGAGGGAGCATCCTGCAGCTGTGCAGGATGGCACCACATGGCACGATTAAACACTCCTAAAGCACCGATGATCCCAGTGTTTTTTCACAGCCGGGAGCTACTAAAGCAGCAGAGGTTGGCCTGGGACACGCGCAGCCCGACCCGCAGCCCAGGTCACCGGATTACTGGCTATAAATAGCTCCAGCGCTCAGCATTAACATGCTTATCATCGACACAGGATTCCCGTTTCCCACATCAGGACCCCTCGCCCACGTGTGGGTCTGGCAGCTGCCAGCCACAGGCTGGATAGAGCGACCCTTTGTGACACCACCCGCACAACCCCCAGCAGCCCCCTTTACATCCCCTTTGGAGATCGTGTGCGTGCCCCCTGCCTGACAAGAGACAGAAGGGGCATCCTGGCTCTGCACGCGTTTTGTTCGCTGTCAGCAACAGCAGTGCTGTCAAGGAGGGTGCATGAGCCTCCCACTTGTGTGGGCAAAGGATGGGTGAGAAATGCTTCACACACGCAGCTGTGGGGAGCCGTGGCACTGGCTGTGGTCCTGCACAACCCTGCTCATGCCCCAAGAATCAGCTTGGGGTGTTTTGTGACTGGCCCCGAATGATGGTGCTGATGGTGTGGCTGGGACCACGGAGCTGCCCAGGGATGCCGTCAGAGAAGCTGAGGACACGGCGCGGGCGCTTTGAGGACACAGCGTAAGGCGGCCAAGCCACGCTCTCCCGCCCGGTGATCCCGCAGCCAAGCCCTGCCCCAGAGGGGCCACGGCAGCTCCAGCTACACGTAGCGCAGGTCGCCCTAATCCCATTAGGGCCGAGCACCAGCTGATTATGTGCATCTACCGCCGTAAGCTGATGAGGCAGATATGATCGCACACCCCCTAAGAAGGTCACGTGCCACCTCAGACTGGATCAACTTATTACACGCAGATTTTTTTTTTCTGTTTTGTTCTTTGAATCCGAGCCACTTCAGTCACCTCCACACTTTTAATACAAATCACCTTTCTTTCTCCTGTTTCTTTTTTATGCATGGGGAAGGAGCATGTCCCGGCTGCCCCAGCCCCGATCCCCACGGTGGTGCCGCCGTACCTGTGTGGGAGCGCAGGTGCCTCTTGAGCGCGGTGTGGCTGGGGAAGGTGCGGTTGCACTCGCTGCAGATGTAGCTGCGCACCCCGGCGTGCACCTCCATGTGCTGCTGCAGGGCGCTCTGCGTCTGGAACCGCTTGCCACACAGCAGGCAGAAAACGGCCATGTCTGTACCTGAGGGAGAGGGAGAGACCCTGCTTAGGCACTGCCTGGCACCCAGGACCCCCAGCCCGCTGTCCCACCACCCCACTGTGTCAGGGTGCCTACTCCCACGTGGCAGCAGAGATGCTCTGGCAGCAGAAGGGACCCTAAGAGTTGCAGGGCTCTGGGTGTCATTGGGAGTCCCAACTGCAGGACCCTGGCCACCCTGGCCCTCCGAGGGGAGCAGCTGAAGAGGACAAGTGGCTCTTATTGCACTGGAGGCAGCTGGGAGCCCTGGCGATGCCGAGGGATGCCCAAACACAAGACAGCTGTTGGGTGATCACTGCATCCCCACACACCTCTGAGAGCTGCTGAGCTCAGACCTGGTGATGCCCAGGGGAAGGGAGACGCCAAGAAGTGCCCCATGAACCTACCCTGGGGAGCAGGAGGCAGGATGCGAGAGGGTGACGTGCCCACCCCCTGTGCTGTGTGTGACCCCGAGCCCCAACACAGATCCAGGCTCTGTACTATCGCTCATGGGTACAAACCCGGCTGCAGCAACACAACAGGCACAAAACCCCAACTCAGGTGCTCGTACCCCGTCCATAAACATCTCAGACCTCTGTGCCACTAAACAGTTTGTTTTCGCTTATGCATAGCTGATTGTTCAGAACTGTGAGTCACTGCAAATTGTATTACACAGGGAGATTAAGCAAATAAATGCTCGCTTTTTGGAGACATTAAAATATGAGGACTATGGAAATAAAATTAGCTAGAAAATTGTATTAGCAATTCATTAGCAGCACAAGATGTTCAAAGTAACCAACAGATCCATGCAGCCTTCAGGAACAGCAGGGCGGAGGGCTACTTGCCACGCTGCCAAAACCAACCCTGGAGACACCACCAGGACCACAACACCATGGGGCAGGGACACGGTGGGCAGCGACCCTGTCAGTGTCACGGTCCTGCCCAGCATGTGGTCAGGTGACAGGGAAGGATGCTCCTGGGCAGACCCACACCTCCAGATTGGGAACCATGGGCAATAGGCATCCCGGAGAGCACCTCGGTTCACACTGTCACCTGCTCTGGCATTGTGCCACCACCCACCCAGGTGTGGTGGCATGCCGCGGCCAGTTCTGTCCTGCTGGGGATGCAGGAGCTGCCTGCAGGGATGCTCAATCCCAGCCTTGCACTGGGCTACCCAAAAATGCCCCGAAATCTGAAAAAAAACCCCAGTGAAATGGGAATAAAGGCAGCAAGAGAGGTGGCCCCGCACGGGAGCCGCCTTTCTCCCTCTGCAGGGATTTACCCAGGGGGGTTGTGGGCTCATGTGCCCCCCACGCAGCTGCGGACAAAACGGTCCTGAGACCAAAAAACAAAAACAAAAAAAAAAAAAAAAAAAAAAAAAAAAAAAAAGCAAAAAAAAGCAGACAGCCCCGAACGGGCAGTGCGAAGCAAATCCCAAGAGGTATGTGGCCCCGCGGCCCTCAGCGGCCCCGGCAGTGACAGCAGGACGGGTCAAAGGTCCCCGGGGCTGAGCCCCCAGCGCCGCGGCCAGCTGCGGAGCGGAGGCCCTGGCCGGCGGGACGNACCGGCACGGCCTGCGGAGGTTCCAGTTGTGCTCCGGGAGCAGAGCATCTGCGTGACACAAAGGCTGATACCGGCCGGCGCAGACGTGGAGGATGCAGGAGAGGGATCTGCATCCCAGCCCTGAGCCCCGCAGTGGGACATGGAGCACGGAGCTCAGGCACCGCTTGCTCCCAGCGCTGAGGCTCCGCAGATGACATTCTCCAGCAGCCAAGGGGCGCGGCAGGCACCACGCCGGGGGTCTGCCGGGTACCGTCCCACTGCCGGCCTTCAAGTCGTTTGAATTTTTTTTAAGCTACATGTCAACTATGTCACACCTTTGGAGAGAGGATGGGAAGCAGGAAAAAATGGCAAAACTCTTGAGAGGGTGCCACGCTGGGCAACACAGGACTCAGCCCTGTGTCCTGTCGTGAATGCATCCCTGGGCTCCAGCCAAGGAAGCCCCGAGCCAGCCCTCAGCCATCGGAAGAAAAATCACCCCTGATAAAGAAATGCTGCCACCCCAAATCAGTGAGAGACGGATTTATTCATTTCCCTGACATTTTAATGGTTTCTCCCCTTTTTGCGGGAAGATGATTACAAATTAAGCAGCATTTAAATGCTTTTTACTGTCAACAATTAAAAGGGGTGAAGGCGGGCGAGCAATTCATTCCCCAGGAAACGCGCTGGCTCTCGGCGGGCGCCGACGGCCCTTCCCTCTACTGTACACTGCACAATGGCCCCGAGCACGCCATTAATTTTGCAGGACGTTCAAAAGCAAATTAAAATATAAAAGCCCCTGGGCTCAAAGATAGATACTGAGGGAGCGGGCGGCATAGGTCAAGCTCGCAGAATTGACGTCTTAGCAACTGGGGAGGTTTAAGCACAGCCCCACACGCTGCGTTCAGCTGTCACCTTTGCCCACTGTCCCCGGTTTCTGTGTCCCTGCCAGACTCGGTGCTGTGCCAGCAGCCGAAAGCCACTAGTGGGGCAGCTGTTAGCACTGCCACAGGGTTCCGAGGTGGAAGCTGAAGTGATTTGGGTGTTAGATGCTCTTCTGCTAAGCATGTTGGCCACAGCTCACACGGCCTTTTAAAATAGGAGGTGGTCCCAAAACTGTCTTTTAGGGGAGGGGTGCTTGATGGAGGGATGGAAAACCCTATGACTGCAAGCCTGGAGACGCACATCCCTTTTCTCCAGCAGCTTGATCCCAAAGCAGTGCAATCACCAGAGACGTCATGACGAGCAAGATGCGACGTAGGACAGCGCGCCCCGTCCGAGTCACAGCGAGGGAGAGGGATGCTGCAGCACCGCGGCGTCGAGCGCGGCACTGCCCCCACCCGCTGCCTCTGCCAGAGCAGGAATTAAACTAAAAACCGGCGTGGCAGCGGGTGCGAGAGGCAGGGTGGGGTGGGTCTCCCTCGGCACTGGGCTCTGGTGGAGTTATGGATGCAGGGGGTGCACCGCAGGAGAAAGGCGACACGTCCCCTTTAAAAGGAAATATAATTTACAGTGTGCAGCCAGGCGGGCCATAGTTTCAATCTCGTTTACTATAGAGAAAACTCTGCTAGCTGTTCTCTATCCCACAAATCCGATTTAATCAGACAAGCCAGCCAGCGTGGCTTGAAGTAAAAACGGATAATTAGTAAACAGAGAGCTACTTCAGTGCTTCATTGGCATTCGAGCCGGGCTAGTGTGTCGCATTTAAAATGCAGTCTGATGAAGTTTACAAAATCAAACCATTTGTTACTCCTATTGAAGAGGCTTCAGGCCACTTGCAATTAAATTGGAATTAGTGCTTAGAATGAGATACAGCAAATTCATACTAAAAAGGGATCTGACTTTCAGACATTTGACTTCAAGTTTTTCCCCCCACGCTAGAGCACACGTGGTGTGCCAGCCTGCCAGCCCCCTGGAGCCCCCAGCAGCACTGCCAAGCCCAGACCTGCTGTGTGGCTGGGAATGGGGTGACTCGGGGATGCTGTGGCAGCAGGGGAGAACGGGAGCGGTGCCACCCTGCCGGTGAAGCAATCCCCGCTGAGCCCCAGCGTGGTGGCAGCACGGGGCTGGCAGCCCCCAGGCACCGGCGCCAATGTCAGGATGTGCAAACCAAACTGCCCCTCCCTGAGTCCACTTCATAACGCTGCCATCTTTCCCTGCCTGTCCTCAGAGCCATGTTATCAGACTTGAAAAATGACGCAGATCCATCGGCTGCTGCAATAATCAGGAACACAGAATGAAAGGCTGTAGAGGGGCACACCGGGAAGGCTCCAGCGTTATCATGGGCACGAGCATGCTCACATCAAAGGATGCTGACAGAGCCTGTTGCTGCCTCATGCACACACCCTAAAACCCCCAAACCCTCGGCTCACGTCCTGCTAATTCAGGGTCTCCCACAAGGCTCCCTCCTCCTTCACTCTTCATGTTTAACATCATCTCTTACATGATGCATGTGCCAGAGGTGAGCTGACACTGCTGCTGTCCTTACAACGAAGGTGAATGGCTCCAAAACATCCTGGCCATGCAAAGTAGGAGCCCAAAGGCTGTTGGCTCTTCTGAGATGAGATTTCAGGGACATTTGACAATTTTTGTCAGCATGTCAAAGGCTCTCTACCAGCCTCCACCTCCCAGCCAACACTGCTGGCTGCTGCTGCAGGGGAAGCTGCAGGCCCTAGTGTGCAGGAACAGCAGCACTGGGGAGGAATTGGCCATTGGCAGTGGTGGCCAGAGAGTGGCACAGAACCCTCCCTTTCAGCCCTGCCCACAGGAAGGTCGGGAGAGGCAACAGTGCTGGCAAGGGGCACATCGCCTGGAGCATCCCTGTCACAGCTCCAGCACCCAGGCCCAGGCACAGCTGGCCTGAAGGACAGCCTGAAGGCTCCCAGCTCAGCTTGACAGAAGGGATCCTGGGGACAGTGGTGGTGGCACATCCTGCTGTCATCGAGTTGAGGGGGAAGATGGGTGATGAAGGACAGGCAGAAGAGCAGGCACCAGCACAGGCCTGGGGACACTGGTGGTAGCACCAGCACTGAGGCTGCGTTTTGCCCCAGGATGATGGTGGATGCATGTGCAGGCTAAGAAAATTAACCCAGTTTTGGTGTCTGTTTTCAGGATTATTATGAAACCCAAAGTGGTGTTTTTGGTGGCAGCACTGAAGTGCACCCATGGGAAGGTGCAAAGGAGCCCTCCCTGAATGCTGGTGCTGGGACACAGCACCTGCAGATGCCTGCCTGGATGCAGGGCTGCTGTGCAGAGCCGTGTCGTGTGGAGCCCCCTGCTCTGGTGCTACTGAGGGGTAACATTCATTACTGTGCTGAGCCAAACAGCCCCTACAATCTTCATGGTTCAGTGAAGAAAGGGGGGAAACCTCCATAAGATAAACACAGGAAATGCATGCATTTTGTGCCAGAGTCACCAAATCATGCCAGTTTCAAAGGCTGCCTCTGGACTCCACAGCTCGGCTCTGTGCTAATTAAAATCTTTATAGAAGGCAACTTCTCCCAAGGGGGCACTTGTTTGATTATTATTATTTACTTAGAGATAGCCCGGCTTTCTTCCCAACTTTAACTGACTATGGAAAATTAATTCTTAAAAAGCAGCCGACGTCGCCTGCTCTCCAGCCCCTGCTGGTTTTCCTCCTGGGTTGGATGGGGACACTCCGGCTGCAACAGGAGGGCAGGGCAAGCTTCTGGCACTGCCTGCTGCCTCCGTGCCAGCTCACCCTTTCACAAATGCTGAGGAAAACGCCGGTGTTTCAGGGCAGTTGTACAACCCTGACCTTGCTAGCACAGGGGATTAACAACCCCCCCAAACTCCTCATTTTCTGCTCCTGCAGCGATGCACAGGGCTGCTTCCCACTCAGCCATGCTCCTGCTCTCCCCACTGCCTGGGGCAGAATGCACATGGAGCATGTATGGGATACTGGTGCCCGCAGCAGCCTGGGCAATGGGCGTCAGGCCCTGAGCTGCAGCTCTGGCATGGGCAGCTCATGCCTGCTGGGAGTGATTTATTCCAGGGGCCACCTGGACCAGGGGGACAGTGTGGTTCCGTATCATGGTGACCTGGCTCATTAGTCACACCCTCGCAGCTTGACCTCTCTGTCTTCCTTTGAGTATGGTGGGACAAGAACATCCTCTTCTTGCCTCCCTTTCGGCGGCCCGTTGATCCCCCATGTCCAGCTGGTGGTACCTTGTGCCTTCCCCACCACCCTCCATCTCCGTGACTGTCTCCATCGCCATCATCATCACCTTCCCTCACCATGTTTCCTGCGATTGCTCAGGCAGAGTGATTACGAGGGCACGTGCGGGGAGGGAAGGAGCCTGGCGACGATTAGCGGCGGTGGCTTTATGGCAACAGGCACACAACTCATTCGTTTCATGTTTTTCAGAATATAAAAGCGCCGAAACATTTTAATTTTAAATTCTTATCACTGAATTTATTGCTTTTCTCTCGCAATGATTTGTGTTGCTTTTTAATTTTTACAGTCTCTACAGAAGCCAGATGCTACCGCCTAGGGCCAAAATAATAAAAACCCGCTGCAGTCGCGAGTTACAGAACAAAAAGGAAACGCGCGGCTGACAGAAGTTAATATCTCAATTTAACAGTGCTGCTCCGCTAATGATCCTTTGATATGTGTTTATTTAGAAAGGTCTGATCTTGACCTTGAAAGCAAACTAAACCGCAAAGTCTTTATGAGAGGAGAGAAAGACTTTATTTATAGACTGGCTTTGCGTCAATCACGGCAGCAGCTGGACCCGCGCTGGGTGAAGCTCCGCGGTTGCCTGTGGGCCCAAGCAGGGAATTCAATGGGAAATGCATTTTTGGGTGGGTGTGGGATCAGCTGCCATGGGGGACTGTAATGTGTCCACCATCTCTAGGGCAGGATGCTGAGCCCACCACGGACATGCAATCCAAGGGCTCTGGGCAGCTCGGGGCCTGTGAGGGATGCTCCTTGGGGACAGCACTGGTCCAGACACATCCCTGACTCCAGAACAAGCCACCCTGGAGCCCTGCATGCCTGACTCCTTATTCCAGCACTGGAAAGTGCCACCTCTGCTCCCTGGTCTGCTCCCTGAATGTGGTCCCCAGGCTTTGGAAGGAAGAGACGTGCACAGCACCATCCCAGCCCCCACTGACACAGCCTGAGCAGGCTTTCCTCCTCTTCCTGAAGAAATCGAGTGCTACACAAACCAGGCAGAGGGAGTTTTTAAGGGCAAATCCTTTTTATTGCATTTCCACCTCCTGGCTGGGGGAGGTGGGAGGTTCCTGAGCTTTTAATGCTTCTAGCCCGGGATTGCACAGCAGACACTTCACACCTATGCTGCACTGGGCTCTCCAGCCCAACTCCCATTTTTTCAGGCCAAACAGTTGTTTGAAGCCGTTTGCAGTCCCTACAGCCTTCTGGCTGAAGCTGGAGGCACATCCTCCCTGCAAAGCTGTAACCCTCAAAGCCTTTTTATTGTACTGAATATCTGTCAAAATATATCAATACATATTAAACCTATTCAGGCAGCCTCACTCCTGATCATCCTTGGCAAAAACTGTCACTCAGCTGTTTCAGCCCTAAAGGTACCTATGGAAAACTGCCCCCTTTCCTGGCAAAACACATCACCTGGCCAAAATGCAGTAATCTGGTATCTGAACATCTATGTGCAACACTTCCCTTTTGTGCTGCTTTGCTCTAAGCTGACACCACTCTGGAGAATGCCAGATTCACCCCTGCCATTCCCAAAGAAGCTGAGCATTGCGGGACCACCTCTGCCTTTCCTGAGGATCAGTTTCTCTGGGGCAACTGGTGGCAAATCATGGTGGCATTTCTGGCCATTGCATCAGATGGGAAGCTGTCATCTACACACTTACTTGTCATCACCGCACCAGCTTCCCAGATTTCCTCTTCCCAGCTGGAATTTGGACTGAAACCAGCTGAAAAAACAATTTGACTTTCTGCTGAAAACCCAGCGTACTTCCTCCACTGCTCCTGAACCGTGGTTCAACTGATGTGCTAGAAACTGCTCCATCTCCCAAGAAAGAGCTTTGGTGAGGAGACTGGAGGGTTTTCCCATGGGAGACCACTATCACCATCACCACTGCCATCATCCCACCTGGCACAGAGCACCACCTGCCCACTGCCAATGCATTCCCTTGCGCATCGCTCCTGTTCGGGGTGGCACCATTCCGGCATCCTCCAGGCCCACGGAGCTGTTGTGAAGCCCTGGTTCACACCCCATCCAACAAAGTGACCTTTCTGGCGCTGAGGCAGCTGCCTGGCAGAGCCTGGCCAGTGGAGTGACCGGCTGCCGGGAGGCACAAAGCCGGGACTCGCAGCATCTGCTTATTATTCCTGCACCCCCATCATTAAAAAAGGAGAAAAGATGAAAAGGCCCCCTCGGCAAAGCCGGGGAGATGTGGAGCGGCACCGAGCGCAGCCTGGCCCCCAGTTGTTGGGGGTTTTTGTACAGCGGGGAGACGCGAATCCTGGGGGACAAAAGTAACTGCTAAGGTAAGTTAAACCTTGTCGAGATGAACTTTCCTGCTACTTTTAATTAAAAGTTCTTTGGAATTAAAAAGGATACTATTCAGGAAAGGCTGAAAAAAAAAATTCATTGACACCAGCCCGCCCCCCTCCCCTTTTTCCCAAGGAAAAGAAAAAGCTGTTTTTGTGTGTCTGCTCACCCAGCCCGCACTGTACAAAAGGAAGCGGATTTGCAGCAAGACACATGAGATGACCCCCTGACCCCGAGCCGCTGAAAAGTCCTCAATGGCATAAATACCAGATAATCAATCACATACCAGGAGGGCCGGTCCCCCTGCCCTCGCCCCCGCCGCCGGGTTTATGAGAGATGCACTGTAAACGGACACCGGCTCCTGACGGGAGGCCCCTCTCGGCATTCCTCTGCTGGACCAGGAGACCCCGGCCGCCTCTGAGACCGTGTTTCATCCCTCTTTTATAAAGCCCAGCATGGAAATGCCGAGCATCCTCAAGCTTGCCATGGCTGATCCCTTGTGCTCCGGAGCAAAGCGGGACAGAGACATCTCTTTGTGTTCTGGAGAGATGGCCAAGCATCCTCCATGCCACCACAGGCCAGCACGTGGCCAGCACTGAGCTGGGCATGCAGAAACCAGGGAGAAACCAGCCCCATTTACAGAAGGCTTTGCTTTTTGGGGGGCTGGCTTTGTGATGCCTTCGTGGGTTCTAGCAGTGACTACCATGCCATGCTGTGTTCCCTTCTGGGGCTCTGACCAGCACCCTGAATGCCAGCAGAGGAAGGCTGCTGAGTCCCTCTGGTGCTCCAGGGCAACAATGGATGTTAAAGCTTTCAAGGGAGGGAAGGGAAAAAACTTGATGTGATACCGCACTGGTTCGGTTAAATGGGGAGCCACTTGGCAACTAAATTTGATAATGCTTTTGTCCACGGGTCAGAGGTTAAATATGTTCACACTAATCCCCTTCATCTAGAATTAAAGGACAAGAAAGATTTCTCCGTAGCTTAGCGAGAGGGCTTTTCTCATCGCGCTTTAAATAGTATTTGCACAGGAAAATTAAAGGCGGACCACTGGCCCCGATGCCGTAGTGGCTGCACGGCTCTGCCACGCTCCCATCTCCTTGCTTGTTTTGGTGAATTCACCAGCCTGCAGGATGACTAGGCTCATCACATTTCCCCGTGTGTGCACCAAGGAGCACAGGGAATTCTTGCTGCCATTTGCTGTCAAGGTGGCAGAAGCAGCCGTGGTTTGGGAGGCAGGGAGATTCCCGGCTGCAGGAATGCGCGCCAGGACTCGGATTTCAAGCGCTGTCACAGGACATTACTGTCAGACAAAGGGGCTCTGTGCTGTGCCCCTAGGACCCACTGCCCCCAGACCCTCTGTGAGCTGGGGCCAGCACCTGAGCATCCAAAATCCACTCTCGCACCCAACAGAAAATCTGCGAAGCATCAACTGTCCGTCACAGCACAGCATTGCCGGCGCTCCCTCCCCCCGCGGGGCTGTGGAGCCGAGGCGAGCACGGGAGGGATAATTACCTCTAAGCGTACTTAATACTACAGTGCATTATCTCTAGCTATGGAGGAAAGCACCATCCGGAGGTCTTTCCCCCAAAGCTTCGTTGGGCTGCTCTCGGAAAACCCTCCTGAGTCCTGTGAAACAGTGACAGAAATTCACAGGCAGCCCAGAAAGACGTCAGGTTGGTTTTGGTAAGGAAGTGTGCCAACTGCTTGTGCTGGCTGCTTGTGCCAGGCATTGCTCTGATCAAGCTGTGGAAGAGGATGCAGCAGGACAAGCCACGAACAGCATCTCCCAAATCCGCTGCTGGAGCAGGGACATTGCAGACGGCTCATGGTGGCCAGTGGCACCACAGACAAGCCCCAGCCGCTGGCAGAGTCACAGCAGCATCCTAGCAGAGTGCTGGCCTGACCATTAATCGTGGTGCCACACTGAGTGTGAGGCAAACAGAACTCGTGCTTCAGTGTGATTTATAGCTCACATCACCCAACTCACGTGTTACGTTCCACTTGCTCAAAATCTGTCATTTCCACACTGGAAGAAGCAGTGTGCCATACCTCTGCAGCATCACTGCCAGGTTTTGGGCTGGAACCATTTTGAGGCAGAGAAAGCAAAGCAAATGTGAGGAGATTAAGACAAATATGTAATAAATTGGACTCAATGTACATTTGCCAAGAACAGGGGCGGTGTGTGCCCGTGTGACAGCGCAGCTCCAGCGCAATGCCCCCTCCACCTCCTCTAGGCTCCTACGCATCCCTTGGCAAACCCAAGCCAGTAACGAGGTTGCTGGGATGTTCTTCCACGGAAAAACACCGAGAGCTCTGGCATATAACACAAGAACAATTTTAAATTTTTAAAAAATCCCTGTGTGGTCGTTGAGCAACACTTGCCATGGGACCCAGTGTGGGGGCATCCTGCCACCTCTGCTCCCAGGTTCCTGCTCTCACACGCCAGATCTTTCTCCCTTTGTACCTCCGCTTATACTGCACAACTGTTTTGAATCTCTAAAATAATGTGACAAGTTAATGATGGCACAATTATCTAAATGTTTAACAGACATGTTATCTAAGTGAATCGGATTGAGATTCCATCCCGCTGACAATAAACATCAATGGGAGAGCAGAAAGTGATAGGCAAATTATCGCCAACCCTGCAATTTCAATGCTATTAAATTTGGAGGAATAACAGCCCTGAGGCCTGTAAACTCTGAATAAAATAGACCCTTGTGTTTGGCCAACTATTAAATCAAAACGCTACCAACATCCCGGCAAAAGAAAAAATCGGGGGGGAAGAAAAGGGGGGAAGATATAGAGCTTTTCAATTTTCAGTTACATGTTGGTTTTATTAACTCTTTTCTGCTACTGGTGTCTCAGGGCAGAGGATGAGAGGGATACGAGGGATGCGGGGATGGTACGTAGGAAGGGAATGCTCCCAGGGGATGTGGGCAAGGGGGAGCGAAGGGTCCTGCGCATCCTTGGTGGCGCGGCCGGGGGCACGCCAACCCCACAAATCAAAAAGCCGAAGCAAACATGCTCTATATTAGGTGTCGATCATGCCCACGTGAAATTGGGTCAGGAGTAAATCTGTGCTGTCCCGCTGACTGACACCGGCTGCCGCGCGCTAACTGCCTTGGCACACGGGAGGAAACTCGAGACAAGTCACCTCTGATATTTATAAAAGTTGGCACGAGCCCCAAACCCGTTAGCACGAACACCGCTCGTGTGCAGATCCCGACTCCCAGCGGTGCTGCCTGGGGGCACTCAGGCTGCCACCTCAATGCATTCTGTTTTTTCCTCTACATTTGAGAAGAAGGATAAGGAATTTTCCATGCTCTCCCCCCCAGCACCAAGCTTGTGCTGCTGGCAGATGAGCCCAAACAGTTGCTGCTTTTCCTATTGCGGCGGGACGGGGGCCAAGGACAGCGCACACCCGGAGAGGGCGTCTCGGCCCCGCGTCGATGGGGCTGCACGCAGTACTGCCAGTGCTGTGCTTACAAGCAGGAACTATTTTTTTGTATTTATTCATGTTTTTTGCCTTGCCTCAGGAAGTGGGGTGTTAGTTTTCTGCTGTAGAGATGAGCAGTGCTTGATGCAGCACATGTACAACAGCCTGGCTCTGTGTTACTGTCATTCGAAGCAGCAGGGAGGGCAGTGGGAAAAGAAATAACATAAAAGGGGGTCCTGGATGCTGACAGTCCACTTGAGAAACAGCACCATATGCTGAGAGGAAATCCCAAGAACCATTCATCTCCTGCACAAAGCTCTTGTGGAGAGGTCCCATATCTCCCCTGAACACTGTTTTTTTGAGTAATGTGGGTGGATTTAGTCAGCCTGTACCAGACACCCTACTCAGCTTTTGATGCCATCCCTGAAGGCCCCCACCTGCCTCTCTACCAAAAAGGATTATGCCTTTTTTTTACCTGGAAAGTTGGAAGGTCTTTTGCCAGCCAACCCGCAGCTAAGGGTGAAGGGAAGATGCCCAAAACAAACACGTTCTGGGAGATGCTGTTATTTGGGAAGGGGGTTAATTATAGCAAGGCAGGGGAGGGATGCTTTCCATGCCAGCAGTGGAGAGGAAGCGATTCATTTTGGCTGCCCTGGCCACCCAGCCCCTCTCTGCCGTGTTTACAGCTGGAGGTGCTGATAACAAGCTCCCCTTGGGTCACCATGTCCCCCTGCTCTGGTTGCCTGTTGCCCTTTGAGCTTTGGCACAGTCCAGCCCCAAGGATTCACCAGCCAAAGGGGGTTTAATCCCTACAGGGGTGTCAGGGTTGTGAGCCAAACTGCTCTGCATCTGCAGGATGGTTTTGGGTGCAGGCATCATTGAGCTCCATGGCTGGGCGCCCACTGGTCACCCCAGGATGCTCATGGGCCTGGGAACCAGAAGGAAAGGGGGAACTAGCTGCTATCTGCTTGGCCACCTTGAACCCCCTGTCTGGGCCTGGGTCGTTCAGCCCCACGCAGCCAGTCCCCCACTGTGCTGGCCCTTCTCCTCAGCCTACAGTATACAGGGTTTCCAAACAGACCTGGAATGCCAAACCCCAGCCTCCAGCTGTATGGCTACGGACAGGGAGGGCAAGTACCTCAGGATTTATGGACTGGTGCTGGGCCAGCACAGCTCCATGACCGGGTGACAGCTGGAGCCATTCCTGCCCAGTGACACAGCACTTTGCATCGATCCTCGCACCCCCAGCGTGAAGCTGGCCGGGTTCTCTGTGCCAGCCCTGAGCACAAACTCACTGCCAGTGGCATTTATCAGGGCTTTCAGCACTGAAAGACGAACCTGTGCTCAGTTAAACTGCTCCTGATATAGCACAGGAGGAGCAGACGCTCCGTCCTGTTCCAGTCTAGATTTGGAGGGTGAAGGGCTCCATCTGGGACTGCCCAGCTGTGAATTCCCCCAAGCAAACCTTTGCCAGGCACGGCAGCCTTTGCAAGAGGCTTAAAGAGATCCTTGTGCTCCTGATGGTGGCACCACTGAAGGGCTGGGAAGTGCCAGAGCAGAAACATGGCAGAAACCAACTTCTGGGAGCTGTTCAGACAGGGACAAGCTTTGCTTGCAAAGGGGACAAAGGACCTCATGTTTATTCTGCCATTGTTTCCCACGTTAATGCTGAGCAATGGCATAACAGCACTGCACCAACTGGTGCCTAAAACCTGTGCCTCAGTGTAAGAGCAGCTGGGGCTGCCTGGGCAGCGCAGAGGCAGGAACTGCAGAGGGTCCAGCTCTCTGTTGGGCAAAGGGTGACAAAGGCAGGCCAAATGTTAAATCCTGCGCCTAAGTGAAGGGTGGAAGGGGAGGGCCACGTACCAGTGTGCGTCTGCCGGTGCGTCTCCAGGGCATCTTCCTTCGAGAACTGGGCGCCGCACTGATCGCAGACCAGGGCTTTGGCACCCGCTGGGGAGAGAAAAGGGAGAGGAGGGTTATTCGAGGGACAGAGAGATCCACACCTGAACGTGCACATGGACACGCTGCTGCCATTAACACTGCAGGACCAGAGCCATGGAGGGGTTTCATGTTTAATGTCCCCTGTGCAGCCAGCAAAAGCAGTGCCTCCTTCAGCCCTGTGCTCCTGTTCCTTGCACAACACAGCAAAACACAGAGCCGCTTGCCAGGAAAAGATTATGATTTCTTTTTTAATCATTAAATATCAGTGCATTTCATTAGCACTGTAACTTATCCAATTGCAATTGGTTTCCTGTCCCTTCCCACCATGGCTGCTGCTGCCGGTACCCAAAGATGCACCTGATCAGGGATGTGGCTGGAATGGGGCAACTGAGCGAAAAGCTCAGAGGCATCTTTGACTCTTAGAAAGAGATGTGGGATTAGGGGCAATTCTTAGAAAATTACTATCAACATGTGCTGCTGGTTTGGGCGAGGAAAAAGCCAGGATGCCCAGCAGCAGATAAGTAACTTCCAGATGAAACCAGATTAATGACACACCGTATCCAACGGCATTGCGGGGCAAAGCCACAGCCCAATTTCAAGGTTTGATACATCTGTTGTGAGGAGCTGAATGTGACAGAGAAGCATTCAAGGCGGGGGCACTGCCCCTCAGAATGCTGTGCTGCCCGTTTTCAGCGGTCCACACTGCCTCTCCCTGCTCCTTCCTACCCCACTGAGCCCTCTGTCCCACAGCCAGGCTGGGATCTGGGGAAAGGTGGGCAGAGAAGGCAATAGGGAGAGAGGTATCACGAGACGCATTGAAAAGAGAATTCCTTTGCCTTTAAATTGTCTCGGTAACGGCTGGCTCGCAGGCAGAAATATTTGGCAGCGGCGAAATTAAAAGTGATAAATTTTCTTGCCAAGAGCTGATCGATAATAGAGGTCTCATCTGTTAATCAATATGACAGTCTGCCTGTTTACTGTGCATATGTTGTTCGCCGCCGCCCTCGCTGCGATGTCAAGTTTGCATTCAAAACAGCCCGAGTGCACCTGGGCCGTCGGCTGCTCCAAAGGGGCAAACACACCCAAACTTTGGGGTGCTCCAGGCTGGCTCTCTTGCACCTGCCACCAGCCAGGGGACCGCGTGCCCAGGACGTCATCAGGGATGTGGGGCATCCCTGGGATGCGGGTACTGCCGGAGGTCCCCCCTCCCGGCGCGGCAGGGAGAAGAGCGTGTCCATGAAGGCGCTGGGATGGGGAGAAGCTGCCGGGGCGGCGAGGGGCCGGATCGATAGGGCAGCAGCGCGGGCTGCCCTCCGCTCGGCACACGGTGCCGGCAACGCGCAGCCGGCAGTTGCCAAGGCAATGGCTCTCCATCGCCACTCAAAGCTGCGCCGGCCCCACCGCAGCGAAGTGTGATCCATGAGGATATGGCAACCCATGATCTGTGAGGATGCAACAACTGCGGCAGCAACAGGTTCTCCCCGGGCAGGGCGGCTGCTGGCTTGTGCCCCGTCCCTGCGGCTGTGCCCGGGCCGCACTGGGCATTCTGTGCTTGGAGGGGCTTCCTGCATCCGCGGGCTGAGACACAGCAGGGTCCTGCTAAACACGGGGGTTGCTTTTACTTCCCCCATTACCACATGGGGCTAGTGGGGAGGAGAGACGTGCCAGTGTCCCCCGCAAGCGGTGGCCAGAGGGGCCGCAGAGACGCAGGAAGGCACAGCCAGGCGAGGCAAAGGCAGCCAGCATCTGGCTGGGGGGCGGGCGGAGGGGGGGGAGGAAAAATTCCTGGCGAGGCGAAAATAAACAGGGTGAACGCAGGGAGGAGCCGGGCGCACTGGCTTACATAAGGAAGCACAGTGTGTACCAAAACAGCGGACCCAAAAAAAGCCGGAGCTGTCAGAACAATGAGTACAGACGCGGGGCATTTACAGCAGGCGCTGCCGTACAGTTTTATTTACAGTACCTCTTATCAGCGCGGGAACAGCACGCCGCCTGCCAATTTCCAAAGGCCAGGACTGCGTGTTCTTTCCCTCAAGTAGATGTGTACTCCAGGCGGGGGGATTTTTTTTCTTTCTTTTTTTTTTTTTTTCTTTTCTCATCGGCAAAACAAAAACTGATACGGAGCCAGAATTCCTGTAATGTACACACGCCGGCGGGGAGGGGGAGGAGGAGGAGGGCGGCGATTGAATATGTAAATAGTTCAAGGTTAATTTTACTATGTGAGTCACCGGGAAAATGTCATCCAACATCTGAGCTTATTATAACAGGGCTCAGAAAAAAAACCACCATGGCTTGCTGTTTGTTATGAAAGGGAGCAGGACACGTTGGAAAGCGGCGCTCATGGCAGAGTTCTCTTCTCCCCCCTTGCCTTTCTCCCTGCTTTAAACAGAAACCATCAGCCTCTCCGAACGCACGCGCAGGTTTGGGCAGGGTATATTTAGCCAGCACCTCGTATCGCCTACAATATATAGATCTCTCCAGATGATCTTATCGATGGGACGGGACGGGACGCCGCGTGCTGCCAAGTATCGGCCGTGTTTCGGCGCGAGCCCTGCAGTTGGCACCAACCCCCCTGCTGTACATTTATATCCACACAAGCAAATTTATAACCCCTGCCTAATAAAGGGCCCTGGTGCAAACGGGTGAGGAGCCGCGGCTTGTTCCATCCTGCACGATCTGTGCAGTCATTGCCACCCCATGTGCCCCCCAAGCAAGGTTGGAGCTGCCCAGGTCTGCAGCCCCCAGCAAAGCCACAAGGAGGGGCAGAACTCAGGCTGGACTTCATGATCTTGGAGGTCTTTTCGAACCTAAATGGTTCTGTGATTCTATTACTTGATTTCCCCTCCAAGAAATGTGAGGGAACAGGCTGCTGGGCTGTCCGGTGGCTCTCGGGACTGGGATGCCCCATGGACCATGACACAGGAAGGGGCTGCAGCTCCCTCCCAACCAGCCAGGCTTAGCTTGGTGGGTTGGATGACAGAGCTCATCTTGTCTCAGCCACCATCATCCCAACAGTCCTTCCCAATGCCCATCACTTAATTACTTTATTGGGGAGGAGAAATCTTCTGTGGGGCTACAGAAGAGGCGCTCTCAACTCTAGCTCAGGAAAAGAGAAGGAATAAAGGAAAAAGAGGGACTGCCAGCATCCACTGGAGGAGGAGGAAGATGGCTAAGGGAGGAGGAAGATGGGAAATTGGTGAGGAGAGTGGTGGGGGAGGATCCAGCCTTCCCTGCTGCTGTCTCGGCACAATGGCCCCGTCAGTAGAATGTGACATCCCCTCCCTCAGCAGAAGGGATTAATAAAAATTTGGGATTATATATTATTAACAGGCTGTAATTGGTGAGAAGATAGAGATGTGGGGGGGGGGGAATATAGATTAA